>CP139505.1:218285858-218866699 GCA_021014915.2 Artemisia tridentata subsp. tridentata | reverse complement strand
CCATGGTAGTGATTGTACTAAAAGAACTAGCTAGTCCAAAAGCAAACGGCTATTTGGTAAAGACTACTCAAATCCGTTGATAGCTGATGATTTGCTAAAAATTATATGGTTATCAATGTACCATGGTTTTTCTTAAATCTAAACATTGGCTACTCCAGAGTTAATGGCTTTGGTAAAGAGACATCAAAATCCATTAAATTTTCAATGATTCACCTCTCACAGGAGTTAACACACCTGGAAGTGATGAGAATAGTATGAAACTTTTAAGATCTGATGTACATATTGCCAATATGATGCTGAGTTGCTGAAAAGATCTGATGCTGAAAAGAATTGTTGCTGATGAAGATTGAAGATACTGTTTGCATTGATGATGACAAAACAATAACGAGTCAGATTTGAAGAAACAACCTTTCCTTGAAGATAAAGTGTTGAAGTTAAAGACATACAAAGAAACTTGAAATCAAGCAAGTAGAATTCAAGTTAGGGGAGGATTGTTGGGATATAAAAGTCAAAGTACTGCTACTCAAGTCAAAGTACTGCTGTTCAATTAAAGTACTGCTGCTCGTTAAAGGACTGCTATGCAAATAGTTTAAGGACTAATGTGTAATTCTAGAATGTTCGTATTAGATTAGAGTTATAATTAGAATTACTTGTCGTTCAAGTTTGTAAACCGACTAGGGTTTTCTTTGTGCCTATAAAAGGATCCCTAGGTTGGCATTAGAGATGTGTGTTTAGTAAGACAAGTTTATGCGATTAGAGATATACGATTATTAGAAGTATTAGAGTTTAGAGTTTGTTAGTGAATCTGTGTAAGAAAGCAGGTTCAAGGTTTTAATAATATTCAAAGTCGTTTATTAATTCTTCTTAGCTTTGTTGAAGTAGATTCCGCATACTTAGCAAAGTATATCAGTGTTTCATTATTAATAGTTTTGAATTCATTCAAAGTTGTTAAACCGTAGACAAGCTACAAGTTAGTTTGGTCAGAGTATATCGATCCAACACTTCTTGCATATTCTTCATCCTGAGCAATCTGAGCTTGTTCATCAGTCAACTTTTGCATTCTTTCAAACTCTTCAGCAGATTCAGCAGCAGGTTGTTGTTGTGATGGTGTGGGTGTATTAGTTCCTTTGTTCATATTCAGCAGTACTTGAGCTAAGGTTAACTTTTCATCATCTGATTCAGCAGAGTCCTGTACTGCTGCACTCTTCTCAGTATCATCAGCAGAGACCTTTAACCCATCAGCAGAGTGTTCTGCACCAGTAGAGTCAACCTTTCCACTCTTATCACCAACATTTTCAACAGAGTCCTTTTCAACCTCCCCTGAACCCATTACAACTTCCTGATCCTGATCATTCACTACAGTCTCCTGATCATTCCTCCCCTGTTTGGAAGCATCCTCTTCCAAACTTGGTTTGGAATTCTTCCTCAACCTCCCCTCAAGATGAGTAACCCTTAGCTTAAGCCTTCTTATTTCTGCACCTTGAGAAGCTTTGACTGTAGACAACTCCTTTCTTAGTCCAAGAACCTCCTGTGACAATTTTGTACATTTATCCGTCAATTCCTTAAATTGTTTCATGATATCCTCACAACTTCGGTCTGTGTTACCTGACCCGAGAGGTTGATCATTGGAATTGGCATTTTGTACAGGGGTTTTAACCGTCAAATCCTCTTTTTCAAGTTCAATACTAGCATCAACACTTCGACCTGTGTAACCTGGTCCGAGAGGTGTATCATTTGCAATGTCAATATGTACATCAGTGTCCATCAATTCAATAGTATCATCTCTGTCCTCATCACTTCGAGATGTGTTACCTTCTCCGAGAGGTGAATCTTGGGACACAAACTCAGTCTCAACCCTAGGTTGAACATCTGAGCCCCCCATAGAAGCCATTTGGCTAGGGTTACCATCAGTTGTATTGGGTTCCTGAGAACCTTCTACAAAAGATGTTGCCATGGTTGAGGTCTTAATAATGTTAGCACTGTCCTGTTCAACTACTAAGTTGGAAACAGTAGTGCCAGCCTCTTCCATCATGATACCTCCAACACCTGTATCAGCCTCATCTGCATCCATACCAACATTGGCCTAAGGTAGCACAATGTCCTCATGTGGTGAAGTCCTAGGTGATTGGGTATTTTGGGGTTCATGTGACACTGATATATTCAAACTTGTAGATGAGGATGTGTGATGGGAAGCTGTGGGAGTTCCAGCTTCTGCATCCTCATTCATTTCAGCCACAACATTCAAGATATGTTCAGTTAAGGGAGTTATTACACCAGAAAAACCTTTCCCATTCTTCTTTAGAAATGCAAACATCTTGATTGCCATTCTACTACAGGGCTCAACATTTGTATGCCGCAAGGGTTCTCTTAGCTGAGAGTTGATAACAGGTTGTTGAAACCTTGGATACAAATAGAATTTCTTCTTAATAAATTTCTTCATACCCTCAAATATCATAGAAGAAAAATCAAAGGGTTGCCCTGTTGCCAAACACACTAAAGCCATAGCCTGAGTAGCACTAAACTCACTCCATCCACCTACTTTGGGAAACAAGCAGTGTTGAAGAGTATGTAGCAAAAACTTCCAATGGGGACAAAGATGACCTTTCAAAAATGTGCCACCAGCCTCAGGTCTCTCATATCCAATATTCTCAAGCTCAGTCAACACAATTTCTGGAGTAAGAGTAGGGGGTGTAGGTATGCCTGATAAGCGAAGACTTCTTTTAATGGTTGTTTCACTAACTACAATATTCTCCCCATCTACACTACCTATCAATCTTTCCTCACCATCTAGTATATCCAACTTAACAGTTGACCAAAATTGTTGCATATGAGATTTATAAATGGTAGGAGCAACTGTTAACGCATACCTTAATCTAGACGAACTCAGAAAATCCATAACCTCATGAAATCCATTAGCTGCAGTAACTTTACTAAGAAAAGCTATCTGATTGTGTTCATCCGGAAACGTTCTTCGAGCCATTTGATTTGGGGGTTTTCGGTGAAATGATATGAATTATTGTTCTTGGGTGAAAGTAGAATGTAATTTTGAGCAATTAAAATGTAATGAGATCAAATTGGTGAAAGATACCGTTTTGATCTAATTAGGTTTAAGAACGCGCCAAAAGTTTCAGTTTGACCCTTCAACTTTCAAACTCATCAGCAGAGTTAAGAAAGTGTTGACCAAAAGTCAACTTTCCCAATATCTTCAAAATCACTTCCTTAAATACCATACCAACCCCTCATTGAAGTCCAAAATCACTTCCAAAAATCCTTTAATCTCTTAAGCAAATCCCCAATTTACAAACCCTAACTCAAAATCAACAAATCATGAGTTCATCAAAAGCTCCAATTATCGACATTTCCTCATATTCATCATCAGACGATTCAGAGGGATGGGCAAGTTACTTTCCTCAAGGTTATCTTCCAAGTTCATCTTCAGCACAACCAAAAGGCAAAGCGGTTGTCGAAGAGGAATATTCCGACCCACTTCCATCAACACCATCCTCCTTTGAAGATTCTGATGATGATGAAAAAACAAAAATCGATCCTCCACAGCATCCTTTGACCGCTGAGCTGCAAAAACAAATGGAGAATGCCGACGCCGCCTTTGCGAAGAGTGTCCACCTGCCTCATCCAAAGCCAAGTACGGTTGAGCAGAAACCCCCTGTTCCAAAGAAGAAGAAGCAGCAGAAGAAATCAGCTCCCTCGACAAGCCAACAGCAGAGTCCACCACCACGACCAGTAGTACTTGCACTTCCCTGTCCAAGGGTGTCAGAGGCCATGGGCACTAGGGGACCTCGTAGTCAGGTCATGCCTGACTTTGCTAGAATTTAGGTTGTGAATCTTTGAATCTTGATGTCTTTTGGAACTTGTTTTGAATAGCATGAATGTATGGAAACTGTATGTTGTACTTTTGCCTTTATTATCAATGAATTTCCTCTTTCCATGCTTTACTTGATTGTGTATGTATGTATATCTGCAAAAGGTTAGTAGCAAACCACAAACACAAGCAAGAATATTCCATAATAACAGCAGAGTAGGCATAGCAACAAACAACTAACCAGCAAACAAGTTAAGAAACAGCAAATGAGGACTAAACACCAGACATTGACAAAACAGCAGCACAAAGCCTTTACAAAATTTTACAAAAACATACAGAGATAAGATGTTTAAAGTTTTAAAGATTGATCATGCCAATACTAGCAATTAAAAATTGAAACCTACTTATATCAAAACATTTTGTAAGTAGATCAGCAACATTATTGTCAGTATGTATTTTAACCACTTGAATTAACTTTTTCTCATAACAATCTCTAATAAAATGATGTCTTATCTCAATGTGTTTTGTTTTAGAATGAAAAACAGGATTTTTGATAATACACATTGTGCTGTTGTTGTCAATGAAAATTTTTGTGTTCATGAAATTGTACCCATAATCCAGCAGTTGGTTCTGAATCCAGAGCACTTGTCCACAGCAGCTAGAAGCAGCAACATATTCTGCTTCAGTTGTCGAATTAGCCACCACTGTTTGTTTCTTACATTGCCAAGAGATCAGCCTATGGCCAAGGTACTGACAGCCTCCAGTGGTTGATTTTCTATCCATAGTAGCTCCAGCATAGTCACTATCTGAGTATGCTATCAAGTCAAATGGTGAATTATTAGGATACCAAAGGCCTAATTTAGGTTGACCCTTTAGGTACCTAAAAATTCTTTTGACCACTTCCAAGTGTGAAACTTTTGGGGACACTTGAAATCTAGCACAAGCACACACAGAAAACATGATATCTGGCCTTGAAGCAGTCAGATACATCAATGAACCAATCATTGACCTATACAGATGGACATCAACCTCTACCCCATCTTCATCCTTAAGCAAAGGTTTTTTTTTATCCATGGGTGTCTTAGCTGCCTTCACATCCTTGAAACAGAATTTCTTTAACATATCAGCCACATACTTGTCTTGGCTAATAAAAATCCCATCTGGCATCTGCTTAACTTGAAGCCCAAAAAGAAAGTCAGTTCTCCCAAAGAACTCATCTCAAACCTACTGTGCATAAGCTTCTCAAATCCTTCACATAACACCTTATTTGTAGACCCAAAAATGATATCATCTACATAAACCTGTACAAGTAGAATATCCTTTTTGTCTTTCTTAATGAACAATGTTTTATCAATGGTTCCTCTGCTAAAACCATTATTCAACAAATATTTGGATAAGGTGTCATACCAAGCTCTAGGAGCTTGATGTAGTCCATACAGTGCTTTCTTCACCATGTAGACCTTATCAGGATACTTAGGATCTTCAAACCCAGGTGGTTGCATCACATAAACTGGTTCAGGAATCTTTTCATACAAGAAAGCACTTTTTACATCCATTTGATACACAGGAAAATTCTTGTATGAGGCATATGCCAAGAAAAGTCTGATAGCCTCCAGTCTTGCAACTGGGGCAAATACCTCATCATAATCTATTCCTTCTTCCTGAGTGTATCCCTGAGCCACCAATCTAGCCTTGTTTCTGATAACAATTCCTCTCTCATCTCTTTTGCATCTGAACACCCATTTAGTACCAATTGCTCTTTGTCCATTAGGCAAATCCACCAATGTCCAGACTTCTTGAAGCTTGAACTGCAGCAACTCCTCTTGCATAGCTTCAACCCAACTTTCATCTTTCATAGCCTTGTGAATGGTATTGGGCTCCTCTTGAGATAAGAAACAGGCAAACATGCAATTTTGTAGATCCTTGTGGCTATTTCTCTTCTTAAGTGTTTGAGCAAACAATCCCTGATCAAGCAAATCACTCAACCCTTTTGATTTACTTCTAGTCTGAACAGCAGAGTGAACATCACCAATTATTTGCTCCTTTGGGTGAATTTTGTGGATTCTTGTTGTTGGTGTGGGACTAACAGGTATGTCAGTCTCCAAGTTTGATAAATCAGCTTCAGCACTAAAAACATCAACAACTTCATCATCAGTATCCACATACACTTCTTCTAATTCAGGCATCTCATCAGCAGAATCATCATCAGAATCACCATCTTTATCAGCAGTAGAGTCCTTGGGCAGAGCAGCAGAGTTACCAAGCTTAACAGCAGAGTGTTTTACCCTAACAGCAGAGTGTTTTGGCTTAACAGCAGAGTGTTTTGGCCTGGCAGCAGAGTTGAGAGAACTGCTGCTATGTTTATTCCCTTGTTGCCCATCAACTTCTGACTCTTTATTCCTTTCCTTATCATCATGAGAAGGTTCATCAACACCTTCTACATTAACCTTTGGAACTTCCTTAGGAACAGCATCACCATCTGAACTCTTTCTCTCTTTCTCTGTTGGAGAGAAGTACTGATCAAACTTCCACTTTTCAATCAACACAAACTCCTCTGCAGATTCATCCTTCTTAGCGTGAGTACCTGTATTAGGGTTAGTTTGTGTACCTGCAGACATGTTAGTAGTACCTGCAATGACTGGTTGATAATTCATACTTTTGGTTAAAGAATCAATATCAAACATCCACTCAGGACCTTTTCCATCAACATTAGGTGTGGTTTCTCTAATTGTAACATGTAAATTTTCCACTACATGTCCAGTCCTTTGATTGAAAACCCTAAAAGCCTTACTTTCAGTAGAGTATCCAACAAAGAAACCTATGTCTGCTTTCTCACTAAACTTGCCTAAGTGGTCAATGGTGTTCAAAATAGTAACAGGACACCCAAATGGTCTTAAGAAATCTATCAGAGGTTTCCTACCATGTAATAACTCATAGGGGGTCTTGTTATGAGGCTTAACTATCTTAGTCCTATTTTGTACATAGCAAGCAGTGTTGACTGCTTCAGCCCAAAAGATAGTGGGTAACTTAGACTCTGACAACATGGTTCTAGCAGCTTCAATTAATGTTCTATTCCTTCTCTCAGCAACACCATTTTGCTGAGGAGTTCTAGCTACACTAAATTGTCTAGTTATACCCTTTTCCTCACAGAACTGATTCATCACCTGATTCTTAAATTCAGTTCCATTATCACATCTGATGACTTTAACCTTATGATTAAATAGATTTTCTATCCTTGTAATAAAAGCCTTAAGAATGCCAGGTGTCTCATCCTTAGAAGCTAAAAAGAACACCCAAGTAAATCTACTAAAGTCATCAGTGACCACTAATCCATACATCTTTTTATTCAAACTTTTCACATAAGTAGGTCCAAATAAGTCCATGTGTAACATAAACAAAGGTTCAGTTATAGAATTCACCAATTTGGACTTACAAGATGCTCTATGTTGCTTTCCCATTTGGCAAGCAACACAAACTTCAGAATTCTCAAAGACCTTTGAAGGCAATCCCCTGACCAAGTTCCCTTTCACCAACTTGTTGATAGCCTTGTAGTTCAAATGTTCAAGCCTTCTGTGCCATAGTTTGGATTCATCAACAGTGGCTTTGGCAAACAGACAAGTCAAATCTCTTTTGGGAATAATATTCTTTATATCCACACTGTATATATTGTCATGTCTAGGGACTTTAAGAAGAACCAATTTATCAGCAGGTATCTTATAGTCAGGAGACAAGACAAGACACTCAGTGTCAGTAAAAAGAACAAAATTCTTCCTGTCACACATTTGTGAAACAATAAAAAGATTAAACTTGAGACCATTCACCAAATACACCTTCTCAAAATCCAATTTTCCAGTTCTGATGATGCCTTTACCAACAATTTTACCTCCTTTAGGGTCATTCCCAAAGGCCACATAACCACCATCCAAAGCTTCAAAATTCTCTAAGTTGCTTTGGTCTCCAGTCATATGTGAAGAGCATCCACTATCAAGAAAAGGAGAACGAAATTATTGTTGAAGCTGAAGTAATGACTGAATCCTCTGCTGGTACAAAGAGATATAGGAGGAAAGTAAAGCAGGTGGGTAGGAAGAAGAGAAGAACTCAGTCAGTAGTGATAAGTGATTCAGAGAAAGATGATAGTGATTCAGAGAAGGAAGAAGTGACTGCAGATGATATGAAAGGGATTATGGATCTCACAGTTCATGAACCTCAAGAAGAGCCTGAGTTACTTAATGAAGTTCCTTTATCAATAAAATATCCAATCATTTCATATTCACATGAGGTTCTAAATGATAGTCAAGTATGCTGGGTGATTAAGAGATCAAATGGTTCAAGTGTGGGATATATTAGTTTTTCTCAGATGTTGCACTACATGGATAGGGATGATATTACTCAACTCTGGAATCTTTACAAGATGAATTATGGTGATACTAGACCAGAGGTGGTGTATGAAAGACTAAATTATTACTATTTAAAGAATATGTTTGAACCAGATGAGAGGAGTATTGAATGGAAGAAGTTATTAAGCTCCACAGTTCAGAAATGGTATTTATATCAGTCTTGTGGGGTTCATCTCTTATCATGTATAGGTGTGACTGTGTATATGCTTGTGGAGAAGGATTATGTCATCAACAACAGTACATCTATTCTGTATCAAATGTTGCAGCCTGGTAAGTTGACATTACAAAGACCATTTGATGTAGATAATCAAGCATTTGAACTAATTGAGAAATATAAAAAGTTGCTGGAATCAAAGGTTTCAAAACAGTAAAGTGTTTGGAAGCATCCTCCTGGTGATTATCTGGATTTAAGGAAACTTGATGATTTTTGAAGAAAAATATCAAGTTTAGGGGAGGATTGTTGGGTCTAAAATGCTGCTGATTCGAGAAACATAACTCTGCTGAATAGTTATGTGACTCTGCTGATTAGCATAATAACTCTGCTGTTTGTGACTCTGCTGGTTTGGAAGAATAAGCAAAGTGTAACTCTGCTGCTAGCTCACAAAGATTCTGCTGCTAGAAGAATTACTCTGCTGCTTATTAGATATGTATAGTATGTTAAGGATAAGTATAGAAAAGATACGTATGAATATTTTTCTTGTATAGGAAGTCTTGTAAACCGACTAGGACTCCTTACGCTATAAAAGGAGATTCTAGGGTTAGAGTTAGATATCGATTATCTTAGCATACGTATTATTGTTTACACTTCAAGGTTTCTTGTAACCCTATTGCTATTCAGAGCAATCGTATTAATATATTGAAGTGTTGTTTGATAATTCGTTTGTGTTTATTCTTCTTAAGATCAAGTATTAGTTTCCGCATAATATTTGATATACAACTCAAGATCAGTTTCTATACCGATTACCTTAGATTTATCTAAAGTAATTAATAAGATCGTGAAGCTCAACTGGGATCAACAAAATTCATTAAATGTATGGTACTAGTAATCAAGTGTTGGAAGAATTAGGGGAGTTTAGGGGGGAGGGGCGGCACATGTGGGTTAAAGGAAGAAGATTTGATGTTAATTAATGTTCATGTCCTCATTTAATTAGAGTTAGCAAGTTTTGAGTATACATTGAATGTTATTGGGTACCGAGTTAACTAGAAATGAATCATGAAGAGGTGAAATAAAATACGATGAAGTTGTAAAAATTGTAAAATCATGTTCCTTGCAAGAATCGGGTGTTAAAATGATTATCGGATTGAAATTTCGTAAACTGACGGAGTTATAAGCGTCAAACTAAAAATATAGCGATTGGTTTAAAAACACCGGGAAAAGTAATAATATAATCTTTATATCATTAAAATTAGCTTGAAAATGTGTTAGGATCATTGTCGGGAGTATTGGGTATAATGTTAGTAGAAATGACTGAGTGGTAACGTTAATTAAACAATTAAGCATACGTTAATGAAAATCACACAAACCCATGCATGAACTGATATGATAATGATGTTACTGATGATATGTAGACTACCCTAGTCTGTATGATGTGTCTTTACTGATGATGCATGAATAGGCAGCTAAACCTAACTGGTTACGCGCATTTGAATACCCGTAAACCAAGTTTACGACATGATGAATGATGCCCATGAATAGTGATTTCCCTCCGGGAATGAATAGTGTCATGTGAATAGTAAAATTTTTGACGACTTCTCAAAGTCTCAAACTGACTTCAAAAACGATGAATAGTGAAATAATGAATAGTGATTGGTGAATAGTGATGGATGAATAGTAACTCATGAATAGTAAATTGTCGAGGTTTGGAAAATGACTTGAAATTACGAATTGTGACAATACATATGTATATACATATATACATATGTATATATATATTATATATATATATATATATATATATATATATATATATATATATATATATATATATATATATATACATATATATATATAACATGTATATATGTATATACATATATATATATATATATACATGTATATATGTATATACATATATATATATATATATATATATTATATATATATATATATATATATATATATATATATACATGTATATATGTATATACACATATATATATATATATATATATATATACTAGTTGTCGAAGCCCGCCCAATGGGCGGGCACGCTTTGTGATTTTACTTTTTGTAATTTACACGCTCTTTATTACAATTGTTAATGACATATAAAAGGGCATGACTTTTAATTATAATTTGGATGGTTTTAGGTAACTTAATATTATTTTTTAAGTTTGTTATATTAAATACAATATAATAGAGGCAATTATTTATGATTTATAAATTGTTATTCGGATAAAAAATATATATATATATATACAATCTTGAACTTATAATTTTTGTTTCGGTATTTTGATGTTTTTATACGTTTAACTTATTTAAATGTATGTGATATTTTATGTAAGTGTATTTTTAATTAAACAATTTTTGGTTGTTTTATTTTGTTATGGTATTAGGTTGTATTTGTTTAATACTAAGCAAATGTATTTGATTAGCATGAAGTGGTATAGCTTACTCATGAAATTTAGCCTACTACTGATCATTTCATCTCCTCACATTTAATTTTCTTACTCTCTTCAAAGTAGACATGATTACATTATCGAAAATAACATTACTTGTCTGATCAAAATTTCTCTTCCCGGAGAAACAAAAAGTAAAGGTCTCAATTTTGATCTTTTAATTGTATTTACGGTTTTTTTTATCATTGTTACTTGGTTTATTTGTTGAGAAGCTGAATCCCCAGATCTTGTGATTTGTTAATTTTCATTTATTTAAATTTTTTTTATGTGAATACTTTTTTATTGCGTGTATTTATTTTGTTTGATCTTATGTTCTGGCTGTTTTTTGAAGATTGATTACTCATTGTGTTTGTTTTTTAGGAACAGGATTAGGAAAATTATGGTTGTTTAAAATGATTTCACTACTAGAAAAAGGGCTATTCTTGACTCCAAATGCGAGTCAAGAAGAGGCTTTATGACGCGCAAATGCGAGTCAAGGATGGACCCGTCATAAAGCTTCATGACTTGCATTTGTGCGTCATCCCTCTATGACGCGCAATTATGACCCACGTTTTATGACTCTCCTTTTTGCGTGTCATAACCTAATTTTTTTTTTAATTATGACCCACGTTTTATGACTCTCCTTTTTGCATGTCATAACCTAATTCTTTTTTTAAAAAAAAAAATTTTTTCCAGTTCTTAATTTTCTATTAAATGACAATTAAAAACCTGATAATACAAAATTAAAAACACAAATATCAAAATAACGCATTTCATATATAATATATATATGTATTATATATATATATATATATATATATTATATATATATATATATTATACTATTATATAATTATATATATATATATATATATATATATAATATATTCAAAACAATGAGGTTAATTCAAGTACTAATTCACGATAAGTCACAAGTTAATTAACGACAAAAATTACATATCGATAGTAATTCACAAGTTAGTTTGACAGCTTCCACATCGACCACTGAGTATACAACAAGACTACCCGAGTCATCCGTGCAGCTCTCCTGAAGCAGTAGTTCGACATTTTGGGACGAGTTGCTAGCCACCTGTTTCCAAAACTGGGCAGTTAACTAATTAGTAAAAACCAACTAGGACTAGAAGCTTAAAGGGCAGATTAAGCTATGAATAAGCTGGAGGCAACTAAAAATTAATTAAGCAGATTGAGATAAGCTAGATAGAGACTAAATAAGCCACAAAAAAGGGAAAATAAGCACTGAATTCCACTCTATAGGACTGCTGAAACAGTCTGCAAATATGCCAGGGTGCAGGGCAACTTCAGCTTATTTGAAGGCTGTGAAAAGCTGTAATAAGCTAAACAAGAAATCCTGAAAAAAATTACTATTAATAGATATAATTTGAGTGACTCTAATAATCCAAAATATCAGCTCCTAACATCTAAGTTTGAGGCAACTAAAAATCCTAGATCAGGCTACAAAAAACTAGAAATGTAACTAATATGCAGTCTGCATCATGCAGACTTGACTTTAAAATTACCTAGGCCTAAGGAAATGTATTGCAAACTAAATATGGGTGAAAATGAACCTGAAAAGTGCTGAATTAGAGTCCAAAATCAGTTCAGCTTATAAGGAGCTTATGAGGACAGTTTAACCTGTGATTCCAACTCTCAACTCCAACCTGCACTAAGAACTCAAAACAACCAGATTGTCAATGAAAACTGCTTATATAAGCTGTTAAAGGTTAAATCAAAGCCAACTGAATTGCAAATGAACAGTTAAATTTGAATTTGACCCTGTTTGACTAATGATGAAGCGAAAAGTGTACCGCTTTTAAGGGGTCATTTAAGCCCTAAATCGTATTTATTTGATCAAATATTGCCTAAATCGTTCCTTTTGTCATTTTAGGTACTTTTGAGGAGAAATCTGGAAAAGGAGGCATTTTGGACGTTTTTGGAGCATTAAAGTGAAGGAAACGGCAAAGTCTCAAAAATCGGCTAAAAGTTACTCTTGACGGCGTCACAATTTATACTGGACGGCGTCATGCCTTGGCAAGAAAAGTTGGACGTGAAATTTACTCATGACGGGCCAGTGAAAATAGCATGTGAATTCTGACGGCGTCACGCTTTAACTTGATCGAGGGCGTCACGGCTTAAATCATAAGGGGACGGCGTCACGTTCATGGTTCGACGGCGTCAAGCCTTGATAAGCCAGAATGGATTTTTGAAGAGCTAAAGAGGGACGGCGTCAAGAAGGTCATCCGGGAACCCTAAAAGCGGCGAGGTGACGGAGTCACACTCCATAAGGTGACGCCGTCAGATCCAAAAATCTATATATAGTTTTCTAATTTTTTGTCATTAAAGAGAGCTTAGTGTGTGGAATTTTGGGAGAAAACCCTAGGACGAATTCAGCTTCTTTTTCAAGGCTTTTTGCCTTGAGATCTTCCATGTTTCATTGAAAGATAAGTTATCAATTAATCATTCAATATGTCTATGTGTTGTTTGATTCTATCTTATTCTTGTCTTTTGTTTAACATGTTAGGCTAAATTTATCTTGTGTTTGCTTAGATCTAATGAAACCTAGCTATTGATTATTGGTTGTTAGTGTGTTATTAGTTGTATTGGATGATTGTTTATCTATGTTAGGCTTAAGAAAACTGGCTAACTTCCTATTCGGTAACTTGCTTGAACGTCTTAAGAAACATGAACCAAACGCGTACTAAAGGTTTTTATGGTTGTATTTAATGCACAAGCGAATTCTAGTGATCCCATGTTAGGAGCTTCCTAGCCGGCTCGACATAGGAGTGAAGTAGGAGCTTGTAGAGTTGGGGAAGTAAGTACGCCACCCCACGAATGGTATTAAGGAATACACCCGTCATCCACGCAACTAATACACACTAATTAACCGGTAAAAGATAGTTAGGGAGTAAGGAAATCTAAGTAAACACATTTCTCTACACATAAGTTTCTCACCAACATTTTATTTTCAGTTATTTTATTTTATTGCATTCGTAGTAATTTGGGTTAGTTGACTAGCAACTAATTCCGCCCACTCTTTCAAAACCGAGATTTTACTTGCTTTCATAAAAAAATATAAAAACATAAAAAAGAATCTTCCTCAACCCTTAGACCTAATTAGAGTAGCCTTTCATACCTAACGAACACTATTCCCTGTGGAGAACGATCAATCCCCCGTACTTACCACTACACTATACTACATCGGTCAGGTACACTGCCTGGTGGGGTTGTAAGCCTCTTGAGATCCCTCGAGAGGTAAAACCTGTTGTAAGGTTACAAAACCACGCAATCAGAATTTGACCCTGTTTGACTAATTAGCCAAACAACCCTTTAATTGACTGAATTTGAAAGTAACACTATAAATTACTGAGATAACTTATATTCCTACCCTATTAATATCTAAATAACTTAAAGAAACTGAGAAAAGCACAGTACCAATTAAATTAAGCCCCAATAAGCTAATGACCAAAATTTGACAATAATTCACAGTCAAGTACCTGGCGGAAATAATGCTCAGCATCTCTTTTCATCGCAGCCATTTCCACTCTCATTTTTTGAACTTCAGCCTGCAATCATACATTGGGTCTTCATTTTAGAAAATACTTAAACATAAAATAATCATACTTAACAAAGAAAGCTTTCGCTGTTGTGTTGTGTCCAAGGAAGATGCCAGGTATACTTGCCTCTAAAGAAGATAGCTTTCTCTCAGCGTCTCTTTGGCCTTCACGTGCACGTTCTACTTCTTCTTGCCAAGCCTGCGTCTAGACATACAGAACATGATCTTAACATCTATTTAGATTACATTTACAAAGTTTATATGATGCATTAGTTTGTAACAACTATGAATATGCAATGATTATCAATCTCCAATCCACAAAAACTATGAATGTACAACATACCTAATAATAATAAACCAATCTCCAATCCACAAAAACTAGTTATAAAAAAGATATATAACTTGAAACACCATCATCATTTTAGCGAAAACAGAAACATCATAACTACATACAAATATTCCTAGTCGTTTTTTTTTTATCTAGTTCTAAATACTGAAACACAACATGCATATAAATTTTATAAAAGCTATAAATATATACCTTGAGGTACCGTTATCAGGATTGTGACTAATAACAACTAACTACATACTCTCGGCCGGCTAATCCTAACGGCTCGAGACCTCTAATTCACTTCCAATAAGTCTCAACTTCGCCAAAAACAACAAAACCACAACGATATCAACACCAACCACAATCAATAACCTCATGGCCGAGACCCTAGTGGTCTCGGTATCAACATATCATGAAAATCAAGAAAAGAGCAAGGAAATAACCTCATGGCCGAGCCTTGTGATTGGTCCATACGAGCACCCTGATAAGACTGAGGCAAGTAAAACTTTTCCAAAACAATATACGTCGTATGCACAAATAGGAGGTGCTGATCCTGTTTGTTCCAAAATATAACCAAATACATAAGTTTACACACAGCATATCACAATACTCAGATACAAACAAAATACAGAGGAAGCGGAGAGTAATACAAATATAAATGATATAAAATGTTCACGTACCAGAAGGAGGTGGTTCTGAGTTCCTGCATATCCACGAAGTATAAAAATCGTATAAGTATGTTGTATGAGGAAGATAATTGTGCTAATAGTAACCATAACAAAGAAGTGTTTTGGTTATTAATGTTTTTGCAAGATAATTTAACACAAACTAATAGGCACGTATCACTTCCCAATGATACTACACACTGCCTAGCGGAAACAGCTGCAGCTGAGCCTCCTGATGACCCCCCTGGTATACATTCAAGGTCCCATGGATTTGCTGTAACCTAATGAGTAGTAAAACGCATTCACTAAACCAACTCTCAGGTCAACAAAGCTAGACCCTTATTATTAACTAGTATCACATATGACATAACACCTATATTAAGAATTTAACCAGAATCCGCATTACATTCCCGGAAAACCAACTATTATTTCCTAACGAAACCATAGATTCTTCTACAATTTCACCAGTAAAATCCGAAACCAAAACATAAACTCTTCTAATATCTTATTAATAACATTCAAGATTTTCCGACGAAACTAAAACTCAAACAGAAAAAATTAAATTAAACCACAATCATCAAAAAGTAGCACATAACACATTTACGCCCAAAAAAACACATTTCAGTAAAAGATAAAATAATACCTGTATCAAGATTCAAAGCCTTCATATTCTCGTTAGGGTTTCCACTTCTTTCAATTTATCTGAAGAAAAAAACACAGCAATTAAACATCAATTACACAAAATATATATAAAATCAAAACCCTAAATAAGCAAATAACGATCAGGAATTGAATATACCTTCCATGAATTGGTGAAATTAGAGATCGGGGCGGTGCGAATACATGATACTTGATGGATCGATAACGAAAAAGATGTATGTGTGTGGTGCTGATTGTTTTTTGTGTGGTGCTGAATCACGGTGCGAATACGCGATACGCGTTGTGGTGCTAGAGTGACGGTGAGGTGGTGTTTGAGCGCGTGAGTCACGTCAAATGGAAGGGGAGATGGTGGTGAGTGTTTTGGTGGTGGTGGTGTGCTTGTTCGGGTGGCGATGATGGCGTCTTGGGTGGTGGCAGTTGGCGGCGCAGAGAAGAGAGAAAGAGAGTATGTGAGTTTAAGTGATAATGAAGAAGAGAAGATGATAGGTAGGGTTTTATTAGTTGTAGGGACTTGAGAGCCGGAAGTGTTTTTGGCCAAAAATTAAACAATCAGATGCTAAAAAAAAACTTAGATGACCCCTGTTTATGACAAAGCAAAACGAGCGTCATCTAGCAGGTTAAATTTTAACTGATTATGACCCATATGTTATGACGCTTCTAAAAATGAGTCATCCCCAATAGAAAATTTACTCGTTATGACTCTTATTTTATGACTTTGCTCTTTGCGCGTCATCTTGTAGCGTGCGTCATAAAATGCGAGTCAGGGATAGTCCTTTTTCTAGTAGTGTTTTAATTTTGTGGTAGTTAGGTGTTTTTTTGGTTGGATCTTGATAAAAAATGTTATGGTGTATATCTACTGCTAATTACTTATTAACATGTTTTTAGTTGTTGTTATGTTTGATACTGTTAGTATATATTTTTTTAGGTTAGGCTCTAAGGTTGTTAAGTTACTTATGATTAGATTACCTTGTTGAATAAGACTAAATAGTTTTTGTTATAACATTGTTGATTAGTATGCTTTCCCGATATAATTTTGTCTAATGGCATTCCACGTTTTGTTGTTTGTAAGATATATATGAGATATGACATCAAATATTGTGTAACTTAGCTAATTTGTTTAGCTTTCCACGTTCTTTATATTCATGTTTGTAATTTTTTCCTTTGTAATTTTCACGCTCTTTATTATAATTGTTAATTACGAAGCAATTGTCCATGTTCTTTATATGTGGTTTTCTTTTGTTTTACATTGACATTATTAGTGTATTTGTAGTTCTTGGACAAACTATTATTTTGAATGCCAAGATGATATGGTTTTTCACGAGATGTTTAACGAATGAATCAGAGAGATGGAATAGACGTGTACAACTTCCTTAACTCGGTTAGAGGTAGTATCTAAAGTGGAAGGTGATACTGAGTGTGAAGGTGATAATGAGTGTTTATGAGGTGATTTAAAGGCCGATGGGCGGTCATGCTTTGTGGGCGGGCACGCTTTGTAATATTCCTTTTGTAATTTACACGTTATGTATTGTAGAAATTGTCCATATTCTTTATATTTGGTTTTATTTTGTTTTACGTTGTCATTATTAGTGTATTTGTAGTTCTTGGACAAACTATTATTGTGAATGCCAAGATAATATGGTTTTTCACGAGATGTTAAACGAATGTGTCTTTAGTGTGTTACAAAAACTAAAGTTATTAACATTAATATACATGTACCTTTATTTCGCAAACTTTTGCAGCTTACCTTTTCGCCAATTGGTTTCTTTGTGGTAACCACTAACTTTTACGTATACACAACTTAATGACCATGAATGTTGGTCTCTAAACGTAAATCCATTGGAAAAATAACCTAAAATAAAAATAGTAAAAATAGTAAATATCATTGGTGGATCATTGGTTAATTGTCATTGGTGGATCATTAGTACAGTAAAGGGCCCTAAAATAAAAATAGTAAATATCATTTTCCTAATTGTCATCGGTGGATCATTAGTTAAAGTCAATTATCATTCTGACAACAATGTAAAGAAAAATAACATAACGCGTTTCATTGTAAGAACTAACAAATACATAGGAAAGTTCTGAAACCTGGGTCAAGTAGACACCAACTTATTCTACATATGAGATTTTTTCGCCTTTTTCTTATCAGAAAATTAAAGTTATTGAAACACTAAAAGCAGACAAATGTCTAAAAGGAAGAAGGGAGTGCTCCTCCAAGGAATGATGAGAACAATTCCAATACACGTTGCGGCTGGTAGCTTGGAGCGGTATGGCCTGCACCCCTAACTGTTTTCAGAAGAAGTCTTTTTTAGGCCTCCAAATACCCTCCAACCTGTTAATCATGACTTTTTGATAAGGAATGAAATACTATACATCCTTATTTTCTTAGCATATTCTTATATACATACACATCGAATCACTTGAATCATATTTGAATTTTCAGAATATGCAAAATATAAGATACTTGCTAGCATTCGCCATTCTGGAAACATACTTTGGAAGAGGATGTATATCATAAATAACAAATGGGCATGTGAAGTATTACGTCTAAACCCAAATTTTTTTTCATTGTAACATAATATCAATAAGGAGGAAAATGATCACCTCCTTGTTGAGGTACCATGGCCTCCAAGCTGTCTCAATCGGAAGATTGAGGGTGTTAATTGAGTACCTTGAAGCACTTATTGTATACCCTTTGCATCAGTAGCTGCTAATATATTCATCCACAATTTCAAGGACAAAATTATCAACTAAGAAAAAAAAACTGCAAATTAACAGTGATTACTCAATATTAATATCGTCGATCAATCATCTTTGTTCAAGTTCTTGAATCTAAACTCCATATCTAGTTCTTCGTGTAGGCTGTTAATTTGATGGCCCATGTGGTTTTTTCTCTGATGCAAACAACCCCTCAATTGAGTGACCACGTGTCTATGTGATTACTATCCAAACACCCCGTATTCGTGCTAATTATCTGTCAATAGAATGGTGTGCCTACTTGCCTTTATTGAGCTTCTAACATCAACCAGTGAGCTATAACACACCCGTTCAATTAATTCAAAGCACACCCCTGTGAGCCATGAGTTGTTCTTAAAGTAATAACAGTCAAATCCAAACACCCCTAATATGTTGTGTATATTTATGCCAAAGTGAATGTATTGCTGTTGTCTGAGACATGTTTAATTTTGTATTCATTATATATATTATTAATAAATGATACTATTATACCCTTCTCAACAGCTACCTTGATCTGAGACATCCTATGCAGCCTATTACTGATCAGAGACTTATTTTCTTATATGAAACCTACATGGAAACTGACATCTTTTTAGAAGGAGGAGGACCATCTATGAAGGGGATAACATGTTCAGTTATCTTTTGAAAGTGGCAATCGTTGTGCATGAAAATCATTAGATTCAAATTAGAGAATACATAAATGTGACCAAGAGTTCAATAGCATACCAGAAAAGTGACTTGAATAGTACCTCTAATGCTATGCTATGCTTGTTCTTGGCATAAAATCATCCTGATTAGGTCACATAAGCTTATTAGAAACAAACGCCATCCCATGTCAAGTATGCGATAATACAAATTGGCATCACA
Source organism: Artemisia tridentata subsp. tridentata (assembly GCA_021014915.2). Taxonomy (NCBI): domain Eukaryota; kingdom Viridiplantae; phylum Streptophyta; class Magnoliopsida; order Asterales; family Asteraceae; genus Artemisia; species Artemisia tridentata. The sequence continues at coordinate 218,847,057 of CP139505.1, read as the reverse complement.
AAAGTGAATCTACAATTGATTTTAAAAAAAAAAAAAAAAAAAAAAAACTAGAGATATTCATTTATATAGTAAAAAATTATATGAGATGATGTAGAAGTCTAATGAAGTATTCAACTTTTTTCATCAAGCCAACAAATTATTAAAACTACTTTATACACCACTGGCATGCATGTTAATAACTAATGGCCAATGAGATTCTTAAAATAACAATTGATTAGAGAATTATATTACTGAGTAGGTTGGAAATCATACCTCGACATTTGCGTCGAATGTAAAAAGTCTATACAACAGAATGATAGTCATGTAATCAATGTGTAGTTCACGATTGAAGGCTGTACCATTAGGATTTTTAGGAAAAAAAGAAAAAAGAAAAAAGGCGTACGTAGGTCTTTGCTAATGGGCCTAAATATTGAAAAAAATATTTGGTTGGACAGCTTTATCAAATTTGACTTGCAAATTGTATCATAAATAATGTGTTGCTCTTATGGTGGATATGTTTGTTATGGTTGCAAACACTCCAAGTTATCCAAACATCCCTCAAATAGTAAGCGTATTGTGTTTAAATCTAAAACAACTTATAAGGAAGAGTGAACTAACAGTAATATTTACCATGTCTGTTTTGATGAGGTGCGAATTTTGAGTATATGAAGCCGCATTATGACAGATACATTGCAGGAACACCTGATCATAATGAAAAAAATTTTCGCCACCTGGAAACGAATAAAAGAATATGTCAATAAGGCATTACTCTGAAAACAAATGGCGATTTGATAAGAATAGGTTTCATTCTTACACGTTCTGATGCAATTAGAAAAAAGGATGCAATTAGAGAAAAGGGTGTCAACAGGTTCAACACACTAAAACTGTATATGGTTTTGCAAAAGTACTCAGCTCCCCCTCCCCCTTTTGGTTCTCCCAACGATAAGAAGAAATAGATGTCATTATGTCAGACACAATGAGCTTACCCAAACACCCACTTTTACTCTATCCGTAAACCTAGTCATATTAAAAAAATCAACTTCATATTCAAGGAAAACGGTCCCTCATTCTAACTTCCAATAAAACTTAATCTCATGGTCCAAAAGCTCAGTCGATGACTCATAGTCCAACAACTAATCAAACTGAAACAAATGAAAAATGCTAAATATAGTTTCACCCATTGGGGACAGTGCAAACCTTTAAATCAATTGTGTGATTGGATCCAGAACCATGCCCTGAAGACATACTTAACCCAGCTTCTAATGCAGCTCGCAGGTCCTTTTCAACTTGTAGCTGTTCGTGAAGTCTTGAAACCTATGATGAACAAATTAATTAAAAACAGATATGATTATGTTTATATCAATTAAACATTTACATACAAAAAAACCCTTCGGTTACCAAGTACTCTGATTGGTTTAGCAAACTTCAGTACATGAAACGCTACCTGCAATCATCAAACATGAGCATAAGACTTCTCTTATCTACCAATAAAAAAGTCTTCAAAAGTTGGTAATGCTATTAAAATAACACCAAAAGTACATTATTAAAAAAAAATCCATTTCAGCACGTTTTAAAAACATCCTCAAAATGTGAAAATGGGCTATAAATTTACCTTGCAACTTGAGCACGTGTTTTAGCATGTTCAGCGATTTCAGAAAGTTCTATGTAGCTACTCTTCTCGTTAAATAGGTTCGATGCATCAGGTGCTTGAATTCCATGTAGAGTTCTCTGAGCATGAGCCCATTGAGTCTCTCTCTCTTATCTTCCGTAATCCTTTTTTGTTGTGAACGCGTTCTATAACCAACACACAAAATTTAATAAACTTGAACACAAGCTAAAGAATATGATAAGACGTGTTATTAAGTAAACATACCATGTTGTCAATCATTGTGTTCCAATCCTTTCCACTAAAGATGCAATACTGGAAAGCCAGATAACACCAGCCCATTTCCATTCAATTCGCTTGATTCTTTTGAATTCCGAGTCAGCATATACGGCAATAACAGTCGCCACCTGAAATACATCATATATTTGCTTGAATTAGCAAAACATTATCGAAATTTGAAAAGTTTTTTTTTTTTTTTTTTTTTTTTTTTTTTAATAAAATAAATAAATAAATAACATCTGTAGCAATAAGAACTTCAAGACTTGAGAAGGACCTACCGTTAATGCTATCATACCAGCCACGATGCCAATCCAAAATCCTTTCAGAAGATTTTCACCCGAGAAATAAATCTCATTTATAGATGGAGGGTTGATCCCTTTCTCAATATGTTTCACCTGAGAAGAAGATACCGAAAGAATTAAACTTTCGATAAAAAAACATTGGTATGACAAGTTGACATTAGTAAAAGTACTTACAATTGCAACACCTTCCTTATATGAATGGGCGATATACACAAAAAGAGTAGACAAGATAACGGAGATCAATGAAGCAATCGCAGACACCCAGAACAGCTTTTTATTCTTCTTTCCCTGTTTGCAGAATTACGTTAGAGGTACCCAAATATCGAATTACAGGTTTCTGTGGAAATCATGACCTATTTACTTATGCATGGGTCAATGATGGTTATATTCTATATCTACCAGATCAACAAACTATTTTTGATGTATATGATATCTCGAATCATTTTAATTATAAAAAATTAAAACATTATTTAAGAGATAAAAACAATGTTAGTATTTGACACATGAACATGTTAATGGAACTTTAAAATCATGGATAAAAAGTGTTACGGCCTACGGGTAACTTATGTTACATGTTTTGACCCTGTACCCAATCCGCCAATTTGCAAACTATATGTTCAAGGAATCATGAACACTTACAAGGTGGTTTGCAGAGAGTATAAAAGCTAGAAAGCTTGCTCCGATCACTATCGTCTGCCAGTTCCACTGAAAAAAAGAAAAGAAAAAATCGGTTCATATATGATGTGTCAATGTGTTTTTTGTGTGTGTGTGAAGAGATCAAGAGCTCACCCCATGCTCAATGGAGCCGAAAACTGATTTCATAACAGAAACAATATCAGTCTTCTTTGTGAAGTGTTTTATGCCCAGAAAACCCTTTAGTTGTTGAAGTGCAATTGTGATAGCAGCTCCACCCATAAACCCCACAACAGCAGCATGGGATAAGAAGTCGATTAGAAACCCCAATCTAGTCCAGATAACAGAAAGAAGGACATTTTAGATGATTATGCCATAATATATTCAAAATCTGATAACGCTTAAATCTAACTGTTTTTAGGTGCGTTATTGCTAGTTTTGTGCATCATATTTGGTTATATTTGTGTGTATTTGTTGCTAAATGATGAAAAAGTGTGTATGCAAGTAAATATAGCCAAGTACAGGAAAAGTGGAGGAAAATACGAAGAAATGAAGAGATTATGCACATAAGGAGAATTACGAGAAAGAAACCACATGATACTTCAAAGAATTGATTAGACCAAGACTTCTATGCCTTATATATCAAGAAAAGATCAAGTTCTATGAAGGAAATTAGTGGTACAGCAAAGGAGCAAGCACGTAACGAGAAGAGAAAAAGAGAAAATAAAAGTTGCATGGCAGGGTCATCCATCCGATCGGATGCTGCCCGCATCCGATTCGGATGGAGTGAAGTTGGAAACACCGAGAGCTCCAACCGATCGGTAGGAGCCAAATACCGATCGGTTGGCCGACACTGAAGTTACAAAGTTGCATTAAATGGTGAATTTAAGCCCCATAATCATTGAGGCTTATCATTTCTCGGCTGTTAAATCATATGGGACGTTTTTACTTGGATAATAAGGGTTTCCTCACTTATTTAAGGAACCCTTAGTTAGTTTACAAAGAGAGTTCTTTTGGGGGAAGTGACATAACCTAAAAAAGCTACACCACTTTATTAGGAGTTGTTTGCTTATGATAATAGGCGATTGGAGGAGTGTGGATTGCTATAGTTCCACAATTCTAGTTCTTGTAATTCCTTGATAGGTATTTCTTGTTGAGTTATCATGAACTACTTTTACTTTTACTATATGATGAATGAAAGTTTGGTTAATTACTTGTGTTTGATTATGATTGTTATGGAGTAATTTAGTTATACTTGTGTGTGGATGATGTGACAATTGTTGGAGTAATCTTATCATAGTGATGCATGAAAACATATCTTGTTTTATGAGTTTGTTGAGATAAAATCTAATCTTGCTTAATTGGTTGGTAAAAACAATTTCAAAGATTCACAAAGGCCGAAAGGAGTTTTCTTTATGTTTTTATTCCAAAAAGTTAGTTCACGAATTAGTATGGATTGTGGTGTGTGACAAGCAACACCTTTACTCATTAAAATGGATTTGGAAACGATTTCATCACGAAAAAGGCCGAAAGGATTCGTAGGAATTCTTGAGATAAGAAATGCTTTCAAACAACAAAAAGGACTTAATAGAATTATCGTAATAGTTAATCATGGCCGAAAGGAGTTAACTAGGAGATTGAATTCTTAGATATGATTTCTCATGATAAAAACCATTGATTGTGAATCATTCATTTTAAGTTGTGCATCATTACAAGTCACACCCAACTTGATTGGTTACTCTAAACAATTGTCATGTAAACTACACACAAGTATATTAGTTTTTGATTGATTGAACCTTGCTTGTTTTTAGAATTTGCTTCAAATTGGATTGACACTCCTTTTTGCTAAAACTTATTTACTAAACCTAAACCCCAATTCCCTTGGGACGATCTCGACTTACCCACCTTTACTACCACGGACGAGTATACTTGCTCGTATGTGTGATTAGAGAATTGGATAAATCGTGTTTATAAATTTTAAAACTTGAACACAACGACACGCACACCAAGTTTTTGGCGCCGCTGCCGGGGAATTGTTAAGATTTTCTTGGTAGTTGGGCTTAGTAGTCTAAGTTTTTATTTTTTAAAAAAGTTAAAAAAGTAAAAAAGTAAAAAAAAAAAAAAAAAAAAAAGTTTGGTTCGGACCAACCGAATCGGATGGATGTCCATCCGATCAGTTGGTGGTCTCGTTAACCTTTTTTTTTTAGTAATTTTTGTTATTTTATTTTTAGTTTTTATGATTCATTAATATTATGTTTAATTAGTAGAGTAATTAGGTTAATTAATTTAGGGTATTAAAAAGTTTTATTATGTTAAATGTTAGTTAATGTAGTTAATTTATTAATTTTAATGTTTGGTATTTTGATAGTTTTCATTGAATGAGTTTATAATTAGTTTTTATGGTCATTAGTTGAAGAGTTAAAAGTTAATCACATAGTTTAATGCTTGATAGTTAATTGTAGGATTATATTAATTAGTTTTAGTTATTAATTTATTCTTCTTTTTAGTTCTTCTAAAAAAAAAAAACAAAAACAAGTTAAAAAGAGGTTGTCATTAGTTTAGTCTTATTAAAAAATATTAAAAAAAAAAAAAATTATTTTCGATCGAACCGATCGGATGCTGCCCGCATCCGATTCGGTTGGTGAGAGTTCGTATTTTGCATTTTACCCATCCGATCGGATGGAAGGTGATACCGATCGGATGGTTTCCTGGGTAAAAGTTTTTATGATTTTTTATTTTTAGTTGTTTTGATGTTTTGATGGTTTGAAGTTGTTTGTTAGCTTGCTTTGGTTTGATATTTTGATATGGTTCGATTATAACTAACCCTCACGCTAATAGTTTGGATTTTTTGTTTTGTGGTTATGTTATAGTTAGTGCTTAAGTAGAATGGAGAGTTTAAGCAATGTTTCGGAATATTTGAGACATTTGGAAGAGATGTTGAGAGATTCAGGAGATTCTTTGGAGAAGTTGGAAAGCATTTTGGATGAAGCTAAGATGGGTTTAGAAAGAAAAGAAGAAGTTGGCGAAAGCAGTGTTTGTTTACCTAAGGAGAAAAGAGTGGTTGTGTTTACGCAAGCACCCCCTAAAGAGTTTGATGTACCATTTATGAGGTATGCTACACCATGTGGTGTGGAAGGAGTTAAGGCTTGGGATGCTCAACTTAATATGGAATATGGTGAGAATTACATTACGGAAGAAATGCTTAGTAAGCTTGGCTTTGTTAGGCTTGATTATAAGAATTATGGTAGGAAGATAGTGAGAGATGTGAATGTTAATATTCATGGTCATGTTTTCAAAATTTATTTTGTTGTGTTGGAATATGGAAATGTGGGTGAACCGGAAGTTATGTTTGGTAGAAATTTCATGGTGAAAACTAAATGTAGGGTTGATTTTGCTATGGGAGAGATGAGAATTGATGTTGATGATGATATGGTAGAGAAGAAGGAAGGTAGAGGAGAGATTGTTAAAATGGGAAAGGCTAATCGCAAGAAAACACCACTTAACAAACTTACCCAACCCTCCACCCCTAAGAATGAGAGTAGTTCATCTAGTTCATCACCCAAATCACCTCAAGAATTTAAACCTTTGACTCAAGAACAAAAAGAAGCAGTTTTGGAGAATTTGGAAATGAAATTTAAGGAGCTTATGGAAGAGAAGCCGGTTATAGAAGTGTTGAACAATTACATGGTTTATCGTAAGAAGTTAGATGCGGTTATGATGGCAACAGCTAGGCTAGAGGATAAGAATTTTGATGAGTTTGCAAGGGAAAGGATAGTTGAAAATGGGTTGCCTAAGAAAGAGAGCGATCCGGGAAATTTTGTGTTACCCATTAAGGTGAATGGAACCGATGCAATGTATGCATTGGCCGATACAGGAGCAAGTGTGAATGTGATGCCATACCCGTTGTACAAAAGATTAGGACTTGGTAATCCTCAACCAAATCAATATAATCTTACTATGGCTGACAATTCAAGAGCAAAAGCAATGGGAGAAGTGAAGAATGTTAGAGTGCAAGTAGGATATCAAGCTTTCTTAGCCGATTTTCTTGTGCTTAATATCCCCGAAGATAAGGAGTTACCATTGTTGTTAGGAAGAACATTTTTGAGAACTTGCGGAGCTATTATAGATATGGGTAGAGGTACTATGACTATTAGTGATGGGATCTTGAAGCATACCTATTATCCTAAACCTAGAGGCAAGATTATTAAGGAAGTGCATGAAGGAGAAGAAGAAGAAGACCATTTAGGTTGTTTTGAAGTTGGTAGAGATGAAGAGGGAAGGCCTAAGTATGGGCCGGTTGTCCCTAGTTACTTTGGTATTGAAGATGAGTTGGAAAGAGCATTAGCTATGGAGGTTTTCTATAACCCATTCAAGAATGTTTTTGTGTTCCATAAATTGACAGATTTTCTTGGATCCTTACCGGTTCAATTGAAGAATTTGGAATGGGGACCCGAAGGAGCTAGTGTTTACAAGAAAGAAGAAGGTAATGGAGAATGGCATGTGAAGTTTGATATAGTTTGTCCGGATGGAAGGAATTTTGCAAGGAAGTTTAAAACACAAATGACTAACCGAAAGTTATCCGGCAAATTTCAAAGTGAAGACATCTTGAAGCATGAATACTTTGAAGGTTGAAGGTTGAAGAGCAAGAGATGAAGAATAAAGCACAAGGCTTGTGCTAATGTTTGTTTTGTTTATTTTTAATGCATTTTTAATAGTAGTTAATGTTTTGCATTTAAGTTTGATTTAAGTTTAAGACCTTTTGGTTACCTTATGGTTTTATTAAGTTTTAATCTATGGAGTTAAGTTTTGTTTTAGAAGTTGTAGAGATAGATTGGATAACAAGTTGGGAGAATAAGTGTGTTGGTGGTATTTTTCATACTTAAAGTGAAGTCTTTCAAGGGAGTCAAATACTTTCCATTTGTTCTTGCAAGTGTTAAAGTATTGAAGAAAGAAGGGAAAAGTGAAGTTTTGCAAAAATTCAATCCGAATCGGTTGGATGAAATACTGATCGGATGGAATGAAGTATATATACCCAAGATTTCAAAAATCATAAAAACACACACACACACTCATTCCACCACACTTGGGGTTCATTAATTCGACCATTAGAAGAGTTTTAAGAGTTGCAGGAGAGTTGAAGGATCATTAATGGCACCAAAACAAGTAAGTAACATCATCAATTTGTGTCAATTAGGTTTTAATTCGAGTTGATTGAATTTGGTCAAAATTTAGGCGTTTTTGATATAGTTCGAATTAAGGCATGATTTTTCTGGAATAGATGGGTAAATGATTGAGGAAATCATTGCAAAAAGAATGAGATGGATTGATTAAGTTTTGAGGAAGAATGAATTAATTGATTTTTTGAATCATATGGGTCAAAACTTTGAATCGATTCTGGGTAGAAATTAATGATTTCCAGATGTTGTTTAGATGTTTATTAGTGTTCCTAGGATGATGCATTATGGATAAGAACATTAATAAGGTTTGATTTCGAATATGTTCATAGGTTCTAAGATTGATCATGCGAGTATGTTATGGATATGATGTAGAGACAAGTGGGATGTGTAGAGACCATAGTGATTGATGAAATGCAGGATAGGGAAGAGTGGAACTAGATAGGATTGATTTGAAGTCGGAAAATTTTTTGTTTTGGATACAGTACGTACAACCGATTCGGTTGCGAGTTGCTACCGATCGGCTGGACAAGGTCATAACTCCATCCGATCGGATGGAGAGAGATACCGATCGGATGGAGCCCTCGGTAAAACTTTTTGAAAATTTTCAAAATGGATCTTTTGGACTTCTAAATCATGTAACCTTGTTTCTTATACTCTTATACTAACGAATAATCATGATTTCTATAGAGGTTTCTTGCAGGAGGATCGAGTTCGTCGCGTGAAGTTAGTAATCCAATTGTGAAAAAGTTTGTGAATAGGAATGTCAAGGAGAAGGTTAAGTATACTGTGAATCCAGAGCGCAATGAGAATTTGAAGTTTAGTGGCTTAAGCAGCGAAGAGAGGCACGCTTTTCGTGAGCGCCTATCAAAGTTACAAGGGCGAAGGCTTGCTATTCCCAGGTTAGTCGATTGGGATTTATTTCATGACTTTGGATGTGAGATAGAGTTAAGGGACTTGATGAGAATGACATATGTGTATGAAGGAGACGGTTCTAGTTTTGAGGATTATTCGTGGGAGAATGCGTTTAGTATCCATGAGAAAGTTAACCGTGAATGGTGTTTGGAGTTTTTCTCCACGTTTTACTTTGAGAGGAAGGTTGTGGATCTTATGAATGAAAAATGCATTTGGTTTAGGCTCTGTGGTAGAGAGCATGAGTTTACTTTGCCGGAGTTTGCCGTTGTTCTTGGCTTATACGAGCCAGATGATATCAAAAGTCGATTGTTTGCATCTCATTTTGTGAGATTAGTAAGGAGGCATAATGATTATGCCGGGTTAGCTGAGTATTGGAACAGCGTTGGTGACCTAAGTTGTACTCAAAGGAATTCATCAAAGCTAAGGAATCCGTTGTTGAGAATTTTACAGAAATTGATAGCTTGGAGTGTTTTGCATAGGACAGGGAGCCGTGACAAGTGCAATCAACCGGATCTTTGGGTGATGAAGTTGTTGGAGGAGAAGAATGGGAATGCGGCTTGGATAATAGCCGAATATCTTTCAAGGAGAGCACCAGGAATCAAGGACAATAGTGCAATCTGTGATGGTCACTATGTGACCAAGTTGGCAAAAAGATTGGGTTATTATGTGGATATAGAGTTAGCGAAGTGTTCAGAAATGTTGGATAGTGAGACGTGGGATGAGAGGAGTTTTAATACGGCATTAAATAGGAAGACACGAGAGTTGGGAGCTTGGATTGAGCCTCAAATGGCTGCACCTCATAGAGCACCAAAGCAGCCTTACCAACAACAACCGTATCAACCACCACCTCATGTTGGGAATATTCCTGCCCCGGGTAGTTTTGACTCGGGATGGGGAGATTGGAACCGTGAGCTAAACGAGATTGAGAAAAGGGATGTGTGGAGAGATTCAATGATGTTGAGGCAAAATTACAACTATGATTACTCAATGCCGATGCTTCAACATGTGGCTCAACAAGCCGATTATGAGGTACCTCCTTACAACCCACCAAATGGTCCACCCTACCCATTGGAGTATGACCCGTATCCTGGCCAATACCCTTACCCATATCCTGGGGATGCACCATTTCCTGAACCAGTTCCGGTGTATGGCAGAGTTCCTAATGTTGGGAGTTCGAGTTTTGATGTGGGCGGTTCTTCAAGGGGTGCTGGAGAGAAAAGACAAAGGTACACAATTTTTGAGGGTGATGAGAATTATGAAGATGAGAATGAAGAGAGTGAAGATGAGAGGATTAATCCGGACATGGATTACGATTGATCGATGGTTTATGACTATGGTTTCAAAATAATGATGGTTGAACTATTTCTATTTTCTATTTTCTACTACTTTAACTTTAACTCTTGTAGGATTTATTTGTTTTAATTTTGGTTTGTTTGGATTATTTTTATTTTTTATTTTTATGTTTTTGGTATTTTGTTTTGTATGTTTCGAGCATAGTTTGCAGGGGAAGAATTGACGGAAGCTTAGTGTTGATCAATATTTGGAGTTGGAAGAACTCATGAGATTACTTGTGATCAACTAGGCTTATGCTAATTTTTCCCGGGTAGTTTTTTTTTTCTATTTTTCTTTCCCATTTCCTTTACTTTGAAGTTCGTTTTATTACATTGAGGACAATGCAAAACTTAAGAGTGGGGGAGGGAAGTAAATAGGAAAGTTTTTTTTTTTTTTTTTTTTTTTTTAATTTTAGATTTTTGGATTTCAAGGACTAGAATGTGTGAATTTATTCGCCTTTGATTTTTCTAGTTGATAGATCAATTGATTCAATGGTAAATAATAAGGTTATTTTGAAATTTTTTTGGAATGTAGTCAAGTTTTGAGAGTTTTTGGTAACTATTGCTAAGTACATTTTACCACCAATTTAAATTGTGAGGATTCATGCCTTATATTTCATATGAGTGTGCCGGTGATTATGTCGATTCTAGAACTTTTACTTGTTATGCATTACGGTTAAAATTACTTTCAAGTAATAAAATATATTCAAATGATAAGAGGCAAATTAGGATTTTCACCAAATGGCCTTCCGTTTACAATACATTTTTGCTAACCACATTGGTTAGTTGTCCTTAGTAATTGGAACCCATTTGTTAGTATTATATGCTAGATACCCTTAGTTACACCCCTTTTGAGCGTATCTTTTCTTTTGATTTAACCCAGAAATTATTGCACCATACACCTTAGACTTTCCCGAATCTAGTCCAAATGAAGTTCGAAGCTATTTATTTTTGATGATTGACCACACCTTGTATGTGTATATGTTGTTCCAATGAAGAAGGAGGTCGCTACTCTTATTTATATTTTTTGTAGCGTGTGCTCATCCAAAGTGTGGGGGTGTTATTATAAAAAAAAAAAAAAAAAAAAAAAAAAAGAAAAAGCCAATGAGCTATGTATGTGTGAAAATAAGATAGTCAAGGAGTTATTATGGAAGATGGAGTTTATATGAAATGCGGAATAATGATCGAAGAAGTTTGGTGGAGTAATCATTTGTGATATAAAGAGTTAGGATAGAATTTGGGCTTGATTCTTGTTTGTTTTTATTTTTATAGAACCAAATCAAATTCCCATGTCTTATCCCTTTCCCTTACCAATTACTTTATTCGAGCATTCGGATTTAGTGATGGCTTCGTTTAGATATGTAGCACATGTATGTTCTAGTGACCATCCGAGTTTTTGGGTAGTTGAAAAGCGTTGTTAGCGATCTGGTGAGTAAATTGGTGACCATCCGTTATGCAAGTAACGTCGTTAGCGAACCAAGGCACGATCTAGTGACCATCCGTTGCTTGACTACACAAGGATTCATTGTTAGCGAGCTATGATGTTCTTGTATGAAATATCTATACATTAGCTAGGTAATCAAAACCCCTTTTGAATCCTAAACCCAAATAAAGACCTCTTTGATGTTTTATTTTGTTGTTTTGATACAAGTACAAGCTTATGGTAAGAGACATGAATCGCGTCTGAGCAATTGAGTGATCTACAATCAAATCTACCATCGAGAGTTGTGTGAATTTAAAATTTCCTTTGTGAGGTGCTTGGTGATGTTAACAAAGCTCAATTTAACTTGCATACATTTCAAGGATTTTTTTCATGAACGTAATGAAAATACCATTGAGTTCAGTTTTTCTAAAAAATTAGACTTGCTCGAGGGCGAGCAAAACTCAAGTGTGGGGGATTCGATAACGCTTAAATCTAACATGTTTTTAGGTGCGTTATTGCTAGTTTTGTGCATCATATTTGGTTATATTTGTGTGTATTTGTTGCTAAATGATGAAAAAGTGTGTATGCAAGTAAATATAGCCAAGTACAGGAAAAGTGGAGGAAAATACGAAAAAATGAAGAGATTATGCACATAAGGAGAATTACGAGAAAGAAACCACATGATACTTCAAAGAATTGATTCGACCAAGACTTCTATGCCTTATATATCAAGAAAAGATCAAGTTCTATGAAGGAAATCAGTGGTACAGCAAAGGAGCAAGCACGTAACGAGAAGAGAAAAAGAGAAAATAAAAGTTGCATGGCAGAGTCATCCATCCGATCGGATGCTGCCCGCATCCGATTCAGATGGAGTGAAGTTGGAGACACCGAGAGCTCCAACCGATCGGTAGGAGCCAAATACCGATCGGTTGGCCGACACTGAAGTTACAAAGTTGCATTAAATGGTGAATTTAAGCCCCATAATCATAGAGGCTTATCATTTCTCGGCTGTTAAATCATATGGGACGTTTTTACTTGAAGAATAAGGGTTTCCTCACTTATTTAAGGAACCCTTAGTTAGTTTACAAAGAGAGTTCTTTTGGGGAAGTGACATAACCTAAAAAAGCTACACCACCTTATTATTATTGCCCGAAAGCTTGTGGTTGCTGTGAAAACGTCCAGGAGATCTTGAGTTCGAGTCTCAAGAGTTGCGTCCGTGTGTGGAGTTGTTTACTTGTGATAATAGGCGATTGGAGGAGTGTGGATTGCTATAGTTCCACAATTCTAGTTCTTGTAATTCCTTGATAGGTATTTCTTGTTGAGTTATCATGAACTACTTTTACTTTTACTATATGATGAATGAAAGTTTGGTTAATTACTTGTGTTTGATTATGATTGTTATGGAGTAATTTAGTTATACTTGTGTGTGGATGATGTGACAATTGTTGGAGTAATCTTATCATAGTGATGCATGAAAACATATCTTGTTTTATGAGTTTGTTGAGATAAAATCTAATCTTGCTTAATTGGTTGGTAAAAACAATTTCAAAGATTCACAAAGGCCGAAAGGAGTTTTCTTTATGTTTTTATTCCAAAAAGTTAGTGCACGAATTAGTATGGATTGTGGTGTGTGACAAGCAACACCTTTACTCATTAAAATGGATTTGGAAACGATTTCATGACGAAAAAGGCCGAAAGGATTCGTAGGAATTCTTGAGATAAGAAATGCTTTCAAACAACAAAAAGGACTTAATAGAATTATCGTAATAGTTAATCATGGCCGAAAGGAGTTAACTAGGAGATTGAATTCTTAGATATGATTTCTCATGATAAAAACCATTGATTGTGAATCATTCATTTTAAGTTGTGCATCATTACAAGTCACACCCAACTTGATTGGTTACTCTAAACAATTGTCATGTAAACTACACACAAGTATATTAGTTTTTGATTGATTGAACCTTGCTTGTTTTTAGAATTTGCTTCAAATTGGATTGACACTCCTTTTTGGTAAAACTTATTTACTAAACCTAAACCCCAATTCCCTTGGGACGATCTCGACTTACCCACCTTTACTACCACGGACGAGTATACTTGCTCGTATGTGTGATTAGAGAATTGGATAAATCGTGTTTATAAATTTTAAAACATGAACACAACGACACGCACACCAAAATCATATAACCAGCATACTAAAACAGTCGTTTATAAATTGTGTTGACATGTGCTTCTACTTTTTGACGTTGTAATCATCACAGGAGAACTGAGTGTTTGACAAGTTCTAATTTTTCAAGAAATTAATACATAAAATGACCACAAAAGGGTTATTTTTAATGAAGAAACAGAAAATATGGTTTATGAATTTCTTTTGAAAGGCGAGACGGATAATGAAATGATAACAGGAGTCTTAAAGTCCCTTAAATTAGGTTTAAAAGAAGGGTTATACAGGTAATTTCATTTATCATAATAAGTTTCTAGCATCAGAACATCAAATACTAATTTACCTGAAAACTCCAAGGGTAGCTTGGGTAATTCCAGCAAAAAAAGTAGCTGTAAATGCAAGCCTTCGATACTCATTTGCCTTACTCACTGGATTAAATTCATTCTGAAGAAGTGTACCCAACAAAATAGACACCACTGCAACAGGTCCTATGGCTATATCTCGTGAACTACCCATAAATGCACAGATCAAAGGAGGTACAAAGCTCGAGTCTACACATATAGGAAAACCAAATTCATAATTAAGATATTACATTGCTAAATGAATTCAATCAGTAAGTAACAAAATAAAACTTACATAACCCATATTGAGGAGGTAGAAATGCAAGTCTTGAGTACCCAATGTCCTGTTAAAGCCGACAGTTATTATGACTTGGTATTAGTAGAGGTGGCAATATGGGTGGGTCACTTGAAGGTCAAAATGAGTTCATGTTAAATGAGTCAATATTTTGGTATCAGGTGGATTGACGCCCAAACCTTCTTTTTTGTCCATTTATTAATTTTGTAGTAGAAAATTAATGCTTAGTTATGTTTACAAATTATTATTATAATATACATCTTAATCTTTACGCAACTGACCCATTTCGAACCATATTTAATAATGAAATGTTTTAACTTTTAACCTAGACCCAATTTGACCAGTTACCTTCAAGTGTCTCTCCTTTTGTAGCTGAAGAAAACTCTCGTGCCTTTTCCGTTGTCAATACTTCACCACCCAATAGGTTCATTGCTGATTCAAACAAATAACTATGTAAATTTAGTAACTAATAACTATGCATTTAAAATACAAACCCCTACAACTATCCTCAATTACAACACTAAACTTGTATGGCTGGCCACCAAACGCTTGCCTGTGGTAAGGACAGAGTGTTCTGACCCTGATGCAACTCCCACAACCTTTATCCCATTAAGATCAGCAATTTTCTGTACCCGGGCTTCATTTGGGTCCTCTGAAATTCAGCATTTTTAGTGTTATCAACTATAATCATAGATAGGTTTGTAATAGAGGTGTCAAGTTCAATCTATTAATCTATTTGTATGAAAAAGGGTCAATTTGGGTTGTAATTCATTGGCTCATTGCTAACGGGTCAAATGGTTAACATACAGAAAAGTTAGCTAAAATGAATTGGGAAGAATAAGTTGGACATTCAGAGTTGCCTAAAATCCCCATCCAAAGATAGATACTAAAGCTTACCTTCTCGATGTTCTCCCTGATTGCATATTTGCACACATGTTGGCATATCTCAGTAATATCAGCCCCACTAAAGCCTTGTGTATATTTGGCTAGAGCTCTCAAATCAACATCCTGTGCAACCGGAGACTTCCTCATTGCTGCCTTGAAGATTTGGTGACGTGAGTCCTCATCTGGTAATGGGATATAAATTAGTTGATCAAGACGCCCTGGACGAAGCAGAGCAGGGTCGATGATATCTGGTCTATTGGTGGCTCCAATAATGAAAACTGTCTTTTTAGCAGACATTCCATCCATTTCGGTCAACAGCTTATTTAGAACACGGTCAACAGCGCCGCCTGCATCTCCAGAGCTACTTCCTCTCTGCAATCATTACACACAACATAAATAACAGATAATCATGTGACCTTATCCTGAAACACTCAAACTTTCATGCAACTTGCTTCGTAACAATTAATCACCTGAGTTGCAATGGAATCAAGTTCATCAAAGAAGAGGACACACAGTGCAGAACCACGGGCCTTGTCAAAGATTTCACGAACATTTGCTTCACTCTCACCGAACCACATTGTAAGCAATTCTGGTCCTTTGATGTTGATGAAGCTGGCTTGACACTCGTTTGCAATAGCCTTAGCAAGAAGGGTCTTACCACATCCAGGAGGACCATAGAAAAGATCTCCTTTTGAGGGTGACATTCCAAATTTATCGAATTTCTCAGGGTGCTCCACAGGATATTGGACAGTCTATTACAGTTAAACAAAAAGGGAACAGATTCTCAAATAAGTGAAAAAAATGTGTGATGCTGTATTTATTAAGTTTAGTGCACGGTTTTTCATTACCTCTTGAAGCTCACGCTTAACGTTCTTGAGACCTCCAATATCATCCCAGTTGCAATTGGGAACTTCCACAACCTGTTTTATGTCCAAAAACAAAAAAGAAAATTCATTTAAAATAGGTTCATTTAAAAGAGTAGCATGAAATAATTTTGTAAAGTATGGATACACTTACAGTCTCACGTAAAGCAAATGGGTTGCTTGTTCCAAGATCTGTTTGGAATTGCTCATTCGAGACTGCCATTGAGTTCAGTATCTCAGCATCAATAGAGCCGTCTTCCAAATCAATGACTTCCATCTTTTCTCTAATGCATTGAAGGGCAATTTTACTAAATTTCTCTTCAACAGCAGCCATGGCAGCTTCATTCATCTTAAAATTTGTACAAATAACATTAAATAAACTTGCACTTAATGCATTAGTATCTTTGTGATCAGTAGCAATTACAAAAAGGAAAAAGTACTTAACAATGAAGAAAGATTGGCTCAACTTTAGTTTGCACATCTGTCACTCCTTCCAATATCAACCAAAATGCTTGGCAGTACTAATATTTGTCGCGAGCAGTACTAACATTTGTCGGGAGCAGTACTAAATGAAAACCAACAGTACAAACCTAGTTTAAAAACAAATAAAAAAAAAGATCCAATAATCTGTTAAACGCCCACCCCCTCAGTTTAAATCAAACATGCTTTCTATGATTTGAAAGAGATAAATAAAAACCCTAACAATTTCAATAAAGATATTACCTTCCGTGTATCATCAGTAGTTTTGTGCTTGATTAATCTCTCAATAACCTTCCTGCTTTTGATAAAGAATTAATCCTATATATAAAAATTGAAAGATAAGTTTTGCGTAGCAGTTCGTTTCCCCTTACCCTGAGATAGTGAAACAAACAATAGAGGTAGTATGGGGTGAAGATCTAGAAGTCATGGTTGAGATAAGGTTTAGAATAACCTTCCTGCTTTTAACAATTTCAATAAAGATATTACCTTCCTGCACAATTCCGTGTATCATCAGTTATTGTATCATCAGATGAAGAGGATAGTTTTATTATTAGTGTATATGGCAAGAACCTTCCTCTGGAAAAAAGAATCAGTACCTGCATAAATAACAAAACAAAAGTTATATAAGAATTATGCGCACAATAAACCATTAAAGGGAAAATAAAAATTATGGATCATTGTGCAGGAGGATGGATGAATGATATTAGGGTTTTGAGAAAAAAAAATATATGGATGAATGATATTATGGATCATTGTGTGCAGGAGGATGGATGAATGATATTAGGGTTTTGAGAAAAAAAATATGGATGAATGATATTATGGGATTGGAATACCGGGCTTGCTTTTTATTAATTTAGTAGGCTATGTTTGTTTGGAAAGGTTTATAGGTTTTTGTTTGCAATCTATAAACCAAAAACTGGTGTTGATCTAGTGGTTGACATGTTGTTAATATTATGCAATGTCTCAAGTTCGAATCCAGCACCATGTGTTTTTCAGTAAATAAATTCCGGATTTCACAAAAGAATGCTTATGTGGACTCATTGTGATGACATGGAATAAAAATATGATGAGGTGGTATTCCATGTCATTGATGATGTCATACACAACCTGTTATATATATGCGTATATATATATATAGTGTGACTTTCAAACGAGAACCATTTTATCCGCAAGAGCTGAGAGAACCACCAAAAACATACATGCACGCCTTCAATAATTGTATTTTTGCACATATGTTTTCAAAACAACACATATGTTTTAAAAAAACCATAGTTGTTCTAAAGAATTTGATAAGAAATTCGAAATACAAAAATTTCTTTGAAGGTGTGCATGTATGTTCTTATAAGATGTGCAACGACAATATTGCGGCCGTGTGTAAGGTTTTTGTGAAAAAAGAGGATGAGTTCATAATGATATTGAAGAACATATGTGGATGTTTACGATTATTGATGATTTGCATGTATTTTTATTTTATTTTAAAAGGCGTGCATGTATGTTTTTGGTGGTTCTCTCAGTTCTTGCGGATAAAATGGTTCTCGTTTGAAAGTCCCCCTATATATATATAGAATAAATAAAACCAACCAAATTATAATTACAAGTCATGCCCGCCCATTGGGCGGGCTTTGAAGTCTAGTATATATATATATATATATATATATATATATATATATATATATATATATATATATATATATATATATATATATATATATATATATATATAAACTTGTAATTATAATTTGGTTGGTTTTATTTATTCTAAAGTTAACGCATATAAAGTTAGTAACATATTATTGTTATGCATTCAGATATCCATGAAAGAAACATTAGCAGATCCTCTTCGCTTGGCATTTTGTTAGGATGAACTCTTACATAAAAGTTACATTGCAATCTTTCTAGGAGTTTGACCTCCGAATTCCTTATGGTTGTCCTTGAAAGAAACATTAGCAGCTCATCTTCGCTTGGCCTTTTGTTGGGAGTCATGTATATCACCCGTTCGAGAACACCACATTTGTTAATCACAATGCTTCTACATATGAGATACAAAAAAATCCAATAACTCTGATTCTTTGAAGCGTGTTACAACGTACAGATGATTCTTAAAAATCATTCTATATGACATAAGTATTAAATACACTGTTTTATTGCAATAACAATCAGTGTTGCAGCGCTTGTCATAAATGTCGTGGCAGTAGTTTCTTCAGGAGATGTCCCCCTAAACACACACTGCTTATGCATTCGACTCTAATATCAGGCTTGAACAGCCACATATCCAACTGCTATAAATTATAAATGAATCAATACAATGAACACAAACTAATAACCTGTCAAATATACCATCAGTGGATTCATTGTCGAAAACACTTTGTCCACGACATGACCAGACATTTTGGCAATACTCGCGTCACCGGAATCTGGTGCAGACGAATTCACCAAGTTTCTGTAGAATCTCTCTCGCATTTCTTTATCAAATCTCGCTCCAAAAAATGTGCTCGTTATCAGCATCCAACCATCTTTCTGAATACAATATGAAATCCACTTGTGCTCATTCTGCCCACTCCATACTGAAACAATTTAACCACAAACTAATCTGTTTGGAAAACTTGATTTTTACTATATAGTTTCATTTTGTAGAGATCAAAGACTTTACCTCAAGCTGCTCATGTAATCTTTTTGTAAACTTTCACCTGTAATCGTAATGCTTGCTCATTAGTCTTGTTAGATTTGAGACCATGTACGTGTTTATCTTGTGTTATTGTAGTTGCACCTCTGCCTTAAAAGGTCGATTCAATCTCAATATCGTCTTTGCCAGGTCATGAATATTATCTTTGTTGGATTCGACCGAGATTCTTGCAAGTTGTTTAACTCTTCTACTGGTTACGAAGTCCCTTGTATTGTCCTCTAATAATAAATAGCAAAGTTAGAACATATTATGATACACAAATTAAGCTATATGTATCAAAGTAAATGTGTACCATTTTGTGTCACAAAAAGTAAAAGTGAAATGGATTTCTTTGAGACCAAAATTGAGATCCTCTATTTACCAAAAGAAGGAAAATTCTTATTGCTTGCAGTTAAAAAAACCGACATAATCATTATTAAACAAATTCGTTATGTATCCATGCTGCAAAAAACATACAATAATAAGACACCAATTTAGATGGAAACCTATAGGAGCCGTATTTCAAAAACAACATATACAGGAGCATATAAAAAGTTGTTATGAGAGCTGGCTTCAATGTATAGACAGTTAAGAACAACGATGGCTATTAAGGGTAATGTAGTAGTAAAACTTTAGGAAAACAATGTATTTACAGTTAAAAAAAATGAGGGTGAAATCATGCACTTTACCTATGAACATGGAAGACCAACACTCGGGAGTCCTCGCACAAGACGTGGTTTTGATAAGCATTGTAGTGTACATTAATGATGTACGCCTTGCGTTGGATTTCAATGGACGTCAGTGATAGGTAGTGAACATCAGCCTTGATAATCTTACAAAATAATTGACATATGTTATATGGATTCTTACAACCAAATAGAGAAAGTTACCATTGAGTTTTTACATGCATTAGCTGGTCACGAACCCTCTATACTCATGCAGTTGGTCGCGGTCTTCTAGTATGACATCAGTGATAGGTAGTGAACATCAGCCTTGATAATCTTACAAAATGATTGACATATGTTATATGGATTCTTACAACCGAATAGAGAAAGTTACCATTAAGTTTTCACATGCATTAGCTGGTCATGAACCCTCACCCATTGAAACACCGGGTAGAATTACTCGGCCTTTCCTCATACCAAAAGTGAGACTGCATAAATAAATGTCTTAAAAGCTTCGTGTCCAAATCAAAACTAAGATATTAATTTTCTTATGAAATAAAAGTAGCTGTTATTTAGCAAACATCAAAAACAATGAGGTACCGTATTCCGACAGCAATTCAAAAATCTTCTTTCGACGGTCTACTAATGCGTTATAATGATTTTTCTACATAGATTTTTGCTGTTATGTAGAAAAGTTAATTGAACATAATTAGCTTCTTTGCATTGCTTTGTTCTCCAAAAATGACCTAAAAAGTATAAAATCTTGTCGAGGACGATGCAATGGCACCTCATGTCCTGCACCCGTTACTGTCACAAATGTGAGGCCTTTGTAGATTGGGCTCCAACCCGCAACCTAAATAAAAAAGAACATAAATTATATTTAAAGAGTTACTGAAATACATACATAATATGTATGTGTGAGACGAACGATGTGACTGAAACTGACAAATCTTTATCTTGCATAAAATAAAATCACTTACACGTGGTGTTCTGTTATTAGCTGGCTCACATTTTTAAGCTTAGGCGTCGGAATTGAGGCAGCTTCGGATGTTATGGCAACTATAGCCTTTGACATGCCACTTTCAAGTTGCATGTGCTTTTCCATGTAAGTTTGCAAAGTCTGAGTGAACTCTTCAATGTTGAGTTTGATCATCGGAATTTCTTCTGGGTCTTCACGAAATTCCTCTAAACCTGGTTGTTGTTGTATCTGTTCTTTTGGCTCTGGTGATGCTGGCATCTCAATGACAGGTTCTGTCGATGTTCGTTCCTCAATTGCAGACCCTGGTGTTGCTAGTATCTCAACTATAGGCCCTAGTGTTGCCGGTTCTTCAATAATAGGGTTGCAATTTAGAGCTTCATACAGTTGTTGTGGTTGCTCACTGGCTCGAGGTAGACTTAGTTGATGTTGATCTGACATCCCAATAGCTCTTTGATCGGTTCTATTTTTTGTCAAAGTCTCCTCTGGTCCTGGCAGTGTAAGCCTTGCACTGCATTAATTATAATTGTGAAATTAGAGTCTGCACTGTGATCATGATGCTTCCCATAACTGCGGCATGGAAACATTGTTTTCAATGGTACCAAGATCCACCTGTCAAATTATATTTTTATAGAAATAAATTTGTTTTTAACACTTTCGTGTCCCTTGAATATCGAGTTTCACTTGGGGTACTGTGCGGCTATTTCAATATTGCATCATAATCAAAGGTTAGGTTTGTCTTTTTGTAGTTCATAATCCATAGCCATAGTTCGTTGTTTGTTGCTCATTTTGCAACAAACATCGAAGCCTTTGCATCAATAATAAGGAAAAGGTTACGATGATTATTTTACTTATTTTTCTAATTAGAGAGTAGAAAACGTGCTGCATAAACCTAGCAAATGCACTTGCAAAATGCCTGAACTCTCCTCTCATCGGACACGCGCTGCAATTTGGTCTGGTCTTTGTACAGAAAACCTGCAAAAATAACGAACTTAAGTTACCATCAGTTAAGATGCCCTATACTCTTTAAAGTATATATTCTTACCTTCCCAAATGAAATCATCTAGTAATGTAATTCATACCTGTGCACGACCTCTATCGGCACTTCCACCTTTAAAATTTCAGAATTAAAATTCAACTATAAGAAGTTGTGATAGCTACAAGTATCTCAGTGAGCTCTAGAAATAATTTGACCATGAGGAGTTTACCATCATAGCTGCAAGTATCTCAGTGAGAAGTTGTGATAACGGTGCAAAAAGAAACTTTACCTTCATATTGAGATTCGATATAAAGGCAGTGACTATCATGAGCACCGAATAAGAAAATTAAATGTACTCAAAATATAATAGTTTAGGCACATCATTGGAGGAGCAAAAATGATATTCTGTTGCATAATCCAAATAGATTAGCAACTAAAGTAAAACGTGCATGAAAATGAAGCTCAACACATGTTTTTTCTTTTGATCATCATAAGATTTCACAACGCCTTCATAAAACCTGTTGATTATACATTAATACATCAAAAACATTTCTTGTGATGGAGCTATCGTTAGAAGTAGCAACAGGTCTGAGTGCAAATAAAGCTTTAACAACACATCATTCAGTAACTATGTTTTCTCAGCAATGGAATTTCATATAATCATAACTTTTCATTACTAACTACAAATACACTTACGCCTTGTCCATAGGCTACCAAACTCTTATGTGTCTTCCAATTAAGTCTGTGGTGTTACTTTCAGTTTCATCCGAGGTGCACTGGTAGGAGACAAAAGATCATATCAAAATTTTGGCATTTTTCCCTCAAATAAGTTCCAAACAAAGATTGAAAACTCAGTCTAACCTTTGCAAGTCCTGAAACCCTTCTTCTTTTTTCGCTTCTTGATAGGTGCTGACTTCTGATTACTATCAGTCTTCACAAACTTTTTAGGTTTCTGCATATGGGAATAAAAAAAACAAAGCTCTACTAATGATAGACCAAGATTAAAAAAGTCCACATTACACCTCTTGAAATATGCATAAGTAAAAATGATACCTCCAAATCATCTTCATCGGCAGTTCTGGACTTCTTTTTCTGTGCACGACCTCTATCGGCACTTCCACCTTTAAAATTTCGGAATTAAAATTCAACTATAAGAAGTTGTGATAGCTGCAAGTATCTCAGTGAGCTCTAGAAATAATTTGACCATGAGGAGTTTACCTTCATAGCTGCAAGTATCTCAGTGAGAAGTTGTGATAACGGTGCAAAAAGAAACTTTACCTTCATATTGAGATTCGATATAAAGGCAGTGACTATCATGAGCACCGAATAAGAAAATTAAATGTACTCAAAATATAATATTAGGCACATCATTGGAGGAGCAAAAATGATATTCTGTTGCATAATCCAAATAGATCAGCAACTAAAGTAAAACGTGCATGAAAATGAAGCTCACCACATGTTTTTTCTTTTGATCATCATAAGATTTCACAACACCTTCATAAAACCTGTTGATTATACATTAATACATCAAAAACATTTCTTGTGATGGAGCTGTCGTTAGAAGTAGCAACAGGTCTGAGTGCAAATAAAGCTTTTAACAACTATCATTCAGTAACTATGTTTGCTCAGCAATGGAATTTCATATAATCATAACTTTTCATTACTAACTACAAATACACTTACGCCTTGTCCATAGGCCACCAAACTCTTATGCGTCTTCCAATTAAGTCTATGGTGTTACTTTCAGTTTCATCCGAGGTGCACTGGTAGGAGACAAAAGATCATATCAAAATTTTGGCATTTTTCCCTCAAATAAGTTCCAAACAAAGATTGAAAACTCAGTCTAACCTTTGCAAGTCCTGAAACCCTTCTTCTTTTTCGCTTCTTGATAGGTGCTGACTTCTGATTACTATCTGTCTTCACAAACTTTTTAGGTTTCTGCATATGGGAATAAAAAAAACAAAGCTCTACTAATGATAGACCGAGATTAAAAAAGTCCACATTACACCTCTTGAAATATGCATAAGTAAAAATGATACCTCCAAATCATCTTCATCAGCAGTTCTGGACTTCTTTTTCTGTACACGACCTCTATCGGCACTTCCACCGGAAGTAACTTTATCTTTTGAACCACTGTGCTGATCTTTATCCACTTTAATCATACTAAAAGGTGACCCACCATTGAAGCCAGAAATTTCCAACCAACTGAAATGCATCACTTGTGGTGATTTTTTAAGTTTGAACTAAAGGAACATATCTGAATGGTTTTAAGTTTAACCTCCTATTTGGTCAGAGGTTTGATTGTTAAGTATCCAATATTTTAAACGATTATAAAAATTAAAAAGAAGAACATACCCCATTACATGTGTGTCGTCCGAGATCTCTAAACCAACCGAGTACCAAATCTGCACTTTGTCCGATATCTGACAAAGCTGGCAGTACTAACAATATATCCGATAAAGCTAACAATATTAACTTTCTTGAGCCAGTAGTATTAATGAAACAAATAAATAACAATAATCCAAATAAGAAGAGGAGTACCCAATAACCTGTTCACAATCAAACAAATGAATCAATTTATTTTCTATAAAATAACAACTCACAAACCTGGCAAATTATAATTAATTGGCTCTAATACATGAACACCTAAAAAAGTCAGTAGATGAGCATTAGAGAAAATAATAAAGGAATTCGATGATGGTTTTGTGTGATCAATGAATAAAAGGTGGATATTAAATAAAAATATTGCAAACCTGTGATGAAGAAAAAGAGTTGTTATATTTAATTAGAATAATGCATAATTTTAATTAATAGATCAAAGAAACATTACATGGGATGTCAAGCATTCATGGTTGCAAACCTGTGATGAAGAAAAAAAAAATGTAAACCGAACATTAGAAGAGGAGAAAAAATATATTATGAATGAAGTGCATATTTTTTTTCCTGTATGTTTTGATTAGGGTTGGCTAACTTGTAGGGATTCTCCTAATTATCTCATATAATTAATATTGCATAACTATATTTAAGGAAAAGATATGCTTGATAATTTAAATTGCTCTTTTGTCTAATATATCTTTTTTTGTTTTAGGTGCTTCATCACAATCAATGGCTTGGTTCCATTGGTTAAGACGTTTCCATGTTAACCTAAAGATGCATGTTCGAATCTCACTATGGTCATTTTTAAAATTTCGGAATTAAAAGTCAACATACGAATTTTATTTGGTCAAATATTGCTTAGGTGGCATGCTTAGGTGGAATAAGAGCATGATTACTCATCAATCCAGCGCTTATTCATCAATCCTGCATTTGATGACGTCATGCGCATCCTGTTATATATAATATGTAGATATGTATATATATATATAATATATATATATATATATATATATATATATATAATATATATAATATATATAATATATATATATATATATGTATATGTATATGTATATGTATATATATATATGTTTATGTATATATATATATATATATATATATATAATATATATATATATATACACATATATATCTATACATAATATGTATATATATATACATATATATATGTATATACATATATATATATGTATATATACATAATATATATATTTATTTATATATATAGATGTATATATATATACATATACATATACATATATATATATATATATATATATATATATATATATATATATATATAGGGGAGGGTTAATGTGAGATCAAGCTTAAAGTTCTAAAAGTAAGACCCAATATGGACCGTTAGATCTATTAATTAGTGCTAGATGAGATTAACATTAAATTAGTGGCATTAAAGTAATTAAATTAAGTTTCAAGGGTATTTTAGAGAATTCAAATCAAAATGTGGTCAACTTTTTTTTGAATTTTTGGCTAATTTTTTATAAGTAACTAATGCAAAAATCTAAAACGTGACTGATGATACATGACCACACAAATCTAATCCATGCATTTTACATACACAACCTATCCTAACCGAACAGCAGCAGATTCCGGTACACCGGAATCCATCTGTTTTACCTTGAATCTGATACATATAAAGACCTGTGTATCAAAAACCTAACAAAACCGAACAGATACATATAACACTTCTATATATCAAGAACATATCGAAACCTAACAGCAGCAGATTCTGGCACACCGGAATCTGTGCATTTTACACTATACATAAAAAGATCAAATACATATACAAATCTGTGTATCCACCATCTTGTATACAAATCTGATACACGGTTAAAACGAAGCCTCACCGGAAAAACGAAGCCTCGCCAGAAAAACGATGTTAGGTACCCAGATTCGCTCGTGATACACATATCGAAACAAATTAACAGATCTTAAGAAAAATCATTAAAACAATCAAATCCAATTAGTTCTTGTTACACTATAACAAATCCCACTAGTTCTTGATACACTATAACATATCTTTAAAACAATCAAATCCTATCTGATAAACTTGTATACATAACCGACTAGTTCTTGATAAACATTAAAAAAAAATAGAAAAAAAAGAGAGATCCTGGTACTTCGGATGTATCGTGGCTCTGGGTATCACCTGCTACACCAAATATTATCGTGACAGAAGCTGATTCCGGTATCAGCAAGCGTCGGCATGGCAAACTCCAGCGACAGCAGCGCCCAATTTCTAAACCGACTAAATGACACAATCTCGAAGCCTCACCGGAAAAATGATATAACATGTTCCATCTTGCTTAAACTTCACAGCTTATGTGGGTTTCGTTTCCATCAGATCTGAGATGTATCTAACTGTTAGTGTTTTTTTTTTTCTTTTCATTGAGGTTGAGATTGAGATCCGGTTAATGATGATCGTAAAATTCAAGATCTATGGGGTTAGGATGGAGCCTCGGAGCAGGATTGGAGGCCAGAGATGGAGAAGGAGCGGTGGCCGGAGAAGGAGAATGAGCGACGGTCGGATAAGGAGCATGGGTTGCCGGATAGGTTATGGTTGGTTAGGGAGGAAGAAAGAGTATTGAAAGGGGTGCCGGTTTGTTATGAGGAGAGATAAGGGTGGGTAGGCTTTTATTAGGGTTAAAAGCATAAGGGGTGTTAAATTATTAATTTTATTATGTTGAAGAGATAAGGGAGTGAAAATACCCAATTTACCCTTTTAGTTATATTATTAATTTTCAGTTTTTCTTTTTTGTGTTTTAAATATATTGCCACTTGCTCTCCTCCTATTGGTTCTTCAATGGATCTTATTTTTACAACTTTAACTTTGATCTTATTTGATCTCAATTCTATATAGGTATATATATATTGTGGAGATCGATAGCTCGAGGCTTGTTAGACCTCATATCTAGGATTACACCAATAACAATGAACAACAATATAGTATGCACAGCGGAAAACGATTCATTATCATTGCACAAGGTTTGTCGAACGATTACAAACCCTAACCCTAACCATAGGCGTCTACACTAAGACTTGCGCCTAGGTACACACACACACACTTTTCTGGACTACATTGGGAAGACCTTTTAAAACATATTCCCTGTATCTCTTTATATAATAAAGATCCTCCCCTAAACTTATGATTTCTTCCCAAATCACTAAGTTTCTTCAAATTAAGCTTCTTCTTCTTATTGCTGAAAATTCTTTCAAACACCTATCAAGCAAATCTCTTAGATCTAGCTTTTACTTCCTGTGCAAGGTTGAACATCTTTGTTACTAGCATATCAGCCATCTCAGACTCTTTATTAGCTTCCAGTTTAGCATATGTCAGCATTGTCAAAACACATGGTCTGAGTGGATAATATTTTTCAACCAGCATATATATCTCTATTCCATCCTTTGTAGATACTCTGTGTACTCTACATGCTCCAAATAACTTCCAAGAGATGTCCTTGATTTGAGCTTGAAATCTCCATATCGATTCTCCACCATCTGGTTCATAAATTCTCTTCAATTGAACCCATAGTTCTTTGTCTTTATCTTCAACATGATCAATATCTCTGAATTTCTCTTTCACTAAGCTCCAAAGTTGATTTAGATCTTCTCTGTCAAAGCCTTTGAGTAAATCTTCAAACAACTTATATCTTTCAGAAATATCTCCAAGTCTAATAATCTTCCATCCCTTCATTCTACCATCAGTAAACACTTCCCAGTCAATGATTGGATGTTTTACCTGCAAAGGTTTAATATAAGAAGACTCTGGAATAATCACCATCATGCTTCTGATCTTCTCATTAGTTAATCCTTCTTCATCAGACTTTTGTTTCTTAGCAACTTCTGATTCCATAGTTTTTGCTTCCCTCTTCTTACCTGTTTTGACACTTCTTCTTGGAGAATTCAAAATAGCATAAGTTTCACAGAATTCTTTTTCAATTATAGCATAAGACTTTCCCTTGAAATCATTAATTGAGTAATTTGCTGAGTTCTTCAAATAATGCTTCATATCCTCAACAAGTTCCTTCTTTGTTGGTAACTTTGTCTTGTACCCTGACTTCTGTCTTTCTCTTATTCTATGAATCAGATCTTCCCACGTTGCAACTCCATTTTTCTTGAGTATAAATTCCTTAAGCTCCTCTGTCTTGTCTTCTTCATTCAACTCTTTATCTTTAAGAACCTGATGAAGCGAAAAGTGTACCGCTTTTAAGGGGTCATTTAAGCCCGAAATCGTATTTATTTGATCAAATATTGCCCTAAATCGTTCCTTTTGTCATTTTAGGTACTTTTGAGGAGAAATCTGGAAAAGGAGGCATTTTGGACGTTTTTGGAGCATTAAAGTGAAGAAAACGGCAAAGTCTCAAAAATCAGCTAAAAGTTACTCTTGACGGCGTCAGACTTTACTCTGGACGGCGTCATGCCTTGGCAAGAAAAGTTGGACGTGAAATTTACTCATGACGGGCCAGTGAAAATAGCATGTGAATTCTGACGGCGTCACGCTTTAACTTGATCAAGGGCGTCACGGCTTAAATCATAAGGGGACGGCGTCACGTTCATGGTTCGACGGCGTCAAGCCTTGATAAGCCAGAATGGATTTTTGAAGAGCTAAAGAGGGACGGCGTCAAGAAGGTCATCCGGGAACCCTAAAAGCGGCGAGGTGACGGCGTCACACTCCATAAGGTGACGCCGTCAGATCCAAAAATCTATATATAGTTTTCTAATTTTTTGTCATTAGAGAGAGCTTAGTGTGTGGAATTTTGGGAGAAAACCCTAAGACGATTTTAGCTACTTTTTCAGGGCTTTTTTGCCTTGAGATCTTCCATGTTTCATTGAAAGATAAGTCATCAATTAATCATTCAATATGTCTATGTGTTGTTTTGATTCTATCTTATTCTTGTCTTTTGTTTAACATGTTAGGCTAAATTTATCTTGTGTTTGCTTAGATCTAATGAAACCTAGCTATTGATTATTGGTTGTTAGTGTGTTATTAGTTGTATTGGATGATTGTTTATCTATGTTAGGCTTAAGAAAACTGGCTAACTTCCTATTCGGTAACTTGCTTGAACGTCTTAAGAAACATGAACCAAACGCGTACTAAAGGTTTTTATGGTTGTATTTAATGCACAAGCGAATTCTAGTGATCCCATGTTAGGAGCTTCCTAGCCGGCTCGACATAGGAGTGAAGTAGGAGCTTGTAGAGTTGGGGAAGTAAGTACGCCACCCCACGAATGGTATTAAGGAATACACCCGTCATCCACGCAACTAATACACACTAATTAACCGGTAAAAGATAGTTAGGGAGTAAGGAAATCTAAGTAAACACATTTCTCTACACATAAGTTTCTCACCACATTTTATTTTCAGTTATTTAATTTTATTGCATTCGTAGTAATTTGGGTTAGTTTGACTAGCAACTAATTCCGCCCACTCCTTCAAAACCCGAGATTTTACTTGCTTTCATAAAATTATAAAAAAACATAAAAAGAATCTTCCTCAACCCTTAGACCTAATTAGAGTAGCCTTTCATACCTAACGAACACTATTCCCTGTGGAGAACGATCAATCCCCCGTACTTGCCACTACACTATACTACATCGGTCAGGTACACTGCCTGGTGGGGTTGTAAGCCTCTTGAGATCCCTCGAGAGGTAAAAACCTGTTGTAAGGTTACAAAACCACGCATCAAGTTTTTGGCGCCGCTGCCGGGGAATAGTTATTGTTTAGGTTGAATTTTTATTTCTATTAGGTCTACTCACTAGATTCCTTTCTAGTGAGATTTTTATTTTATTTTTCTAGGTTTTCTTTAGTCTATCTATTTTCTTCGTGTCTTTGTTCGTAACCATTACCGTCCGACATCATGGAAGATGGTAATATCCTTAACCACCACAACCCACCACCACAACAACCACAACCACCTCCTAGAGCCCGTACTTTAGGAGAGTATTCCCGTCCTAGCCACCATGGCTATCGAAACACCATTGAGCTCACTCAAGGAGCCAATATCACACCCTTGCGATCCGACACCATCCGGTTGGTGCAAAGCGGATGCGCATTCCATGGACTTCGTTCTGAAGATCCTAATCAACATCTCAAGGACTTTCTTAAAATCGTTGATTCTATAGACCTTGACGTTGCCACTCGAGAGAACGACCCGATTGCGTCTCTTCCAATTCTCTTTGCGGGACCAAGCTAGTCAGTGGCTAGAACGTCAACCCGCAGGATCCATTACCTCTTGGGATGATCTCACCACTCGTTTCCTTGCTCAGTTTTTTCCCACCGGGGAGAACTACCAAGCTAAGGAAGGATATCTTGATGTTTGAACAACGTCGAGGCGAAACCCTCTACGGGGCATGGATTCGATTCAAGGACTTACTTCAAAAAGTCCCTCACCATGGCATAAATCTATGGCTTCAAATCCAAATCTTCTATGACCATGTTGATTACCACACCAAGCGTGCCATCGATCGAGCCGCCGGGGGCAGATTGCGCGACAAAAGCGCCGAGGAATCATGGAAGATCATTGATGAGCTTGCATCCGACGATGATGAATTGTGGCAAGTCTCCCACGACGTGCGCTCGGCAGTCAAGACATATTCATCGCCCGATACAGCCAATCAAATCACTGAGGAAAGCGTTAGTGAACTTGAGAAAAGGGTTGCATATCTTATGGAAAAGCAAAAGAGACCCTTAAGTCCACAAAAAGCAACAATTAACTCAGTCTCAAGCATTAAGCAAATACCATTGTCCGAATCACCCCGTAGGGAAAATACTAAACCCTTCCATAAGCACGCCCCACCCAACTCACCACCTCAGGAACTTAGTCCAACATTCGAAGCTCGAATGAGAGAGTACATGTCAAAACACTCCGAACGGTTGGCAAAATTTGAGGAAGCCGTCTACAAACAAAAGGAGGAAATGGAAGAGAAGATGGCGGAATGATGAATCTTTTGAAAGAATACACAAATACAAAAGCCCCTGAAAAGGTGCTGGTGAGGAATGACGCTGATGTTCCTAACACTAAATTTGTCAAGGCCACCTCCGTTGTCCAAGAGGGCGGAAATGATGGAAGAGGGAAATCCATAACTATGGAAGTTTAAACAAAATTGACCTCATCCCACTTAATAATGGAAACACCAATGCGTACAAATGCGATTCCGACAAGGGAGAGGAGGCGCCCTCTGAGGAGCGCCAATTGGTTGAACCGCCAGTGTCACAACAAGTGAAGCATTACTTGAAGCACGAAATAAACAAGGAGACCATAAACGATTGGGTGAGAAACTATCGACGTACTCATCTACCCAACAAGAAGTCCAAGAAGGTGGAACCGGATGATAAATCTGACACATTACCCGGTGGGCAATTGTATGAATGCCTCATAGGACAAAAGTTAGTGGAAAAGCAAAATTCTACGGGGTCTTTGAAATACCATGCAGCATTGGAAAACACAAGTATCTGGATGCGATAGCTGACCAGGGTTTCCGACGTAAATTTGATGCCTTTATCCGTTTATGTTCAGTTAACCGATGAGTTGCCATCCATCACCCATACTAAACTCTCCTTTGCAAAGCATTCTTATGAGTATCCGTTAGGAATTGCAGAAGATGTGTTGGTCAACGTAGCCGGATTCCTGTATCCGGTCGACCTTCATGATCATTGAGAGAAATGATATGAATATGCCAATAATCCTTGGGGCACCCTTTCTCGCTACCACTAGAGCACAAATCAATTACGAAAATAGCACCATCCAAATGAAGAAGGGGAAGAAAACAGTAAACTTCCCAATGATCCCACGACATATACGAGATGTTGCTCTGCAGAAGAAGATGGAGGCTAACACTAATATAGTCCGTGGTAATGTTCGAGAGAAAATTCTTGCATGGGAGGCAAGGATTAAGAGTTATATGGAAAATGAGATTAGAGAATGTAAGGATGGAAATAACGATTATATTGAGGCTGATGAGCAACCCAATAACCCCGTTGAATTTACAAAAGGAGACTCAGTGCTCCTAAGGCATTCAAAAACAGAAGCACCTACCGATGAACTAAGTCCCTGGTGGTACGGACCATTCACAATTAAAAGTTTACACCAAGATGGGATAGTAAGCTTGACCAGCAAAGGAGGAGGTGAAGTAACTGCGAATGTCGAGCGATTGAGACACCACCACCCTGATAACAAGGATCATATCTATCAGGGATACGTCATTATGAATGATAGGAGTCACTAATGTACGTGACTTTGAGTCTAGCTACAAGACTCGTTAATAAAGAAAAGCGCTTCTTGGGAGGCAACCCAAGCTTTATTTGTTTTATTTGCTTTGTGTGTTTATTTATTTGTTTGTTTGATTTATTTGTTTCCGTATGTGTGTTTAATTTTTATTATTATTGATTCATGTTAAAAACTAATTTGTGAAAATGCTTTATGTTGTTTTTAACTTCGTCTTAACTACATATAAAGGTATTTTGCAAAAGATAAGTGTAAGGGAAATCTAAATTGGTTTATTAGAACACAAATTAACATGAATCGTAATAATAATAAATTAGCATACATATTAGTATTTGTTTGAGTCAAAATGCTTGTATCGAGTCATAATGATGTTTTGCAGGATTTCCAGGAAGTAAGGTAAAGGTTTTTCCAGAAATTTTCCGGAAACTTAAAATGAAAATTTTTGTCAGGTCATTTCTGACGGCGTCAGGGTTATAACCTGACGGCGTCAGATTTAATTTCCAGAAATTTTTGAAAGTTTTGTTTTCATAAAAAGTTTTTATTAAATCTCCAACTTATAATCTCCAGGAATCTGCAAAATTATCATTCCACAAGCATTATATCCTTATATATAGATTTTTCCCGCCGATGTTATGCAGGTTTTCGTGTTTGTTTCTCCAGGTTTAACAGGTTATTTTGGACAAGGAGATGTTTTTGGAATCAAGCTTGTGGCGATGCATTAGTCATGGAGCTTCTACATTACTTTGGAGGAAGATCTAACCGTGTAATTTCATTATCCACCGAGCGAATCAGGGGAGTATTTGATTTCATTCTTTTACTTTTAATGCTTTTACATCTTGTTACTTGAACATTGGGGACAATGTTCATCTTAAGTGTAAGGGGGGGTAAAAGTACGATTTTAGAGAATACAATTACGCTTGATTTTTGTTTGTTTAATAGTAGATGTGTAATAAAACTGAGATAAATACTTGTTAGGGTAATTTTAGTGCCAAATTTAAAATTTTTTACAACATTTAGGAGTGAAACTTTGATCTTAATGAGCGTCTCACGGATAGGAGTTATATGACTAGCACAAAACCGACCACTAAAAATTTTCCACCCCCAAATATGTGAGGTTCGCCCCTAGAATTGGTAGGAAAAGCATTTATGCTATGATTGTGGTACCGGTAGCACTTAGATTCTAGAACTTGCGTTAGGACCATTCCGAGGCCACAAGTGAGACTACATTCGTGTAGTTAGATTTACTACATGATAAGAGGCATTAGGATTAAACCCATTGTTTTACACCTGTGTTTTTGTTATAATTACTTGGCTACATTGGTCAAGTAATTCTCCCACACCCTTTGCGTTGTACTCATTTTTAGTACACGATACCCCTAGTACACCCCTCAGAGCCTATCTTTTCGTTTCGACCTTTAAGCATTTTACTTAAAGGAAGAATTTGTTACACCCCACTAAAATGTACACCCAAATCGCCTTAGCCTTACCTTGTATGCACTCATTTTTAGTGCATTATTGTGACAACATTTGTTTAAACCCAAGTTAATTATCTAATTGATTACATGGTTGCTAAGTCGAGTCAAAATCCTTGTACATATTGTTTTGGGACGATTGGGACTCATGGGTAAAGTACTAGTGTAATGGAGTAATGGGGAAGAACATCATTTATTACCCCCATATGTGCTAAATGTTTTAAAAGTACTCCAAGTTTTTCAATTATCTTAATTCGAGTCATTAGATTAGTATTTGTAAAGTTATGTAAAAGTTTCAAGTGTAAGGGGGATGCAATGCCCCTATGATGTATATTTTGGATGGTAGAGCAAAAGTGTATGTCAAAAAAAAAAAAAAAAAATAATCAAGAAAATACAAAAAAATGAGAAAAAGAAAAATAGAAAAAACATACGGACTACCATCCCGTTTCATTTTATGTTTGTTTTTATGTTTTTGTTATTTTTCTTTCATTAGCTTAAGATCGAGTCTAGTCTTGGCTTAGCAACATTGTATAGTACATGTAATTGATCAAGATTTTTAACTCGCCACCAGTAAAATATCCTTTATCCAACAAAACCGTGTTTTCCTTTTCCCTACACCTAACGTTATAACCCATTTAAAACCCTCTTTGATAGTTTATCTTAGGTGCTTACGCCTAGTGGAGGAGGTTTTCGATCCTTTCCCAAGCCTATGGTAATCTAATTGCTATGACAGGTAGTGAGAGATATTATCCGTTTTCATTTATGAGATTTATTTTGATGACACTTGAGAGATTTTGAGTATCTAAACACTACTTGTGAGGTGCTAGTATGTAATCTCCGTGCTTATTATGATTGAAGTGGGAAAGAATATTTGTTGTAATTACTTTTATGTTAGCATTAAATGACCCCTAACTTGTATTTTGATTAGAATAAAAGCGCATTTGCTTGAGGACAAGCAAATCTCAAGTGTAAGGGTATTTGATGAAGCGAAAAGTGTACCGCTTTTAAGGGGTCATTTAAGCCCTAAATCGTATTTATTTGATCAAATATTGCCCTAAATCGTTCCTTTTGTCATTTTAGGTACTTTGAGGAGAAATCTGGAAAAGGAGGCATTTTGGACGTTTTTGGAGCATTAAAGTGAAGAAAACGGCAAAGTCTCAAAAATCGGCTAAAAGTTACTCTTGACGGCGTCAGACTTTACTCTGGACGGCGTCATGCCTTGGCAAGAAAAGTTGGACGTGAAATTTACTCATGACGGGCCAGTGAAAATAGCATGTGAATTCTGACGGCGTCACGCTTTAACTTGATCAAGGGCGTCACGGCTTAAATCATAAGGGGATGGCGTCACGTTCATGGTTCGACGGCGTCAAGCCTTGATAAGCCAGAATGGATTTTTGAAGAGCTAAAGAGGGACGGCGTCAAGAAGGTCATCCGGGAACCCTAAAAGCGGCGAGGTGACGGCGTCACACTCCATAAGGTGACGCCGTCAGATCCAAAAATCTATATATAGTTTTTCTATTTTTTGTCATTAGAGAGAGCTTAGTGTGTGGAATTTTGGGAGAAAACCCTAAGACGATTTTAGCTACTTTTTCAGGGCTTTTTGCCTTGAGATCTTCCATGTTTCATTGAAAGATAAGTTATCAATTAATCATTCAATATGTCTATGTGTTGTTTGATTCTATCTTATTCTTGTCTTTTGTTTAACATGTTAGGCTAAATTTATCTTGTGTTTGCTTAGATCTAATGAAACCTAGCTATTGATTATTGGTTGTTAGTGTGTTATTAGTTGTATTGGATGATTGTTTATCTATGTTAGGCTTAAGAAAACTGGCTAACTTCCTATTCGGTAAACTTGCTTGAACGTCTTAAGAAACATGAACCAAACGCGTACTAAAGGTTTTTATGGTTGTATTTAATGCCACAAGCGAATTCTAGTGATCCCATGTTAGGAGCTTCCTAGCCGGCTCGACATAGGAGTGAAGTAGGAGCTTGTAGAGTTGGGGAAGTAAGTACGCCACCCCACGAATGGTATTAAGGAATACACCCGTCATCCACGCGACTAATACACACTAATTAACCGGTAAAAGATAGTTAGGGAGTAAGGAAATCTAAGTAAACACATTCTCTACACATAAGTTTCTCACCACATTTTATTTCAGTTATTTAATTTTATTGCATTCGTAGTAATTTGGGTTAGTTGACTAGCAACTAATTCCGCCCACTCCTTCAAAACCCCGAGATTTTACTTGCTTTCATAAAATTATAAAAAACATAAAAAAGAATCTTCCTCAACCCTTAGACCTAATTAGAGTAGTTTTTCATACCTAACGAACACTATTCCCTGTGGAGAACGATCAATCCCCCGTACTTACCACTACACTATACTACATCGGTCAGGTACACTGCCTGGTGGGGTTGTAAGCCTCTTGAGATCCCTCGAGAGGTAAAACCTGTTGTAAGGTTACAAAACAATGCATCAGAACCATGAAAGCTTGTGCTCTTACAATCACATCAGAATCCAGAAAATATTGTAACTATTCATTGAATTCTTCTTGATTTACTTCATTTGATCTTTTTCTTTCCATGAATTCAGATATATTCCTTATATCATCAGCAGCCATTTTCCTTGCAAATTCTTCATCACGAGCAATCTGAGCTTGTTTAGCTTCCTCTCCAGCCAAATCTTCTTCTACTAATTGCCTTGCAACCTCTGCATCATGATCTATCTGTTCTTGAGTTTTTGGTTTCAACCTTTTAAGCCTTTCAAGTTATTGAGCAGCAGCCACTTCTTCAGATGTCATAGGTTTCTTCCCTTTATCTGCTCTTCTCCTTTCATAAACTTGTTCAGCAGAAGTTTCTTCAGTTAGAACTGCTTGTTGCTCTGACTCAGCAGTTTGAACTATTTCTTGCTCTGTCACAGCAGTTTGAACTGCTTCTTCATTTGAAACTGCTTGATGTGTCTCAGTTGTTTCTTCATGAATATGACCTGAACCTGAACCAATATCAAAACCTTCATCTTGTTCTGAGCTTTCTTCATACCTCCCCTGAGATGCTGATCTATCCTTACCTTTACCAAATTTCCTCCCCTGTTTGGAAGAATTTTTATCATCCCCATCTGAACCATCTGAATCATCATCATCAGAATCATCATCCAATACCACTCTTGCCCTTTTCTTCTTCAACTGTTCTTCAAGCTTTTTCACCCTTTTTGTTAGCTTTGTATAGACTTTGGCAAAAGTCTCCTTGTGAGCTTTGAATTCCTCCTTGGTTTGCTTTAGCTCCTTCTCCAAAGTGTCAACCTTGGCTACTAACTTGGTACATAAAGCCGTCAATTCAGTTTGTGAAGAACTACCCCTCATCACTTCTAGCTATGTTACCTGCTATGAGAGGTGAATCTTTGGGCAAGGATTCAGTCACAACCCTAGTTAGACTAGGTTTAGACCTTCTCCCGTAAGTGATAGGTGGTTGTTTGAGTGTTTCAAATACTTGAGTGGATGTGTGATGGGGATCAGTTGGAACTGCTGAACCTTCACCCAACTCAGTTTGAATCATTTGAGGAAACAATGGAACAGGTTCCCCTTCAAAAAGTCTACTAGCCATAGTCATATTTTTGAAAAACCTTGATTGTAGACTAGGCGTAGCAAAAATTTCAGTTGGTTGTGTAAGCAGGTTTTTTCTTTTTATTTAAAATGTTTGAACAAACCTGGGATACATTAAAAACTTTGTTTTACTATCAACATTTGATGCCATAACCCTCAAAAATATATTTTGAAAAGTTAAAAACTCTGTTTGTAGACAAACAAATGAGAGCAATAGCAATATTGCTACTGAATTGTTCCCAAGCAGTCTTTTTATTACTTAAACAACATAGAAGAGTATGTATCAAAAATCTCCATTGGGGTGAAAACAAGCTTTTTGAAAAGTCAATTTATGTTCAATGTATTTATACCCCATTTTTGTAAGTTCTTCCCAAATTTCAGTATTTAGCATAGTGTGGATACCATCTGAGTCATTTATTTAAGATGTCTCCTAAGTATATGACCGGTAACAACAAATTTAATGCCATCTACTTCAGTATGAATTTCTAAGTCTCCATCATCACTTGTCAAGATAGATGAATTCTGCCATAACTGTGTGATGTGTGAAACATAAAGAGTAGGAGAAATAGTTAGAGCATACCTTATGTGAGAGTGGTTGAGAAAGTCCACAACCTCATAAAATTTTGACCCATCTCCTTGCTTTGTTTTCTCTAAAAACGCAACCTGGTTGTGACGTTTAACAAATTTCAAAACATCCATACTTAGCAGTAAATATTAGTTAACAGCCGTGAAGAGTAATAATTTTGAGTGAAAAGATAGAAGATGAAAGCAATATTGAGAGTTTATGGAGAGAGTAGTAGGGTTTCAAGTTGACCGACTTAAAGAATATGGTAACTATTTATTTTAGTATAAGAATATAATAGAATAAAAGTTAAAATATCTATATAAGGATCCCTCGAAATCCGTAATTTTCATCCATAAAAATCGCAACAAACCGCCAACGGCTAATTTTACCCAAAATTAATTACTGACACGTCAGTCATAACGGCTAGTTGAACCGTACCAATATTTGTACTAACCTTTCCCAACTGTTGAAATTTTTTTATGAGCCGTACCAACTTTTTGAAATAAAATTTTAATATAACATGGCTCAAACATAGTTTTTAGCAAACTATCAGCTATCAACGGATTTGATATTCTTTACCAAAGCCGTAATGCTTGGACTAGCCAACTCTTCACATTTAGATATGGTGAGCAATAACCATACATTTTTTGTAAATTGTCAACCATCAACGGATTTGATTAGTCTTTACCAGAAACCGTTGCTCTGGACTATTGGTTCTTATGTGGATAAGTGATGAGTGTCTAAATACTCATAAATTTTTACCTAATCTGAACTGCCAAAAAAATTCAAAAACACTCAAAATGCATCAAAATAATGAAAATATCCCAGGGATTTGTGTTTTATATGTTTTAAATGCAAAATGTTTAAAAACAGTTGAAAAACGAACAAAGTTTGAAAAATTGGCAGTTTTCAGTCCCTCAAGTTTCAAACCTTGTCAAAATTAGTCCCTAAGCATTTGTTTTGTCAGAAAAATCACCAAAGGTCCTTTTTAAATCATAAATTATCATATTTAGTCCTTTGGTAAAAAGTTTGAATAAATTACATCTTTGGTCCCTCAAGTTTGAAATCTGTTCAAAAATGATCCCTGGGAATTTAAAAAAATAGAAAAGTGCAATTTTGGTTCTTGGATTATGGAAGCATGGCAGGATTTACCCTTGGTGTATTTTTGGAAGATGTGCAAGTTCGGTCCTCATAATTTCAGAAATTACAAGTTTGGTCCCTAATGTTTAACTAATAACCAAACCGGATCCAAGCTTAACCCAAAAATAAAATAAACAAACTAACCCATCATTCCTTAAACCCCAGCCCAGTTCTTAACCCAAGCCCAACCCAATCCTTATCCAACCCGACCCCAAACCCTTTTCTTAGCTAAGACCGGGTCAACCTTCGGTCAAACAATCCCCTTCCCTCCCACAATTAAATAAAAAACTCTCACCCTCTCCCACTCACCTCTGCAAACTCAGACCACCCCCCTCACCTCCAACTCACCAACCTTGTCCTTGTATCCAATCCCCCCACCAAACTCCAAAAATGCATTAAATGCATCTTCTTGGTTTTCAAGCTATCAAAAAAAGTGATTTATCAGTTTTTGGCGCCAAAATCCAATCAACGGCTAAAAAGGATCCAATGGCCAAGATTTCAAGTGGGATTTGCTCAGAAAGGTGTCCCTAAACCCTAATCCTCAGCTATAAAAGAAAGAGAAGCAAGGAAGCCAAGTGTGTAATTTTTAGCTTATTTTTATTATGTCGAATTTATGTTTAAATGTTTTTCATTCCAAATTAGTTTAGGAAATTGTAATCTCAGCTTTAATATTGTAAGTTTGAAGTTTTAAAAAGTAATATAATTCAAGTTTCAGTTTGATTATCAGTTCATGTAATTTTCTTTTTTATTTCAAAAATCTTAATTTGGAAGATGCTATTTGTAGTTGTTCCCTGAACTTCTTAGGTTCACTTAAGCTCCCATAAAGCTTATTTTAAGCTTTTAGAGACCTTAAAACTTGTATTAGTAATAGAAAATCGAAAATATAAAAAACAGTCAACAAAAGTCAACTGTGGTGAAGATATTGATGCAGTGGGTGGATTTGGTAGTTCAAGGGAGAAATGGAAGCTCTTGGCCTATCTAAAGATAGGCTAGCTTAGTGAGACTCCTCTGTTCATTGCTGAGGAGGAATTCAGTTGTAAGCATTTCCTATGCAATTTGGCATTTCATTATTGTAGTTGTTCATGTGCCTTGATCCTTGTATTTCTGTGTTTCTGGGTTATTTTTAAGTAGATTCATACCATAAAACTTGTTGCTTGTTATTTAAAATCCATAGTTACTTTGTACCTCTTCATAGCAGTCAATATAGCATATGGTTCATTTCTGTGTTTCATTGCTTAGATCATTGTTGATTTCTGCTCAAATAGTCTTGTTATATGTTAATATGAAGCCTTGATTCAGTATTGTGGTTTGAATTTATGTGTTGCTTTGAAAATCAGTTGTTAAGGGGTGTTTGGATCTGCTGATCTCTGTGGCATACAGGTTGTATTGTTGTTGTTTGTTTTTTAAGACATGTCATACTAGGATCATCTAGCTCAGTCAAACAATAAAATCCAAGCCTTATTTGATAAAAAGTCAAAATGATCTTTAATTGGTCTAGTGTGTTCACTGTGATGATCTTGGATTCCATGACCATGGATTTTGTGTTCATAAGTTGTTAACCTTGCTCAATATAGTCTTAATACACCTTATTACACAAATATCAGTCAATAAATCAAGATCAAAGTTCACCAAAGTCAGCTTTAGAGTTTTTCTGAAAAAGTCAAATTCATCAGGGTTGAACCTTGTTCTGAGTTGCTGATCTAGGGGTAAATTTAGGCTTCAATTGGTGTGTTTGTGATAGGGCTTTTGGTATTTTTTAGATAGCCAGTAATATAAGCTAGCTTTTGCCCCCATAACATTTTGCTTCTAAGCTTATTTGGATGTGCTTAATCTTTTCTGCAAAGTTGGGGGTATTTCTGAGTTTTCTGCATTGGGTCTTGATACAGTCAAAGTGCTTAAATTGGCTTATTTTGTGGATTAAACTGTTTGAAATAAGTGTTCTGTGCTTATTTAAGTTAGCTTAGCATGTTCTGAGCATTTGGTGAATTTGTGTGCTTATTTGCTTATTTTTGGGCTTATTCCAAATACTGCTTTATCTGCCCAAATCTGCTTATTTGGCTTAGTCAGCTTTCCATTTTATTTTTCCTAGTTTTTTTAATAATATTTTAGATTTACCTGTAATTTTCATATTTTCTGAATAGTTTTAGTATTTCTAATCTTTTTAATTAGTTTTAAAATAGTAATTTAAAATCATAATAAATTAGAAAATTAATCAGAAAAATATAAATCCAATTTTTATAATTTTCTTTTATCATTTTTAATCTAGGAAAAATATAATTTCATTTTTAGTCCTTAAGAAAATCAAAAATAAAAAAATAGTGATAGCTTCTATTTAAAGAATTTATCTTTGTAAATTTTAATTAAGTAAATTTCAATTTTATAATTTTCTTAGCTTCTATTTACTTAATAATATTTTTATAAAAATTTTTAGATTTTTTCTTAGCTAATTTAGTATTTTTATAATTAAATTAGTTTTAATTAGTATTTACAATAAATAAATTTAGTAATAATTAAATAAATAGTGTAAAAAAATTATAATTTAAGTTTTTAATAAGTTTTAAGTAAATTTTACATTTTAGGTTTTAAATTTCAATAAATTTTACTTTTTAATCCTTTTTTGATTTTTCGTTGCGTGTTTCAGTTTATTTTTTTCGCGTTTAAACTTTATTGTGCATATCTGTTTTAAATTTTTTTTTAGAATTGTTAAATAAAGCAAATCAAAAAGCAACCCTAAATCATCAGTCACTGTAATCCAAAGCTTTCCACAATAGCCATACTCATCCTCGTTGAGACACGACCCGGGTGATCACTTCCCCGGGTATTACACACATCACATCGACGGGTTTTGTAAGTTTGACTTTCCCTAAGTTTGACTTGTCATTTCCCAAAGTATCACGTGTGCACGATTACTATTTTTATTTATATATACTCACACACGGATCAATAAGACATGGTGAACCAATTACCATTTGTTGTATGCAAAGATCACATACTAATCTCCAGAACACCATTTAGTCCAAAACATCAAGCATTCTTAATCCCTTGGTGTTTTCTCTCCAATCCTGCAATTGTTAGTCCCAAAAACAAAGAATCAAAATACAAGCATATGACTAACAATGCTCACAACAAGAAAAATTAATTTCCTTGTGGAACCCAAGCCAAAACAGACTTAGGCTTTCCTCTAGCATCAACATAATTCATTCTTTTCAAAACAGTCTTAGCACCATTGGGTTTAATTGGTCTCCATATCCCAACATGCTGAAGCATTCACTCCATTTACCCATGTTTCCCTTAGCAGTTTTTTATTCACACCAGTACCAATTACCTTGCTGCAGTTGGAACTGCTGGCTTGGTAGTTTGTTACCTTAGGTTTCCAAACTTGGTTTTTTACAACTGTTTGTGATTTAAAGGGTCTATTAACAGTTTTTGGTGCTGATTTGGGAAAAAATTTTGCACCTTGAACTGTTGGCCCTTGGGTGAATTGGTCTCATAGGGTCTGACATCGGAACTGGCTGTTCTATCAGTTTGAACTGCTTTAGGTCCAACCTCAAAAGAACTGATCTAGGTATCAATCTTCTCATTCCTAAGAAAAGATTGAGGTTCTTGCAATGCTCAAACCCATGATTTGTATATCCAGATAAACCCCTTTATCACAATAATCTGCAAGATGGTCAAAGCTACCACAAGAGTAACAAGCTTTCCGATAGCAAACAAAATCCTTTCCTAATTGGTGGGATTTGAGGTAATTCCAATTCTTCTGGTTACCTCTCGGCTTTTTTGTGGTCCTATACATCTCTGCATACCTAACTGTTGGTCTAAAAGGTTTGGCATTTGATCTAGGCCTAACAATCTCAGGTTTAACCATCTTTGGAACTTTTTGGTTCCTCCACTTTAGCACTAACAGGCTTAACCACAGCCTGATCATCCTCATCATTAGAAGTCCATTCCTCAATTGTTGGAGCATCTGAGTCCTTAGGTGAGGACCTATCAGAAGACACCTTGTCCTCAGATAGTGATTTATCACTTGCACTTTCAAAAACAGGTTTATCAACTACATCCTTAAGCTCCTCTGTCTTCTCTTCTTCATTCAACTCTTTATCTTTAAGAACCATTGAAGCTTGTGCTCTTACAATCACATCAGAATCCAGAAAATATTGTAACTGTTCATTGAACTCTTCTTGATTTACTTCATTTTATCTTTTTCATTCCATGAATTCAGCTATATTCCTTATATCATCAGCAGCCATTTTCCGAAGTTGAATTTCCCAAACTTGCGTCTTATATCTTTCACTATCCACGTGACTCCAAAACTTATATGAAATAAGAAATATAAGTAGACCGAAATCTCTTGACAAATCCTCAATTATATGAGACACTTAGCACTACAATGTAACTCCTTTAAGTGATAGTTAATCTAGGTCTTCGTCCATCCACCCCTTGACCTATGAAAACTAGATTTGACAAGTCTTTGTCACCGCATTAACGCCCAAACAAGTTATCTTCAAAGTGCTAACCCTACTTTGAGATATGATAAGAACGCGCAACCTGTGAAACTCAACTACAACATCAAA
This sequence comes from Artemisia tridentata subsp. tridentata, assembly GCA_021014915.2. NCBI lineage: Eukaryota > Viridiplantae > Streptophyta > Magnoliopsida > Asterales > Asteraceae > Artemisia > Artemisia tridentata. Next base: position 218,803,119 of record CP139505.1, on the reverse strand, counting down.
TAAAGAATATTCAACCTTCTTCGTAATCAATTCTTCAAATAATCATGAAAAACATCTAAGTGCAATAACCCATCATCCTATTTTATTGAAAACTGTTGCCTCAGCAGGGGCGATTACTCGTATTCCTCATCTGTACTTATGCCTCACTTCGGCATTACGAACACCAAGGTTTACACTTGTAACTTAATTGTTTAAAAAGGGCCTTGCCCCCAAAATTATCTTCCCCAACGAGCCTTTAAAAAAATTAAGAAAAAAAAACCCTGAAAAAAATTTTAGTTCGTCCGAGATCCAAAAACGTTTTGGTGTTTTTTTCCCCTTTGGGTGTTTTTGTGTGTTTTGGAATCACCTAGTTGATAAAAAGGGGAAAAAAATAATCAGATTGACAAGGGGGACTGAATTTAAGATTAGAGGGATGGATGCTTTTGCAGAGGAAAAGGTATAAGAGGAGTTTTGTGTAGCTAGAAACCCACAGCAAATTGGTGTAGCTGAGAGAAGATAGGACTCTTATAGAGGCTGCTAGGACAATGTTAGCTGACTCTAGTACCTGTTTCATTTATCTAGGATTACCCAATAAACAATGAACAACAATATAGTATGCACAGCAGAAAATGATTCATTATCTTTTGGCACCAAGGTTTGGCCGAAGATGACAAACCCTAACCCTAACCCAGGTGTCTACACTAAGACTTGGCCTTTGGTACACACACACACACTTTTCTGGACTACATTGGGAAGCCCTTTTAAAAACCCCATTATTCCCTGTATCCTTGTTTTTATAGAGTTTGGCTAGGGTACAAGACTTTTAAAAAATTTCATAATAAGTCCCTTATCTTTGTCTTAAATTAGTTTCCTCCATCTTTCATATTTTGTCAATATCAACTCAAATTATATTCCTAACAATCGTCCCCTAGTTGATAGGAAAAAAACTAAGTATAAAAAGATGATCTTCAAGCTGCAAAAAAACCCTTCTTCCCCTTTTTTTTCATCATAAATTTAGGGGTCTTAAATGTAATACCTGAAATTCAGTTAACCCGTAAAAATGCCCCAAACTACCCCTGATAAATTTTTAAAACCTTATTAAACAACTTTAAAAAATTTCCCGAAATAATTCCAAAAATCTGAAATCGAACTAAAATCTGAAACAAAAAAATTTCTGGGAAAATGTTACATCATTTTCAATTTTCAAAAAAATAATCAATACCATTTATATAAAATTTCCCAATTTATACATATTAAACTAAATATATTGTGTAAATTTTTTAATTAAATTTAAAAAGGTAAAACAAGTAAGGAAAGATTAAAGAAAATCAACCCAAAATATATCTTGATCCTAATAAACCAAATTCCTAATTTTTTTTCCCCCTAAGTCGGTTTTTCCAAAAAGTTATTAAAAATATCTCTTTATTTTTTTTTCTAAACCCCAAAACGCAAAAGTTATCAAAACCCCAGCGACAACAAAAAAATTTCGACCAAGGGTATACACAAATCTGGACGTGGGAAAAAGGATTTTTTGGGGGCCTTGTTGGGTGCAGGAAGCTAAAAAATAAGGGGTTCTGCGTTTTGTTTATTGTTCGTTCTTTTTCTTGATTTCTTGTCGAATTGCCCCAAAAAACAAGGGATAATTCATCGACAAACCAAAAGTTTTAAAAATTAATTTGGGAAATTTTCCTGTGATCTCTACATGGAATAACTCAATAATTTAATGGAAAATTTAAAACAGCATTCTATTATGCGTATGAAAATTTTTAATGACAAAGAACACGGGGAAATCACAAAAATATGTTCCGAAAAATTTTTGGACATGATAGCTATTTATTTATTCCTCATATAGTAATAGCCTGGGAAAAATGATAGATGAATTTAGTACCTTTAAAACATGTCGTTGTAATTTTTATGTCTAAAAAATACGTAAATAGCAATATATGGTAAACGATTTTTTGGGGATGCTAATTATTTTCCCTGGTTTCCTATGATCATATATCGGAAAATTAGTTTTTTTTGGAGGCCCCAAAATTAACGTGGTAATATTGTAAAAACCAGATTTTAGAAAAAAAAGAATAAAATTTAAAATTTGGGAAAATTTGGGGTAACTGGGTTGGGTTTTTTTTGGGCATGATCTTTTACATTAATGTTTTTAATGATGATTTAAAGATAGTTCAAATTTGGTGAAAAAATAGGGGTTTCTAATTTTTGTGAAAAGTGAAATCCGATCTAAGTAAAAGTTATAAACCTTTTTGCCCAAATTTAAACTTCTGGGATATTTTGTAAAAATCATATACATTTAGAATGGGGAAAAATTAACTTTTTGGGGGCCTAAGGTTTAAAAATTTAAATTTTAAGGGGAAATTATGGCATATTAGGGTTTCGATTAAAATTAATTAAAGTGAGGACCAAAAGTGTAACAATCTAAATGTTGTTTTGAGTTAAACTGATATAAAAGGGGTTGTTTTAATTTTGAAGGGTTTTTGGGCTAATTTTTAATTGTTATGATTATACTTAATATATTGTTTTGTAACTTAAAGGACTAAAATATGTAAATTCGAATTCTGAGGGTCAATTTTAAAGACTAAATTCTGATGGTTTTATTCTGTAATTAGGAAAATAAATATCCCTTGGGGTGGTAAATATGGATATGTTGGGTTTAATATGTAAAATAGTAATTAAAAGGGGGGGGGTTTTGGGTAATTATGAACTAAAGGGGTGTAATCTGTAAATTGTGATTTTAAGGGAAATAAAATGAAATCTAAATTTAAATAAGTGAAATTAATTTCTGTAACTAAAAGTTTTTTCACTAATGACCTTGGAAAAATTTTAAAAGGGTACATTAAAACCCTTAAACTTTGTAAATTGTCATTTAAACCCTAAACCTGAACTTGATAAAATGTACTTTATTCCAAAAACTCGAAAAGGGTAAACCATTCTGGAATGATAATATATGTTAATTCTGGAAAACCTGCTAATTAGGGGAACTTACTAAATCGGGAAAGTTTCTAAAAATAAAAGTTCATAAAAGAAGAGATAAAACAAAAAAAAATTTAATCTAAATAAAAAATTTTTAGTAATTCGTCTTCCTCTTCCCTAGGTGTGAAAAAAAAGGGAAAGTCCTGATCATTTGTTTTGGGTTTGTTTGATTTTCTCCTTTGCTAATAAGGTAAGATATTTGCCCATTTCTTTAAAGGGGTTTTGTTTCTCCCCCCTTTTTTCCCCACCGTTTTTCTTTTTCCTTTAAATTAGGATTCCCTAAAACATTGCTATGTTCCCCTCTTTTGTGTATCTGTTGTAATTGTTATCTTGTTTGAACCCTTTATGATTCTTGTATTCTAAAACCTTTTTCCTAAACTCTGATTGATTCTGTTTTGAACCCTAAATTTTTGTGGTCTTAATTAATCTGATCTGTGAACTGTTCTAACTTAACCTGTTATATTTTGTTTAAATTTTGATTTGTTTGGTAAACCCTTTAACCTATTAAATCCTTTTCTGAACCTATATGAAACTGTTTAGAAAGCTTTTTTTTAAAGAACGATCCCACTGGGAAATGGAATTTAAACTAACTTTTTGGAAGCCATTTTTATAAAACTTTTTGGGTAGTTTTTTTTCAATGAAAACATTTTTTTAAAGATTTTTTTAAAAATGAACTTTTGACGGGACTTCTGAAATGGATTATTGCTATTTTTTTTGTAATTTTTTAACTTTGATATACTTTTGGACTATGGAAAATAAACCTTTTAATATAAAACTTAGCTTTGATATTAACTTAATTGAAAACTCTGTTTTAACCTTATTATCTTAACGAATTGTTGAAAAAATTTGACCTTCTGCCATGACCCTTAGTTTACATGTTTATTATTTTGAAAAACTGACCTTGGGCCACAGTTGTATCCCCAGCCAATCACTAGGGATGAGGGTTTCTGTCCATGTCATTTGATACGATTTGGGATGACTCTGGGTAGGGGGTGATGACCATATTTTCCCCCCGATTTATTTTTATCTTGTGTGTTTTGGAGTTTCTGGGGCCCCAGGGGCGCCCTGGATGACTAGTTCTGACTCTGTTATCTGTTATCTGTTTTTGTTATATGTTTATTTTTTTTTATTGGGACTGTGGTGTGGCGATACAGTCTTTCACATATAGCGGGGTGTTTACTTCGATTTGATACATGAGGTCACCCCTCATATTATCTGTACTTAGGGTTTTTCCCCTTGGGTTTTTATTGATTACTCTGTTATGATATTTTTGTTTTCTCTTGCTCGGGATGGATTTGTATTTCCCCCAAACCTGGTTTGTCATACCCTTTCTCATTTCTTTTCTTTTTTCCCCTTTCCCTTTCCTATTCTTTCACTTTAATTTGTATATTTTATTATCTGTATTTCGATTTGTTTCTGCATTGTCTCTGCTATTGTTCTATCTTTTATAATCTGTTCACGAGCTCTAGAGCTCACCGCATTTTTTCTGCGGCAGGTTTTAATAGGAAGCTGGGGAAAGGTGATAGTGTACCTCTGGACTTAAAGGCTTGGTAGCTATTCGGAAATTTAAAATTTGGGGGAATATATTATGTTTTTAAAAAAGTTGTGAAAGTTTTCGTTTGTAAACCCTTTTTGATTCAGTATTTATTTGGGAAAAACCATTGAGATTTTTGTTTTACGGGGATGTGTGCCTGTTTTTACTGATAGGATCCATTGTTGTGAATTTTACCCTTGTCGGGTTGGGGGGTTTCATTCAACAACTTGAATCAACGCTTCCCCTAAGTCGTTTTTTGTAGATGATGAAACAAATTCCCCTGAAACATTTGTTCACCATCTCTTGAATCACGAACTCTGTAGGCTATGAAGATTACAAAAAAGGGAAAACAATTTATACAATTTGATGATGAGTTGAATTTCCAAACTTGCGTCTTATATCTTGCACTAACACGTGACCCAAACTTATATAAACAAAAAAATATAATGGGCCCCGGAAATCATTTGACAAATCCTCAATTAAAATGAGACACGAGCATTTACAATTTTTAACTTTTTTTAAGTGATAGTTAAATAGGCTTCGCCCATCCACCCCTTGACCTATAAAACTAATTGAAAAGTCATTTCACCGCTTTAACGCCCAAACAAGTTACCTTCCTCCCAAAAAAGTATGAAGACACGCACCGTGAAACTCAACTACACATCAAAAAAAACCATATTCACTTTTCTCTTTCAAAATCCGTTAAAACATCTAAGTCAAAACATCATTTATTAGTAACTGCTGCCTCCTCCGCGTCAAATTTGAAATTCCTCATCTTTTCGTTGCCTCACTTCGGCAATTACGAAACACAAGGATTACTGGTAACAAAATTGTTTTAAAAAGCCATTCACCAAATATCTTCACACGGGCCATAAAACAATAAGAAAAATGAAATAAATTCAGTTCTGTCCGAGATCCAAAAATATGTGTTTTTTTCCCCTGTGGGTGGGTAGGGAACCAATATTTCCAAAAGATATACTTCCCCTCTTTTGAAGCCCATGTTTCTAGCGACCTTTTCAGCAGTATAAACTGTTCTTCTCCAAAGCTAGCAAAAAAATATTAACCTAGAAAGTACTAACGGGATACCCCAGCAGTACAAACTGCCTACATAAAACCAATGAACAGTATTTACTATGGTCGGCATTTCTAACTGTTAGTCCAGGTGTACCAAATGCAATTTATTTCAAGAGCAGTACGATGTTTTAAGTGGCATTTAGAACTTTGAATAAAACAACAACAGGGAAAATAATCTCCAAAACTGATCGCTGTTTACGATCAACGATATTACCGTATCATTATTCACAAAACAACACGTGACCAACCAAGTTAATTCCGTCCCCAAAAAATTTAGCCAACGCCAGCCAGCAACCCAATGCACCCCAATTTTATTACCGACATGCTAGCCCTACAACCTTTAAAAAAATTTTAACAAAAACCATTGTTGTTAATTTGTTAATTGGGATTAGTACAGGTTCTAAAATTCAAGACAACAAAACCCTTTTTTATTTGATACCAACCAAATTCGAATTGACAACCAATTAAATCGCCAACAGAAAGCGAAAAAAACCATCTTTACCTTTACCAATTCTTGATCAGTCATGAAGCCCAAAATTTGGGACTACCAAAAAATTAAGGTAATCTAACCAATTAAAACCCCTTTTTCCCACAATTTAAACGTAGGGGAGGATTTTGTGCGATCGGGACTTTCATTAAATTCATTTCGAGGTTGATTGTAATTAACCTACTGATCGACCCCACATTAAAACGTTACTCACCTTCAAGACACGTACTCTCAGTTTCTGCTCTTCTCAACACAAAACCTTTAACATCCTGATACACGACAACTGTATTATACCAATTGTGGAGAAACGAACTCGAGCTTGGGTTTGACCTCAAAATCTAGGATGTTTTTGGGTTGTTTTGATTTATATAGTATTGATTATCGTGTGGTTTGGTTTGGTATGGGTGGAATGTAGGTTTTTTGGGTGACGTGATTTGTGGGATATGATGATGTTGTGTGGTTGTTTATAGTGGGTATGTTTTTATTTGAGATAGTTAAGATATTTTTTATATTAAGAGATTATGTTGTTATGGTTGGATTTTTATTGGTGGTTTTTGTTATTATATATGTTTTTTTGTTTATTTATATAGATATTGATGTTATATTTAGTATTTATAGTCTATACTAGTTTACTGAAGTGATTAGATAATTATTTACTGTGTTACTACTCCGTCCCTTATTTTAAGTGTTGTCACAAGAAGGGGATTGCTTGGGTCTTGGGTCCCAAATTAAGTGGTCATCGGGGGCAATTGGTCAACCAATGTAGAGAGTTGTAGACTGGTGGGCGGGATGATAGGTGTGGTGTTGGGTGTGGGTGGTGTGGGGTGGGTGGGGTAGTGCACTTTTTTCTGTGGGGGGCTTGGGGTTTTGTGGTTCTACGGTTTGTGGGGTAGGTGGGTGGTGTGTGTAGTTTCTGTCAGTATTGTGGTGTGTGTGTGTGTGTGTTGTGTGTTGTGTGGGGGTGGGTGTGTAGTGTGTTGTGTTGTGTGTGTGGTGAGGGGTGTGTGTTGGGTGAGTGGGTGTGGAGTGATGGTGTGTGGGGTGTGTGTGTTGTTGTGTGTGTGTGTGGTGTGTGTGTGGCCAGTTTTGTGTGTGTGTGTGTGGTGTGTGTATGACGTGTGTGGGTATGGTGTAATGGGTGTGTGTGTGTTGGGTGTAGTTAATTTGTGTGTTGTGTGCGTGTTTGTGTGTGTGTGTGTTTGTGTGGTGGTGTGTGTGTGCTGTGGTGTTTGAGTATGGGGGGGTTGTGTATGACAGTGTGTATGTGTCGTGTTGTATGTGTGTATGTGTGTGTGAGTGTGGTGGAGTGTGTGTGTGTGTGATGTGTGGCAGTGTCGTGTGTGTGTGAGTGTGTGAGTGTGTGGGGTGTGTGTGTGACTGGGTGTAACTGGAGCTGGTGGGAGTGTGGCGTGTGTCGTGTGAGACGGTGGAAGTGTTGGGTGTTGTACGGGGAGTGGGTATGCGGTGAGGTATGTGTGTAATGTGTGTTCATCGTGAGTTGTACAACCAACGTCCACTTAAATGTTGTGTATGTAATGTATGAGAGGTGTGTGGTGTATTAGCTGACTGCTTAGTTTGTGTAGGTGTTGTGCGTATGTGTTGTTGTGCGTAGTGTGTGTGTGGAGTGAATAGTGTTCGTTGTGGTGTGCTTGTGGGTGTTGTATTGTTGGATGTTCTGTTGTTTTATAGTATATTTTATATTATTATATAGTATATATAAATATATGTCCCCCCCCCCCCCCCCCCCCCTATTTTTTTGTTGAGATATTACAGTTTTTATAGGTTTAATCTATTCATTATACACACTAGCGATTTTATTATTATGTAGTGTCCTCCCCTCGTGAGTTATGTGGTTGTTAAATAATAAACCCATACTCGTGTAGGTGTGTATGTATTCATGTTATCTTTTTTTTGACCCGCACCCGACCCCGTGCTTTTTTTCGTTTTTTTTATATCATCTATGTTGTTTTTATAACACCCTGACCCTCAACCTCGGATCCCCCTGACCGTTTTCTGGTTCGTCCCGGCTTGTTGCCCGGTAGTTTGACCAGGCGGCCGCCCCCACGTGGGCCACTGTATTGGTGGCGCTGGACATGGAAAAGGGTGGCAGACTCGCCGATCATTCAGAAGCTGAAACGTGGCAGATATGACGCGTACGATGTACTACTGGCGGGTGGGCAAAATGTTCTAGTAGATGGCCGCGGCCAAATCGTGTAATGACACGTGTGGCATTTACTTGTGTGCTGGTATTTTATTTTGGGATGGGGATCTTTGACCACCCAAACGGGAGCTTGTCTATATAAGGGGGATATCCGGATGGATGATAAAAAACACACATAGTAGCCTTTTATTAAAAAATTAGGGAAGATTAGAAGACTTTTTTAGAGTAGGAGTAGAGTATATATAGAGTTCAGGAGTGTTATAATTTAGGAAAAGTTAGAAAGTAGTGATAGGGTAGTTTATGGAAGTTTAGAGTTGAGTAGGAAAGTATGAGTAGTATTATTTTTTTAGGAGTCCAGTGTAGTTTTTTGTCAAGCTTATTAACTTATTGTAATTTCTAGCTTATTTCAAGTGCTTATTCTGTAAACAACTTTTTCAAGCTTTAATGAAGATGTTGTGAAGTTAATTGAAGATTTTTTGTGCCTTATTTCTCTTCTCTCTTCTCCTCTTTTCTTTTATTTTACTTTTTCTTTTTCTTTTTCTTTTCTCTTTTATCTAATAAGCCATATAGCTTATTTAGCTTTTTGTGGTTTATTAGATTGGCTTATTTTGTGATAAGCTCTCTTACTAGCTTATTCACGTTAAGCCCTTTTTTATATCTTTTTATCTTTAATAAGCTTAACACATAAGCTTATTTCAATAAGCACTTTTTATTACTAGTTTTCTTTCTACTTCTTTATACTAGTTTTAAATAGTCTTTTTATAAAAAGTTTTAATCTTTATTAGTTTTTAGTGCTTATTTCTTAATAAAGTTTTCCTACCTTTTTTAGTATCAATTGCTAGTTTATGATCTAATTTGACTTTTTACTAGCTTATTAGGTTTAATACTAGTACTTCTAGATCATGTTTGCTTTTATATAGCTTATTTGATCTAGTTTTGTTATTTAGATTGTTATTCTTAGCTTATTAATATTTTAGTTTAGTACTTTTAAATCAATAAGCTTTTCCATAGCTTACTTGATTCATATTATGGCTTTTTTTGTTAAAATCTTTATAAAGTTTTTGATCTTTTCTTAGTTTCTCATCTATATCTTAAGGCCGAGAGCTATTTTTCTAAGGGTTTTATAAGCTAAGCTTAAATTATAAAGTTTATTGCTTTTTAGTCTTGAGATTAAAGATAATTAGTTAATAAAAGTCACAACAAACTTTATTAACTATTTGGTTATATTAAAGCTCTTTAAGAAGTAAACTTTATGGTTTGTTTAGTTTATAACGATCGGGTGGTTAATTAGTCTCGATCTTCCTTGCTCATCTTGTTTCTCGCCTGTCTGTTCTATTCTCTTTCTTTCTCATTTGAGTTGTAGTTTTATCGTATTTAGTTTAATATGCTTATTTAGTGTTGGTGTATTTAGCTGTTAGTTTAATATAGTTTGTAGTGTGTAGATTTTATATATGCTTGTTATGTGTGGTGATTTCTGATTGATATTTAAGTGTGTAAATCTTAGGAAAGTGTTGATTAATAATACTTTGGTTACTTGGATAGATTTTGGTTATCTTGACGGCAATTGACGGTTGGGATGGGGAAAATTGATCTTTTTATTGTCTGGTAATTTTTCCTAGAATAAGAATTTGTTTTTCCAATATAAACCATCGTATAGATTTTGAGGAACAGTTTTTTTAAACTGGAGTTATTGGAAGATTGCTAGTTAACGAGGCTGGGTTCCCGCACGGTGCCCGCGGGGTATCTTGTATATGTAGGTAGCTGTAAAAAAAAAAAATATGCTTTGGGTTACAGTGTTAGTATTTGTTACAAATTTAAATGTAAAACCTTTAAAACCATCGAGAATAGAGACAGGTGGCGTCTAAAATAGTGTGCGAGTATTTATTTTTTTTGTACCAAACTCCCTTTGTCAAGTTGTTTGTAAGGGTGTGACAGTATAATATATAAGGTTTATGTGCTTAAGTTTGTTGGCTGGGTATGGTGTTTATGGCGTTGCGACTTACCATTTATATCTTCTATCGTGGGGAAAATAAAGACCAATTCTTATGCCGGTAAACGTGTGTCTAGTCTTAGTATAACGAAGAGTCTGGTTAGTCCTTTTTTGTTGTCGAGATCAATGAGTTTTGTTCGGTGTTGGTCATAAGCAAAATGTGTTCTTGATATTGGGCAAAGGGTGTCTACCTACAATTAAGGGTCCCTGGGATCAACACAATTATGGCTGCTAATTCTGCATTTGCATTGAGTGTTTACTCTTTTGAGGATGGTGAAAATGAAGTAATTTTCTAATTATAATTCACTTGGTCACTGCATTCTCTTCAGTTTACGATCTTGCTGTGTGTGAAATGCTCACGACCCAGGTGACCTACGTTAAATGGGTGGGTGTGTTCCGGGGGGGTGGGGGTAATCTCGGCATGGGGGGGGGGGGGGGGGGGTGGGATGGTGGGTTGTGGAGTGGGGTAATTTCCTTTTGGGCCGTGGTGTTTATTTTATATTTTTGTTCACCCAATTTGAGGTAGCAGTGTCTAACCTGAGTGTACTTTAATCAATCAGTTGTTGTAGCACTGTCCTTCACTTCTACTCGTGTGTAATTTCCTGTTTGTTTATTTAAATTGGTTGTTTTTTTTTGTAATACGATGTTTCGTTTCACATAAGGTACTGAGGGAGTACTGGAGGGTGGTTGGGTGCACCGTGCTTTTATCCATGATTGTTGTGTTGTTATTATTATTATTGAAGAGGTTGGTCGCGATTAGAATTTAAGTAGTAATATGAGAAGTTATAAAGATGTTATTTGAAGAAGGTCACAGGTATTATGAATCTCCATAATTCACTTGTCCCATTGCATTATTTTCTCAGTTTGTTAACATCATTCTTTGGTTGAATTTGCACAGACCAAATGAAACTGCAACTTGTATATAAACAATTTCAGTTTCTATAAAAATGTACGCAAATACAGATTAGATGTGTCAATAATCATAGGTGGAAGCGCTGACCCCCCCCCCCCACCTCTGAATTTCCTTTTGTTATTAAACGGTCTCCTTTTATATACATTGTTTCTGCCACCAGCCTGAGACGTATTGTTAGGTGCCCGTCTCATATCAGCAAAGGAAATTCGGAGGGGAAGATAATGGGAGGGAAGATAATGTGCAAGATTCTTATTGTTGGTTTGTTTCTTGCTGTTTTTGTGATATGTTATTAATGTGTTCTTGTGCATTTTGGCTGCTTTTTGTTTGTTGCTTTGACAGTTCCTCATAAGGTTCTGATCACAATAGGGGGGGTTGGCAATTCTCAATGATTTAGTGAGTTCAATCAATTGTGGATTTTGGTGCGGAAATGATGGATACTTGCACCCAATAACTTGTCAATTACTTTCTTCTTCGGTTTACCATCTATCTTTGGGCTGATATATTGCACACGAACGCAAATGATAAGGATCCTTTTTTATTTTGTAGGTCTGGAACCTATTGCCATGCCAACTTGCATAAAACAATTTGGATGAGGTTCAGGGTTACTTATTCTAGAATTATTATTATAATAATGGTGTTTATTACGAAAGGGCAACAGTCATACAAAGTATAATATATGGCAGTTAGTGTGTCGATCAACCGATCCGTGATATGAGTTGTGCAGTAGCCAAGAAAAAATATACTACTGTTATCTTTACTTATAAAATTGCCCCGTGGTTCGGCGAATTTTGTCATTGATCAAATTGCTTGAAATGAAGTCAGTAGTTTTAAGCTGGCAATAATTTATAGGACAATAATAGTGAATATAATCAGCGCCACCTAATTATATATAACTGAATTATACTTTATAAGATTATCTTTCACCAGACGATAAAATAGTGGGGAAAAACATACTATGCAGCAAAACCATAATCTTATAACTACATCTGTCATTAGCAACAAAAGCATAGGTTAGCATACAGAATGGGTGCAAATCAATATTTTTCACTTGACGAAGTTGCGGGTCACCCCTCAACATGTTAAGTAGTATTCGGCCTTCAAACCATCTACCATCTTTGCATAACACAGTCTTTGACGTATTATGTTACTACATAATTTTTTCATATTTGAACTATAATTTGTGGCACAATTTTTGGGGGTAAATCTACCTGTTGGGGATTGCCCTTAAGTGTCGATCATTATCGAGTCTAATGTAGGGTCTTGTAATATGGTCATGTAATTGCAATCGTTAGAATTGGAAATATAGTCGTTTGATTGGTAGAAGCGTGTGCCGTCTTGTTTTGTCATTGTTTTTCGTTAATGTTGAAATTTTTTTTTTTTTTTTTTAAGAGAATATGTTATGACGGACACCACTTCCCTTTCCTCGTATCATAGGAGCTATATAAAGTTTGTATAACTCTCATTTGTAAAAGGTAGTGGATTGTACGGTGTGAATATGGAGAATTTCTCTCAGTGTTCTCCTTGTTCTTTCTCTCTTCTAGAATGTAATCTTTCTTCTCTTTGATATATTAAAAATGTGTGATTTGATCTAAATAGGTGACTAACAAGTGGTATCAAAGCCAAACAAAGATTTAGAAATTTGTTTTGGGGCAGAGTTACTGTTCTTCAGTTTTGTTTGTCGACTTTCTGAATTTTGTACTGAGGTTTCTAAGTGGTTTGTCAACTTTCTGTCTCCCCTTTCGTGTAGAAAGTTGGTGGCTAGGAGTTCGCGAGTTTTTGTGGTCTTCTCGGACGTTTATGAACAAATATCTCGACGTTGGTTCTACAGAATCGTTCGAGTTGGTAATGTCTGATCTCTCTGGTTCCTGTATATGTGTGTTCTCTAGTTTGTGCGGATTTTATGGTCTGGGGCGTCCGGGCGGGGGGGCGGGGGGAGTGGTTGGCGGGGCTATCTTTTCCTGGGCCCCCCGGGAGCACCCAGCGGGGGGCACCCCCCCCCACAAGCCCCTCGGGGGGCCGGCGCGGCTTGTGAGCAGAGACGGGGGCCGGGGGGGCGGGCGGTTGGCCGCTGGGGTTGTGTGTGGGCTTCGGTTTATGCGGATGGGGGATGTGGTTGGGCGGGCTTGTAGGGGTCGTCGGGGCTGGGGAGTTTGGGTGGGGTTGGGGGGGTTGTAGTTGTGGATTTGATGGGGGGGTTGGGGGGGGAGGGGTTTGTGTACAGGTTTTGTTTGTTCGAGGGAGTGGGGGAGGAGGGGAGTTTGGGGGGAAGAGTGGGGGGGCGGTAATTTGTGGAAAGAGTTGATAGGAGCAGGGTTGAAGGGGGAGGAGGGGGGGCGAGAGGTGGGGGGAGTGAAATGGGGGGAGGAGGTGGGTGAGGGACACAGGGGATCGAGGACCGAGTAGGGGGCGTCAATCAGAGGGGAGACGTGTAGGGGGGCTGGGGGACGGGCGGGGAGTCTCGAGGGTGGGGGATCCGGCTGCGCTTGTTTGAGAGACGAGTAGGGCCGGCTAGGGGCGACGGGGGTCTAGGGAGGGGGAGGGTGAGTGTGTGGTGGAGCCATGAATATGAAGGTGGAGCTCGTGGGGTCGTGTCAGGGGGGGTGGGGGTGGGGCGTGGGGGGTGAGGGGAGTTAGAAGTAGGGTAGGGAAGTTAATGAAGAGCGGTAGCAGGGCAGGGGGGGGAGGGGGGGGTAGAGAAAGGGCAGGGGGGCGGTTTAGAAGTGGGGGGTGAGTACGAGTACTTCGGTGGAGGGGTTGGGAAGCAGAAGGAGAGTCAGTTGCGGGCGTGTGGGGGGGTTGGGGGTGGGGGCGGCGGGTGGGGGGGGGAGGGGGGGGGGGGGGGGGGGGAGGGGGTTGGGGTGGTGGTGAAGGATGAGTGCGCAGTCGGGGTATAGTGCGGAGTACACTTTGTCAGGTTTTTCATTCGTTGGTCCGTGTATATTCTTCTTGTTTATTTTATGTTATAAAGTTTGGTGTTCTAGTGTTGGGTGTTGGAGATAACATGTTTTTATAACTTGGTTTACAAAGTGTTACTGGATAATTCTCTCGTACTTTGTGATGTTGAATGTTTAATAATTGCAAGTAGTTTCTTCGAATTTGTATAGTTGGGACTTGTCTTTGGATACAAAAATCCGAGAAGTAGTATAAGACTGTTCTAAGTTAGATTTAAAAATAAATTAATTTTTACCAGAAGACAAACGTTTAATTTTTACGCGGGAAATTCAAATTTTGGTATAATAATGGTTGGAAAATTTGGGCCAAAAATGTCATAATTTTTACGGTCAAAAATCTCGATTTTTTCGGTTGTGAATTTGGCGTAGGTTGGTAAATATTAAAAAATTTTTTTTTAATACTCAATTTTTTATCCAGAATCTGTTGTATTGCATTTTTTTATGGTGGATTTCAAATTCTGGTTAGTAGAAAAATTTTTCAAGTTTCAAATTTGTGGAGGGAATTCAGAATTTACCATTATTAATAATTATCTTCAACTTTAAATAAACAATCGGATAAGGACTTAACTTTCAAACGATCACGACTCTTGAAACCTTGAAACAATAACATCCAAACACAATCCTAGATCTTTGCAAACGATCCTTAGATCAACCTATCACACAACGAAATTAAATGGAAATTCAAGTTCTCAAGAGGGAAAGATGCCTCAAGTTGTGACAAACCGTATTCATTCGAAGGAAAATTGTTTAGCACATTTTGAATTAGTCAAGCTTAAATGTATGGCCCTCTCAGAAGCAACGTTACCTTTCATGGGATAGATCATGTCATCGAGCTTTTGACACTCTCTTCGGATCTGAAATGGCTTTACAACCTTCAAACGGAAACTCTTGCACAACATATCTCTAATAGAGAAGCAAAATTGAACAAGGAATTTGACTGCATAGTAGCATATCGAGCGCTCAAGACACAGCTAAAATGGTTTCTTACTTAGATTTTTGAGTGCTCAAAAATTCTTCAGATTATGTATTTAACAAGCAAAATATAGAGAGAATGCATCATTAGTTACCTTAAAGTTGAATCTTTTAGAGATCAGTTGCTTAAACAAATGAACATACTGGAACTGATGCTTACCTACAAGATCACTTCATCAGAGGGAGATGATGGATAAGCAGAAAGAGGTCAAATGGAAAAGTATTGCTTGGAAAGAGGGTTTAAAAGAAAAAGCAAGAGAAAGAACTGAAATGGAGATACAGATACAAGCGGGAAGGGCCCAAATTTGAGAAAGGGGACATCAGATGAAAATTTTTGGGTTTCACGAGTCAAGGGAATGGTTCAGATACGATGGGAAACTCAACTGTTGAATGATTTGAAGACGGGCAGCTGTTTGATGTCGGACCTTCACATTATACAGATACATTGGTTAAGGTACATCAATCAACTAATCATATCAAGATATTTGATAATGTGCTTGCTTATGAGACACAACGTCATGGACAACCTGAGTACATTAACGACACATATGGTGGAATCAGGATTAGAAAATATTATCTCCTGACATTCCACATATGGATCCTAATGGAGGTAAGGTTTGAACATGACAATGTTAATCATGATCAAGAATGTGCTTCAATGTTTTATTAATCAAAAATATTCAAAACGAAGTTTGTTCGATGTAATGAGCTTAATCGTGAACTAAAAGCAAAAATATACGTCGTTACTGAAAAGCTCGAGAATTATAGTAAACGTATAAATGCTTTTGAATACGAACTAATCGTGAATACTGCCCTTGAAGTGGAAAATAAAGTGTTGAGACACGAAAATGAGAGAATTTTAAAAGAGTCAAGCAACATCCAAGAAAAAACTGAAATGTCAAATATTCTCTCTTGAACAAAATTTCAAAGATGTCAAGCACAAGCATTGACTTTGAGCTAGCTTTACAACACAATCTGGAAAAGCAGTCTTTTAAAAATCCTTGGATGTCGAAACTTGAACAACTTGATGATGAAAACGTGTCAATGAAGTGTCAAATTTCAAAATACGAAAAAGAAATTGAGCATTTAAAATTGATTTACAAAAATTTGTTTGATTCAATCAAAAGTTCACGAGTTCAGACACAAAAATCAAACATGAAACAAAAAGAGACTGAAGATTTGAAGTCTCAATTGTCTGCATTCACTGATAAAAAGTTTGAAAATGTCTTGCAAAAGATTGAATCAATGAAGATGAAAAAGGTTGAGTCTCAAATCACAAAAGTTTCCTTTCCAAATCCCATGTTCGATTCTAATACTCCGGTGTTTGAAAAGGAAACGTGGGAGAAAATGTATCTTTTTGAAAATGAAAATCATGTGCTTCAAAAAAAAAGTGGTTGAGCTTGAAACGCTTTTAGCTCAACAAACAAATGATTTTGAGATGCCAAAACTGCCTTTTTCAACAAAACGACAAAATTCGAAAATTAATTTGAAAGACTTGAAAAAGAAAATGTTGAGTTCGAACGGAAATTGGCTCGTAAAACGGATGATTCTAAAGCTGAAAAAGATATACTTTTGAAACAAATTGCCTCTTTAGAATCAAAATTGGCATCTCAAGATTATCTTCTCTTCAAAAAAAAATACAGTGATTGTGAACTTCATACAATGCCCTTTAAAGTGAAGTTTGATCTCTTAATCGATCAAAGGGAAAAGCTCATGCTTCAAATTTTTCAACACCAGAAGTGAGTGTTTCGAAGAAGGTTTACATGGGTGAACCTTCAAAACCATTTTCTAAAAAGGTTTCCCAGTTTACAACCTATTCTTTGCAAAAAGGAAGGAAGTTTTCGAAGAAACCAAGTTTTTCTGAAACACTTACTTCTCAAAAGTTTTCAAATCCAAATGCTTCAAAAGAAAAGAATCAAGTTTTTCAAACTCCACACTTTCGTTTTACACTGGTAAAGTAAGTGTGGAGACCAAAGCAAAGTCGTTCAAAATCTTTCAAATTTCAATATTAGAATTACTTCGTTGCAACACAAGAATGACTCTGCTTTGAACATTTCAAATACCGAAAGGTTTCCATTTATCACAAAAAACAATTCTTCAAAAAGAACCCATGAGGTTCAACTTTAGATGGAAATCTTCTTCATTTAGATTTTTAAAACTCCAGAGAAACACGGGTTTTCAACTATTTTCAATGAAAAGAGTCTTAAATCTCCATTATTCCACGAGTTGTTATTTCAAAATGAAACACGGGTTTTCAGTCCTCGTTGGGAATTCAACATCTTTAATCAGATTGACACAACTTACAAATGGATTTCTAAATTTGGTAAACCTGTTAGCGCCATGCTTAAATGGGTTCCAAGGTTGTTGTCTAATCTAACTTTCATGACTTCTTTAGTACTCAGCTAAGGATTCGGACTCAACATTACGACTTGTACACCATTACAGGTACAACTCGGGTTCCAAAAAAGGGAAAATGCGTGCAAACCATTCTTTAAACCAAGCATACACTTATCCTAAAAACTTCTTAATCTTGAGCAAAAAATTATTCAAAATTTTTCAAAAGGTTTTTCAAAATTTTTCAAAATTTTGCTCAAGATTTTTCAAATCTTTACTCCCCAATTCACTCCAAAGTTTAAAAATATCAAAACGTATGCTAGTTTTGAGGGGGAGTATGTTTTTTTGTTACCTTGAAGCAAAATTTATTCAAGAAATTTTCAAACTGAAATTTCTAAATCTTTTAGAATTTTGCTTCAAGAAGACTCCTTCCCTCAAACTTTAAAAAGTTTAAAATTGTCAAAACAAATGCAAGTTTTGAGGGGGAGTATTTTCAAAACAAAAAATGTTCCATCAAAATCATGCTTAAATGGCTTATGCACACATCACAGTGCACAACCCGTACCTGTAAAGAAAGGACCCTGAGGTACGCTTCAGTGCCTCAATCTTGATCAAAGGAGCGAAAGCTTCTTTCTTATGAGTAGAATTAAACCAGAATTTTTCTAAATTTTCAAAATTCTGCTCATAAGGACAAGTATTCCCTCGTCAAGGGGGAGTATTTGAAAAATAATCTTTGTTCCATAAACAAAAAGTTCTTGAAATTCTTCCCACAAAACTCAAAAGGCATATTTTTCTCAAACGTTTTTCAAAAAAATCATAAGTATGCTATTTTTTAGAGGGAGAATAAAGATATGATCAAAATATGGTAACTTGAAAGTTGAAATCTCATGTGAGCTAGGCTCAGAATTGACCCTCGAATTGACGATAGCAAAAGTCAGTAGTCGAAAAGACATATCCTGGACGGGTAATAATTTCAAGCCAGTTTATCTGGTGATGTAAGCGTGTCTCGCAAAGGATATGTCTGAGTAGAATGTACCGATTTCGAGCGATTTTCATTGAATGTGATCTGGACGGGTAATAATTTCAAGCTAGTTCTACTAGTGATGTAAGCATGTCTCGCGACGATCATGTTCATTGAAAATCAATCAATTCAAAAAGTGCCAACTCTACCCGACATGTGCAAATTTACCTTAACCACTTATGAGCACATGTTAAGGGGGAGTATTTCTGAAAATCACAAAACTCTCAAAGTGTTAACAAAATATGTTTTTATAATCATAAACACTTTGAGAAATTTTAAAAAGGTTTGGTTATGGCAACAATAGGATAGTCATGGAGTTATAAGGTGACTAAGGTTAGGAATAATCGTCCTATGATCCGCCAGAGCCGGAGGGATCTACCCAAGGATAATACCAATAGTTTAGTACTAGAAAGTCCTAGGTATAATTGAGAAAATGAGATATGAAATGAAATGAGAAAGAAGGGGTTGAAGAATGAAAGAGAAAAGTAAAGAAAAGGGTGAAAAGAAATAGCCCTCCATTTATTCAACCTTAGGGCAGACACTGGGTTCAATACATAATCTACTGGTTGATTGGGCATCACCGGTATTGAAGATAAAAGTCATCATGGACCCAGTGACGCACTGCACTAAACCATCTAGCCACTCAGGTGTCTCTCAAAAGACACTTGTTTCATTTCACACGGAGAACCTTTCATCATCTATCGACCCCTCACTACGAGATGTGTTGATATTGAAAAGGAGGCACTCTGCTCCATGCCTCTGACGACCAAAAAAATGTGCACTGAATTGAGTCTAGAGCCATGAGATTCATCAAAGATCTCTTATGTACACTTAGTATACACTGGTTGTTCAACAATAAGAACACCAGTTGTAAATCATAAGAGTGTCCTTCGCAGATCTTAGCAATCTGCCGAGAACATTCATGAGAGAAACCAAAAATGTGATTCTCAGTGATTGAATGGAAATCCTGCCAGGGTCAACATCAAACAGCCCTGACAGCAGGTCACTTCGGTAATCCCTTGTGGGTTACGCTTAGTGTTTGCTCCAAAGAAGGTCTACAGTCGTGGGGTGATCTCCAGCGACTCACTAAATCGTGGGTGCACTTCAGTGTGTCCGTGTAAGCCCTTTCGGGGGTATCTGATTCAGAACGGCCAGGTCTAGGATTAGAGAAAGTCTTCACACTATGCTGTTGACAATCTCGAAGTCCAAACCTGTAGGTACCGGATGATTTATTGCTAACTGTTTACATGCAGCAAATCATGGAGACATTAACCTGGAGTTCCACCACCATTCCATCATGCTCATATCCTGAAGATACGTTCTCACAAAGACTTAGAAATAACAAAAGTTCAAAGATGTTAAAGAAAAGTAAAAGTTCAAGCACTACAACCTTTCACAAGTCAAAGATTGAAGAGGTGAGAACCAGTTGAAGAACAAAAGTCAAAAGAGATATGAGCATGGTGGAAAAGACGTAAAGACACCAGAGTTGAAGACCTTTGGAGGACGGCAGATCATTACCATATCATATCACATCATGAACCAAGGAACAAAGATACAAGAGACGTCGGAAGCCAAGATGCAAAGACGACGTCAAGCAACCTTGATTACCAATACTTAGGGGGAGATTGTTGGGAACATGTTATTATTCATCAAGTATTGATCATTTAAGGTTGTAAAATCACAAGGCATGATTGGAACAAAGAATCTAGCAAAGCTATTACACGAAGACTCAAAGTTCTAAACTACAAGCATCAAAGAAGATAAATGATCTATTAGGAATATAAATATTCAGTTGAAGACTCGGTCACCCCGAATACTTATTAGCACAACATAGCTCATTGGATAATTAGTAATATTATTAGTAGGTTAGTTATTATTAATATTGTGGAGTGGGTCGGGTCTTTACCCACTGTCAGCTCGCTCCACAGCCCACTAGGGGCACAATATGTAAGGACTATAAATACACCCTTCCCACCCATGGGAAGGGTTGGACCTCATTTTCTTATCAAGCTAATACACATTTGTTTTTCTCTCTACAAAGGTTCCATCTCTTTCTCTCTCTACAACTCACCATTCGATCCAAACTCTAGTCCCAAACTTGTGTTTCTTTGTTAGTGAATATCCTACAATTGGTATCAAGAGCCATGGTTTGATTCGTGTAGTGCATATTCAGATTCGTGTTTGGTTTTTGGGTGTTTTTTTGTTCGAACAAATGAGTAAGAAAAAGACCCTTGTTTGATCTTGTTTTGTGGTTAAAGTAGTGTAATACGTGTACTTTTAGGTTCATAAAGGTGTCTTAGATCGTTCTTGATAAGTCACAACAGTGTTGGTGAGTTATTTGTGGAAGATCTGTCGAGTTTCTTGCCAGCGGGTTACTGTTCGTACGAAGTTTCTTCGCAGCGGTTTGATATTCTGTGAAAGATTCTTGTTAGCGGTTTACCCTAATTTGGCTGTTTAGGTCCAGCGGCTTGGTTAATAGCGGTTTGTAGTTTATCTGTTTCTGGAAAAGGACAAACTGTACTGAAAAGGACAGTTTGTCAACTAGTGGCAGCGGTTTGTCAGGACTTGTCGTCTAGCGGCTTGTCGTGTTGTGTTAGAGGTTTATGGGATTTAGCGGTTCTGGTCTTAGCGGCTCTGGTTCTAGCGGCTTTAGGTTCCAGCGGTTTAATCGTCAGCGGGTTAACTTTTTAGCGGGTCTAGTTTCAGCGGTTTAATCTTCCAGCGGTTTAGCGTTCAGTGGTTTAATCCTCAGCGGTTTAACTTTTAGCGGTTCTGCTTTCAGCGGCTTGATACTTCTGATTCAGCGGGTTGATACTAGCGGTTTGGTCCTTGATTCAGCGGTTTGCACTAGCGGTTTGGTTGCCTAGGGTTTTAGCGGTTTGATACTGGCGGTTTGACTAGTACTTTTTACGTCAAAACTTCAAACGGCTATAACTTTTGAACCGTAACTCCGTTTTCATCCCACGACCTGTCAAAACGACCGTGAGACCGAAGAGAATGACACGTTGAATACATTTTTTCATTCAACCCAACTTTCGAAGCCTGAAATCACTCCAGAAAGAAGTTATTGAGGTTTTAAGTTTTTCAGACCAAAATTTCGCCATTATAACTTGCAACAACCATACCAAATAGATCAACAAGTCTACCAGACCTTCATCATAACACATATCAAGCATCATTTCACGGTTTATTCTTGATTTTGTAAAACCCCGCGAAAGAATCTATTTCTCGGTTTAAATCATAGAACTGTAAAATCCTGTGCACGTTAATATCATGTCAAATACTTCAGATTCTGCTATATCCGAGATACTCAGATTGTACAACATGATTGGCAAACAAAAGATTCCCAAAGATGTTCGACAAATAAACGTGTTTGACTATGTTGGTGCCAATAGAGACTTTGTGTGCCCGAATTCTCAAGAGAAAGAGCTTCATCAGCCACAGACAAACTTTGTTAAGTCAGATACTGCTAGGAACAACGTGCAACATGAGAAACACAACGAAGCGTCGGCTGAACCTAATGGGGTATCTTCTGTCACTAATAATGATAATGTGTTGCATGAACAAAAGATTCCCGACAAAGTACAACAGACAAACGTTGTTGAGTCAAATATTGTTAATATGGGAAATAGTGATGTTTTCCCATATGAACAATATGTGAATCACAACGAAGCGTCTGTTGTACCTAGTTGTGCATCTTCTGTTCTAAATGATGATTATGTTCTGCATGAGAACACTGTGTTTGTCCCTGATGATAACTTGATCACTAGCCTAAACATTTATAAAGAACAAGTAGCTATGTATGAACAGCGTGCTAAGTTTGAGCTTAATGAACGTGAGCAGAAATTAGAAGGTCGAATGAGTACACTTATTAAAGAGTCTAGAGTAAGAGAAGAAACATTAAAACAAGAGTTGAATTCTTTGAAAAATCAGCTAGAACAGTCTGTCAAACAGAAACAGGAAGTACAAAAGTGTATAACTACACTTAAGCTAGAATTCAAAGAAAAAGAAAATGAACTCTTAAATGATTTTTCTAGACTCAAAACCTTAAAGAATAAGCTTGAGGATAAGTTGTACACACAAGACCAAACCAGACAGACTGCCCAGATGATGTATAAGCACAGAAAGTTAAGTGACAAGCATAGTGAAAGCAATGTAGGTAAATCTAAATTAGCTATTCATGAGATTGCTAAGATAGCCCAACCTGCATTAAATGATTCTAATGTGATGTTTATGCCTAATCATGACCCGCCTGAGCATATCTACACTAAAGAGGAGGATGAGATAAGTGAGAGAACAAGGGAAAGAATGAATGAGAAAATGAGGGATCCCGAGTGCATAGCCAGACGAATAATAATCAAGCCCCATGACTATAGTGAGGAAAATCGTTTGACTGTGTTTGCTCCTCAAAAGAAGTTAACACCTGAACAGATATTTTGGTCTCAAGATATTGAAAAGCAAAAGGAAGAAGAGCTTAAAGCCAAAACCTCATCCCTTAGGAAAATTGCTGCTGCGACGGTGTATCCTCCCAATACACCTAGACACTTAGTTCCTTTAACTCTTCCTACTGAATGTAAGACATTTATTAGCTTATACGTGCTTTGGCAACTATTTGCTGATTTTGATAAAACATGTAAGAAGAGAATCACACCAACAGGAATTACTGAGGGGGAAAGGTGTTTTGAGCATGCAAAAAGGTGTTACTTGACTGAGGTCATGCCATTCTTTAAACTACTTAAAGAACATTTTGAAGGGATGCAAACTGCCCTTAAAACCGAAATAAATGAAATGAAAGTAGTGTTTAAAGATATGGAAAATGAGGTAGCTCAATGTGCAATAGAACTTAAGAGTCGTGAGATTGAAAGGAAAAACATACTCATCGCCAATGACAACTTGATTGCTAGATGTATTGCGCAAGATGTGTTTTATACTGCTATTGATTCTACATTATCTGCTTGTCAATTTCATGAGTATGCTATTGCCTTAGATGTTACCCAGAATCGTGTTGTTGACCTTGAGGGGGAGAATTTGAAATTGCTTGAAAAAATTCAAAATGATGACCATGATAACATGGTTAAACGTTTTTCTAAACTAGAAGTTGATTATTTAAATTTGCAACTCAAACATCAACACTTAGAAGAAAAATGCAAAATATCAAATGTCAAGACATCCTCGGATGCTCCTGAGTTTGATACATATTTTGAATTAAGCAAACGTGATGAAAAAATTCAAGCTCACACAAATACGATTCGACTGTTGAGGGCCCAAATTGCCCAATTGAAATCCAACAAGTGTGATGTGTATGGCACCAATAAACCTTCGCCTTCAGATTCTCAGAATTTTCAATATCAAGACACCATCAATAAGTTACATTATGAAAATGAGTGTTTTCGAGAAGAAAATTCTAAGATTAAACAGCATTACAAAGAGTTATATGACTCAATTAAAGTTACAAGAAATAGTCATAATGAAAAGATAACTTCTTTGTTAAATGAAATTGAGAATCTTAAGACTCAGGTGAAAGGAAAAATGCCAAGTACCACTTGTAATTGTGTTGCATCAAAGGTCTCTGCTTGTAAAATGTATGATGTTGATGTGGGGCCTATTCCATTTCCATGAGAAACAACAGACCTGTCCATCAAATGTATCTCTGTCACCTTAGGGATGGACTTGACACACTTCGTGAGGTTGTGGAAGAGGATAGAATAGGAAAACCACTTGATAAGGCAGTAGGTTATGCCTGCGTCCTCACAAAAAGGATCCAGGAACAGTTAGAATATGCCATTGGCACGGGACCCAAGTCTAGCAACCAAAGAGATAGATTAGGTGCATCATCATCCACAAGTAAGAACAAGCATGTAACCTTTGAGGCACACTTGGAAACTTCAGATCCTAGCACATCAAAACATGTTCAGCAACCAGAAGTGAAAAAGACTAAGAATCCCATCAGTCCTTCTACAGGAGTTAATAGTGACACTAAAGCTATCAAGTCAAAATATAGGAGAAACACAAAGAATTCTAGGACTTCATTAGCTAAAAGTGTTCCTAAAAGGAAAGTAGAAGACCACATGAGAAACAACAAGTCAGATTTGAACAAAAGTAATCATAATTCGAATCCAAATTCACTTTGCAAAACATGTAATGAATGCATAATTTCGTGTAATCATGATAAATGTGTTCAGAAATTTCTGAAGTCTTCCAACAAACCCCCAGTTAAGAAAGTTTGGAGAGCTAGACAAATTAAGCAATCTTGGAAACCTACAGGGAAAATGTTTACCAATGTGGGCTTTCAGTGGAAGCCCACGGGCCGAACATTCACACTAGGGGAACATTGCCCTTTAACAAGGATTACAATTCCTAGAGTAGTGCCTGTTAAGGAATGGAAGCCTACTGGTAGAGTTATCCCTTTAGATACACAATGTCCCTTAACTAGGTCCATTGCATCTACTAGTGTTGCCCCTATTGTTAAAACCAAGGTACCTATGGTTTCAGCAGCCCCAAAGATTGTTTGCACTAACCAACTGGAACCCAACCTAAATTGGGGATCCGGTTTTCCAAATTCTCTTCTTTTGTCTATTTTCAAATGCAGGTCGTACGGATCGTCCTTTGACATTTGGACACAGGTTGCTCACGACATATGAGGGGAAACTATTATGACGTTTGAACACATCAGTTCAAGCCTCGGTCTTCATCATTATGGCATTGATGAGACGAAAAGTGTACCGCTTTTAGGGGGTCATTTAAGCCCTAATTCGTGATTATTTGATCAAATATTGCCCTAAATCGTTCCTTTTGTCATTTTAGGTACTTTGGAGAAGAAATCTGAAAAAGGAACATTTTGGACGTTTTTGGAGCGAAAAGTGAAGAAAACGGCAAAGTCTCCAAAAATCAAGCTGGAAACAGAGCTTGAGGGACTCACGCTTTGTAGGTGACGGCGTCACGTACTGGCAAAAGGATGAATATGAATTTACACGTGACGCGCCAGAAGGTTTTGTGACGGCGTCACGTGTTAATGGATGTAGGCCGTCAAGTGTTAAGTTAAAGAGAGACGGGCCAAGGATTTTTGAAGGTGACGGCGTCAGGACTCATCCTGACGACGTCAGATGCCATAGAGTGACGACGTCAAAATGACAACTTGCACAAGAAGAAAAGTCGTCACAAGTTAATCAAATCAATCATAACTTACGCGCGGAGTAGCTGTCACTGTTTTGGCCATAAAATCTTCATACGAACTCGGATTTAGGTGATTCAAGAGGCCACGGAATCGGGACGAAAAGATCTACAATTTGGTGAAAAAGGGGATCTGACGCCGTCACTTGTAAAGGCTGACGCCGTCAGATCGATCCGGACAGAAAATCAGCTATAAATACAACATCACAACTTCACTTTTTGTAAGCCCTAAACCCTAAGTCCGATTCTAGGGTTTAGGTAGGTGTTTTTCCAGCAACTTAGAGGGTTTCAATCATTTCATAAACATCAAATATTGGTTTGTTGATTCTAACTTAATTATGTCTTTCATTATTATGGTTGTTTGCCCTTCATTGATCATGCTTTGCTAATTCACCTTGTGTCTACTTATGATTGTGTGAAACTTGTATATAATTAATTAGATCTTATTGATTCCTTGTTGATGTATGTGTCTATCGTCATCAATAAAGGTGTGACACTTCAATAGATCTTATTGGTTTAGCTTATAATTCTTGTTTCCTATTGTCTCTTGTTTGATTGGGTGATATCGATGTTAGGCTTAAGAAAACTGGTTAACCTCCTATACGGTAACTTGCTTGAACGTCTTAAGAAACATGAACCAATGCGTACTAGGTTTATTTGGTTGTATTTAATGCATGAGCGAATTCTAGTGATCCCATGTTAGGAGCTTCTTAGCCGGCTCGACATAGGAGTGAAGTAGGAGCTTATAGAGTTGGGGAAGTACGTACGCCACCCCACGAATGGTATTAAGGAATACAACCCGTCAATTAAAACAAGGTTACAATTCAATAGGTAGAATTGGATAGCTAGCAAGGAGTAATACATCATAGGTAGACATGCTTCACTTCCCTTGTAGAACCCTAGTTTACTTTCCTGCACATTAGTTTAATTAGTAGCTTTTGGGTTAGTTGATTAGCAACTAATTCCGCCTCTCCTTCCAAAACCCGAGATTTTTACTTGCTTTCCATAAAATATAAAAATACAAAAAAGAATCATCCCTCACCTCTAGACCTAGTAGATAAATTTCAATCCTAACGAACACTATTCTTTGAGTTGAACAATCAATCCCCCGATACTTGCCACTTCACTATACTACATCGGTCAGGTACACTGCCTGGTGGGGATTGCAAACTTCTCAAGATCCCTTGAGAGGTAAAACCTGTTGTAAGGTCGCAAAACCACGCATCAAGTTTTTGGTGCCGCAGCCCGGGGAGTAGTTATTGCTTAGGTTGAAATTTATTTTTATTCGGTCTATCATTAGATTCCTATCTAGTGAGATTTTTATTTTCTTTTTATTAGCTTTCTAGTAGTCTATCTTTTCTTTGTGTCTTTGTTCGTAAAAACCTTTCCATTGACTCTTCCGTTCACCAATATGGAGTACGCGAACCCACCATACTACCGACCAGAAATCCATTTGCCCCTAATGACATCTTGATGTTCAACCAATATCGAGATGAACCCATATACGATGCATGGACTCGTTTTAAAAACTTACTCCGAATAGTCCCTCATCATAGCTTCGATTTAGCATCCCTAACCCTAAATCTTTTACGATCGTGTCGACCGATATGACCAAATGTGCATTAACGATTTTGCCAATAGGGACTTTGGGGAATTAAATGCTGAAGAAGCATGGGATGCCATTGAAGATTGTGCCCAGTATTATTATAGAGTAGACAACCCAACAAACGTTAGTACAAGTCAATTGACCACAAATTCCAAGGATCATGAAACAAGTTTGTCTGGGGATGACTATTTTGGGATACCTAAGTGGATGTCATGTAACATCATAGTACAAAACAAACACATAGGTAATCTAGATAAAATGGAGGATGAAGTGGATAATCCAAGCCCACAAAGTACCCCACAAGTCCTACCATCACTTGAGGCACACACACCGCCGTGACTTACCCGGAAGAAGTAGAAGAAACTTTAGGAATCCCAATGGAGGTAGAACCCTTGGACCAAGCACCACTAGAGGATATAGGTTTGAATACTTATAGTGATAACCTTACTCTTAGTTCCAGGGAATTTCCTAGTGTTGATGAACCGGAACCTCAACCTTTACACAATTTTCCATCCTTAGATATATTTCTAGGAGACAAAAGAGGAACCGACCCACCCATCAACCCTTATTATCCGGGTAGTTTTAGGATGAAGGAAGCCATTCACTCACCCCCTTCACCTCACGTGGCATATTTCCACCCTAAGGGTGTGTATCGCTACTTTCACCCACACTTAATCCTAAGTGTAGGGAAAACCTCCCCTATTTCCATTAATTAAGGGTAGAGTCAGGCTCGTGACTCGAACAAAAACAAGCGCTTATTGGGAGGCAACCCAAGCTTTATTTTTTTTAATTGTTTGATTTTTTATTTTATTTGTTTGTTTGTGTCATATATGCTTAATCATAATTGTTTAATTTTCATGTTTCGAATAATTTGTGAAAATGCTTTATCTTGTTTTTAACCTCGTCTTAATTGCATATAAAGGTATTTTACAAAAAAAAGATAAGTGTAGGAAAGTTTATATTTTGTTAAAAAGAACAAAATTCGAACATTAAAAATTCACAATTCATGATTAGCATGTATTCTATCTTGTTTATGTGTCAATACTTGTGGACATGTTTTATGAGTCCCTATTTGTAAGTCATCCCGCAAGTATCCTATCCTTTTATTGCTTTGTTTTGTTTTTATTTCTAAGTCTGGAAATACATCTAGTTGTGGTTTTTCTTTGTTCGGTTTGATGCTTTGGTTTTTGTGTTTGTTGGTTACAGGTATTATTGGATAAGAAGATGTACGTGCAACACATCAAGAGGATGATTATATTTCTGGAGTGAAGCTTATCATGTTCATTCTCTTGGAGGGAGATTTAACCATATTATCACATCATCCATACCGAGCGAATCAGGGGAGTATTAGTTTCTTCCATTCTCATTTATTTTTACTTTTACATCTTTTGTCTAGAACATTGGGGACAATGTTCGGATTAAGTGTAGGGAGGGTAAATTAGAATGCCTTAGAAACTACAACTTCGCTTGATTTTTGTTTTGTTTAATAGTGAATGTGTAATAAAGCCAAGAGAAATATTGGTTAGGGAATTTTAGCACCAAATTTAAAATTTTTTACAACATATAGGAGTGAAACTTTGATTTTAATAAGCGTCTCATGGATAGGGAATTGTATGACTAGCACAAAAACCATACCACTCAAAAATTTCCACCCCAAATATGTGAGGTTCGCCTTTAGATCTTTAGGAAAAAGCATTCATTGTTGGTGCTTATGAGTGTACCGGTAGTTTATAGATTCTAGAACTTGCGTTTGTGATGCATACCGAGACCGCTAGTGAGACTACATTCGTGTAGTTAGATTGACTACATGATAAGAGGCATTAGGATTAACCCATTGTTTTACACCTGTGTTTTTGTTATAATTACTTTGGCTACATTGGTCAAGTAATTCTCCCACACCCTTTGCGTTGTAACCATTTTTGGTACACGATACCCCTAGTACACCCCTCAGAGCCTATCTTTTCGTTTCGACCTTTAAGCATTTTACTTAAAGGAAGAATTTGTTTACACCCCACTTAAATGTACACCCAAATCGCCTTAGCCTACCTTGTGTGCACTCATCTTTAGTGCATTATTGTGACAACATTTGTTTAAACCCTTAGTTAATTATCTAATTGATTACATGGTTGCTAAGTCGAGTCATATCCTTGTACATATTGTTTTGGGACGATTGGGACTTATGGGTAAAGTACTAGTGTAATGGAGTAATGGGGAAGAACATCATTTATTACCCCCCATATGTACGTTAATATTTTAAAGTACTCAAATGTTTCGATTATCTTGATTCGAGTCATTAGAATAATTTTATGTAAAGTATGTAAAAGTTCAAGTGTAGGGATGGTACAAAGAATCCCTAGTGATGTATTGTTTTGGATGGTAGGGCAAAAGTGTATGCAAAAAAAAAAAAAAAAAAAAAAAAAAAAAAAAAAAAAAAAGTGAAAGTGAAGAAAAAGCATACGGACTACCATCCGCCTCTATCTTTTATTTATGTTTTGTTTTGTTCTATGTTTATTAGTTCGTGATTAGTTTAAGTTGAGTCGAGTCTTGGCTTAGCAACGCCTCATTCTACATGTAATTGACCAAGATGATTGACTTGCCACCAGTAAAAATATCCTTATCCAACAACCGTGTTTTCCTTATCCCTACACCTAACGTTATAACCCATTGTAAAGACCTCTTTGATAGTTTATCCTAGGTGCTTACGCCAAAAGTGGTAGAGGACGTGATCCTTTCCCAAGCCTATGGTAATCTATTTTCTATGACAGGTAGTGAGCGATATTCTTCCATTTCCATTTATGATATATAAATTTACAACACCCGAGGGATGAGAGTATCCAAACACTTATTGTGAGGTGCTAGTGTATAATTTCCGTGCTTATTTTGACCAAGGTGGAATGATCATTTGTTGTAATTACTTTTATATTAATGTTAAATGACCCCTAACTTGTATTTTGATTGGTGGAAAAGCTCATTTGCTTGAGGACAAGCAAATCCCAAGTGTAGGGATATTTGATGAGACGAAAAGTGTACCGCTTTTAGGGGGTCATTTAAGCCCTAATTCGTGATTATTTGATCAAATATTGCCCTAAATCGTTCCTTTTGTCATTTTAGGTACTTTGGAGAAGAAATCTGGAAAAGGAAGCATTTTGGACGTTTTTGGAGCGAAAAGTGAAGAAAACGGCAAAGTCTCCAAAAATCAAGCTGGAAACAGAGCTTGACGGCGTCACGTACCTGGCAAAAGGATGAATATGAATTTACACGTGACGCGCCAGAAGGTTTTGTGACGGCGTCACGTGTTAATGGATGTAGGCCGTCAAGTGTTAAGTTAAAGAGAGACGGGCCAGAGGATTTTTGAAGGTGACGGCGTCAGGACTCATCCTGACGACGTCAGATGCCATAGAGTGACGACGTCAAAATGACAACTTGCACAAGAAGAAAAGTCGTCACAAGTTAATCAAATCAATCATAACTTACGCGCGGAGTAGCTGTCACTGTTTTGGCCATAAAATCTTCATACGAACTCGGATTTAGGTGATTCAAGAGGCCACGGAATCGGGACGAAAAGATCTACAATTTGGTGAAAAAGGGGAGCTGACCCGTCACTTGTAAAGCTGACGCCAGTCAGATCGATGCGGACAGAAAATCAGCTATAAATACAACATCACAACTTCACTTTTTGTAAGCCCTAAACCCTAAGTCGATTCTAGGGTTTAGGTAGGTGTTTTTCCAGCAACTTAGAGGGTTTCAATCATTTAATAAACATCAAATATTGGTTTGTTGATTCTAACTTAATTATGTCTTTCATTATTATGGTTGTTTGCCCTTCATTGATCATGCTTTGCTAATTCACCTTGTGTCTACTTATGATTGTGTGAAACTTGTATATAATTAATTAGATCTTATTGATTCCTTGTTGATGTATGTGTCTATCGTCATCAATAAAGGTGTGACACTTCAATAGATCTTATTGGTTTAGCTTATAATTCTTGTTTCCTATTGTCTCTTGTTTGATTGGGTGATATCGATGTTAGGCTTAAGAAAACTGGTTAACCTCCTATACGATAACTTGCTTGAACGTCTTAAGAAACATGAACCAATGCGTACTAGGTTTATTTGGTTGTATTTAATGCATGAGCGAATTCTAGTGATCCCATGTTAGGAGCTTCTTAGCCGGCTCGACATAGGAGTGAAGTAGGAGCTTATAGAGTTGGGGAAGTACGTACGCCACCCCACGAATGGTATTAAGGAATACAACCCGTCAATTAAAACAAGGTTACAATTCAATAGGTAGAATTGGATAGCTAGCAAGGAGTAATACATCATAGGTAGACATGCTTCACTTCCCTTGTAGAACCCTAGTTTACTTTCCTGCACATTAGTTTAATTAGTAGCTTTTGGGTTAGTTGATTAGCAACTAATTCCGCCTCTCCTTCCAAAACCCGAGATTTTTACTTGCTTTCCATAAAATATAAAAATACAAAAAAGAATCATCCCTCACCTCTAGACCTAGTAGATAAATTTCAATCCTAACGAACACTATTCTTTGAGTTGAACGATCAATCCCCCGGTACTTGCCACTTCACTATACTACATCGGTCAGGTACACTGCCTGGTGGGGATTGCAAACTTCTCAAGATCCCTTGAGAGGTAAAACCTGTTGTAAGGTCGCAAAACCACGCATCATCATTATGGCGTCTGCTGACATCTCTTCAGGCCCCGTTCCTCAAAGAAAAGAAAGGCGTACGCTTGAGCGCGCTTTATCTTCAGAAGAAGAGGAATCTTCTTATTTATGACCATTCTCATCAAGCTTCATGTTCTTCAAATGCTCATTCAGTCACCAAAGGGGATAAACGTACATTGGAGTATATTCTTATTCTCCTGCTCTATCAAAAATGGCAGTTGGTCGTCATATGCAATTTTTGAGGGGGAGAAGGGTGAATAAACTACATGGTGATTGAGATTTGCGAAATGGTCATACGACTCTTCTTGTTTCTGACTACTCTTATCTAAAGGTTTCATACTTGCTCCATGTGCATTCAGACATCAAGTGGATCTACTTCCATCAGATGCGATTTTGAATGCAATTTTTGAGGGGGAAAAGTGTGAACAAGTGAGCGAACAAACAATCACTTGTTGGGCATCTAAGTGTGACTACGGAATTGATCAGGTATCACTTATTTGGGGTTGAAGTTGACTTTCTCAAAGGCGTGATCTTACTCTATCTTGAAGTCGGGGTTGGTTGGATGCATGACCTTCAATGATAACTTGCTCGTGCTTAAGATTTAAGTTGACTTAGGTTATCTAGTTACCAGCAGTCGGGGTAACTATCACTTAAAGGAGTTACGTTGTAGTACTCAGTGTCACACGCTGATGACGTTCTGGATAATCGTAAGAGGTGTTAATGTCTCATACCTTGGTTGGGTATTGAGTACTTAGAGATTTGCTTGGAGCACTAATTCTCTACACCGTTCTTCCAACATTAGTGCAAGCGTAAGTCACAAGAATGGGGAATTCTATCTTCAGGTTCAAGTTTGGTATATCGGGTTTGCTCCATCAGTTGTCACTTCGAATAGCCTACTTAAGGGTTGATAAAGATAGTCAGAGACGGTTTTGGCAGCGGTTAATTCTCACTTGATCTACTTGAGCCTAAGTTTTTCTTCTCACAAGATTTCAAGAATATGTTCGTAAAATGTGTTGCTGATTCTGAGGTATCAAAACCAGCAAGGGGGAAGGAGACACACATCTGAATGCACATTGAGTACACATGATGAGCTTTATACTTCTTCTCAATTGAAGACTATTCCGGGAAGACAAATGTCATAAACGCAGAGAAAATTAGTGTTCTAAGTCGTTCCTTCTGGTGTATCATTCCAACTACGTGGGGGAAGATATGTATGAAACAGTTTCTGATAATTAAAGAGGTACACACGGGATAAATTGCTAACACTCAGGACTTAGTTGACTTTGGTGTAACAATTCTCATATGCAATTTCCTGAAGGGAGAAAAGGGGATTTCTAGGTCTTAATTGATCTTGATGTTACGTTTTCGACTTCATTAATGGGAGATTGAGTATGTACTTCGGGTTTTCGGGCTTCATACAATGAGACTGTTTGAATCTCTTCAACTACTTGGGGGGAAGTGGTCTCTAGATACTTTTGGTAGGCATTTCTTCAGTCTTCAGCGGGAAGAAATGTGAGAAGAATTATTCAAATGTGATATGATTCGTTGCTGATCTATTTGAGGATCCCCGAACGGAGAATCACGATGATTATTCTTAAAAAGGAGCAGCAATACTTGATATGGTTAGCTACGGTTTCCGCTGCACACTTACCTTATGTAAGCTTGAAAGAGAGCTTAGAATCTGCTCAGTAAGAAGATTGTCGGTTTGGGGGGAAGCTATCAAAGCTGTACATTGGGAAGGCTCAAGTTCCGTCGATTTTTCAGAAGCCTCGAAAGCTTTGGTGGTGAAAGTTTAAGAGATGATTGACCACAGATTTCTACAACATACTGAACGTATCCTCATTTCGGTATTCATTTCATCATCGTCTTAAACTGAATAATATAGTTTGTACATATCTTAAAACATACTGTAAATAGAAAATTATAGAACCAGAAAATTGTATATAGAAAAATATTAAAACCAAGAAAAACCATAAAAATTAAAAAATAGAAAATACCAAAAATAGTTTCACCTAGGCATGTCTTCTGTTTATCGATAACATTTAAGGACTTAGAAATGTCATTCAATAATGGCACGGGTCTTTAAATGAAGCTCAAGCAGAAGTTAAAATGGATTGTTAAAACATGTCTAAATGGCTTGCAGTTACTTCATACTGCAACCCGCGCTGTACAATGGGGAAAGCATGTCGCCAAAAAGACAGTTGTTCCTCCAACCGGGTGATGTTCACCTGGGCATGGATTACTTTATATCCATGTTTCCCCGATTTGATGTACGGTTCAGTGCATCATTTCGCGTATAAGAAGAGAAGTCTTCTTTGCACCATGAACTCTTTCAGTTCTATGATTCTTCAAGAGAGTTTTGGTGTTTCACAAGGTGGTAACCGGACTTAAATTTCACAAATACTTATCACTCAATTGAATGACTACAGCTCTTTAAATAGAAAACGGGTCATTAATTGAGGGGGAGTTTATTTTTTCAAATTTTTGACACCTTTTTAAACATTGTGCAACATCAGCAGTGACACTCTCTCTTGGTTTGAGGGGGAGCATTGTATGCTTCATAATCAGAATATATTAAACCTGACCACATTTTCTCCCAAATTTTCTAAACATATTTAAATCAATTGGGATCACAAATCTCAAATGGTTTGAAATTTTTGATCGGCGGAGAGAATGTGACTTAAATATGAAATTCTGATATAAAATGTGATCCTTTGAAACTCAAGTGTAGGCTCTCCCATATGTGCTAAACCTTTTCGTATATCGATGCACATATTGAGGGGGAGCGAATGATTTGTGATGGCTATTATGAAAGAATACCAAGGACCGACCATTTTACTTTATGTATTGGAGTTATAAGGATGGTAAGGTTAGGTATTAGTTCCCATGATCCAGCCAGAACCGGAGGGATCTTCCCAGGGACAATCCTCTAGTTAGAATAGAAGTCCTTAGGAATGATCAAAAAGGAGAAAAGTGAATAAGGGAAAAGTGCCGACTGAGATGGAGCTAGTACTGGAATAAACCCAACAAGGTGCTAGTAATGAAGTCTCGGTAAGCGCTGAAGGGTTGAAGAATGAAAAAGAAATGTAAAGATAAAGGGTGAAAAGAAAGAAGCCCTCCTTACACTTTAGGCAGAAATCGGGTCAATACATATGCTGTCAGAATCACTTAGTTGATTGCTGACATTGAAGACAAAGTATCATGGACCCAGTGATACGCTGCACAACCCTCCCCTAGCCACTCAAGGTCCCTCAAAGGACTCTTGTTTCACTTGTCACGGAGATCAATACATTGCTATCGTCTCTCTCACTCCGAGTTAGATGATATTGAAAAGGTGGCAGTCCTCTCCAGCCTCCGATCACTAAATCAAAATGCACTATTGAGTCTAGAGCCAAGAGATCATCAATTAATCTCATTAGGACACATTTCCAATATGCTTGCTATTTCATACACCGTGAAAAGCAAGAAAATATATATGAAGAGTCCTACGCGTTATCCTTGTGGTATTGCCAGAACATCCTAATGATACGTTAAGTAATCACAATGAAGATGGAAATCTTTTAGAGCCAACATCAAACAAGCTCTTGGTGGGTGACATGTGAGATCCTTCATGGATCAAACCTGTGACAACTGGAATGAAACAATGGGGCGATTCACATTTGAATCAAACTTGTTCCAGGAAATGGATTGACGGATGCTTTTGGAAAACCCTTCAATGTGCTCATCAAATGAATTTCGAGCGCATTGATTGTGAAAATTTTCAAACAAAAGTATTTATGACAGAAATGTGATTTAATGTGTAAAACCCTCGTCGTGTTACATAAAATTTGTTTATCCAGTAACACGCGAGTGATTTTTCTAATCAATTTCTTATCAATCAGTGGGTATTCAATTCACTGATTCACTCAACCGTGTTGTCTGCTTTGAGACGTTCCGGTATGAGAACATGCTTGTAAGACGAGTCCAATGTTAGTTCATTGAATGAGTCTTTACAACAAGCTGGAAATTCCTGTCAAGGAGAATTCTCTTTAAAGGGAATTCTACCTGATCACAGGTCGGTCCTCATGGAACCGAAGGTTAATCCAACCACACCGAACGAATGACAAAGCCATATTCGTTCCCCAACTTTATTGTTAACTGTTTTATTTCAGGTACATATAAAGATGGTGATGGTGGTTCTTGATTCCAGTATGAGACGAGTCAATCCACACTCCGTGCTCACAATTCTAACTCATTATTAAAGACATCATGATAGCTAAAAGACCTACAACATAGCTTCCGCAACTCTGATGGTACATATCATGATCCAAAAACGTGTGAGCATGCGAGAACAACAGTCACAACCAAACACATGAAGGCAATACTACTACAACGAATGAGCTCAGAGATTTACAGTGGCGGATGATCTCAAAGAAGGTTCCAAGATCACAACTTCTCATGATGACGAAGCCACAAGATGACTTGAAGACATATGTCGGATGATATCTTCAAAGAATACTCAAAGATCATCCAAAACAAAGAACAGTCATCTCAAGTTCACTGCTGAAGGCACAAAGAGTCTTTACGTTGAAGAATCAAGGTCTTCGATCTATGAAGTCAAGATCCAAGGAAGAGGTGCTAGAATTCAGAACATTACTTCCGGGGTGACCTCCCTTAGGGGGAGATTGTTAGGAATATAAATATTCAATTGAAGACTCGGTCACCCCGAATACTTATTAGCACAACATAGCTCGTTGGATAATTAGTAATATTATTAGTAGGTTAGTTATTATTAATATTGTGGAGTGGGTCGGGTCTTTACCCACTGTCAGCTCGCTCCACAGCCCACTAGGGGCACAATATGTAAGGACTATAAATACACCCTTCCCACCCATGGGAAGGGTTGGACCTCATTTGATTATCAAGCTAATACACATTTGTTTTTCTCTCTACAAAGGTTCCATCTCTTTCTCTCTCTACAACTCACCATTCGATCCAAACTCTAGTCCTAAACTTGTGTTTCTTTGTTAGTGAATATCCTACATGATCAAAGAAGATAAATGATCACCCCTTAGGGGGAGATTGTTGGGAATGCTTAAAGTGATGATCATAAATGTAATCAAAGAGAGATCTCAATGATCGTCCCTTAGGGGGAGATTGTTGGGAATGCTTAAAGTGACGATCATTATCGAGTCAATGAGTCTTGTAATATGGTCATGTAATAGCTCGTTAGAATTGTAAAAATATAGTCTACATGATAGTAGAAGTGTGCCGTCTAGTTTAGTCATAGTATTTACGTTAATGTTGAAATAGTGAAATATGTAAAGACGGCACACTTCCCTTTCCTCATATCATAGGAGACTATATAAAGTGTAAACCTCTCATTTGAGAGGTAGTGGATTGTATGTGAAATGAGAAATTCTCTCATTGTTCTCCCTTGTTCTTTCTCTCTCTAGAATGTATCTTTCTCTCTCTAGATATATTATATATGTGTGATTTGATCTAAAATAGGTGACTAACACTACCCTTTGACTAGACTAAAAAAATGGCAGCTTGTTAAAAAGTTTAAGCACATGAGCAATTTCAAACACAACTTTGTTTTATGCATCTTGGCAGGTTCAGTGGTACAAAAGGTTTTGATAATCGGTCGTTTGCATTTGATCATAAAAGCAACCACAGATGATGTACATCGTGTGTCAATATTAGGAAATGAAGAGTATCTGGTATTCTTTATTTGCCGATACTAACACTTGATGTTCTGTGTCTCTCATGGTAAATTTGTTTTTGCATATTCGCAGATGCAGTTCCACAAAAGGTCCAGATCAATAATACGGTTCAATTCTAAAAGATAGATGGGTAACAGAAGAGGATGGGGAAAAGAAGTAATTTGCACCAAATCACTTGTCACAGCATTCTCTTCTGTTTCCAATCCATCTTTAAGAATTGCACCCTATTGTTGATCAAGGCCTTTTGTGGAACTGCAGTTGTCAATATGCAAAAACAAATTTACCATGACAGACACAGAACATCAAGTATTAGTATCGGCAAATAAAGAATACCATATAGTCTTCATTTCATAATATTGACACACGATGTACAGCATCTGTGGTTGCTCTTATAGTGAAATGTAGAGGACCGATGATCATAAGCTTTTGTAGCACTGAACCTGCCAAGATGCATAAAACACAGTCGTCTACTATAGTGGAGTAAGACTCTAAGTTTAAAATATGACAACCATGCATATACAAAGGCAGTTATTAGGCTCAGATTTTATAAACAAACAGGGTGAAAAAGATATATGCCCGACCATGGCTGCAAAGAAACATGGTTGCATAATGATGCCATCCAGTCCTTGCCGTGCCAAGTTACAGTTACAATCTTTGACTACCCAGTTCATCAGTCTCAGAAAATAGGTCTGAATCATCATAGACCTACCCTAAGTAAAGCAACGAATGACGTTTTGTAGGAAAATAAATGTGAATAAAACTGGTAACGACGTACAACAAATAAGTTTGGTAAGGATCTAAAAAAGAGGATGTGCCTACCATGGCTGCAGGTGTAGCCACCTGGGCTGGCAAGATGAAGAGCATTTTCGCTGCTTCTTTGGCTGTTGTAATGCCATATGTTATGGCTACAGTATCTCCATTAGTTATAGCCACAACTTCCGGTCTACAACATAAATGTCAAGATACCTGGGAAGTCTGGCGCCCCCCATAAAACCGATACACATAAAGTTTAGAGCAGCAAAGAGAGTAAGCAAACGCTTGAACTATAGGGGACACAAACAGTAAGAGAGGATGAATGATGGGTCAACAATAATGCATGATGATAATATACATAATAAGGCTCAGGTCAGTGATTATAGAAGTGGTACCCAAAACCGGCGTTGGCTGCAATCATCTGATCCTTATGCCAAGACACAGGTTATGGCAAGCTACTCTTGGCAAAATAGAAAATAGTAACGGCTTTCATCATTGCCTGTCATATTCATCATGCATTCCATAGATACCCGGCCAAAAAAAAGAAAAAAATCGTTCTGGCTACAACAACAGTAGAAGCAACACTGATAACTAAATTCAACAACAACCATTCACCAGATCCAAAGGCCCGTATGTGTAAGAGTTTAAAAGTTCAAATTCCTAAGAACCCAACATAGAAGGAGTCAAAATTTTTAACCAAATAAGGTGAAACAGATCTATGGCCGACCATCGGTGCAAAGAAACACGGTTGCATAACGATGCCATCTGGTCCGTGGTCGGCCAAGTCGTGGCCGCTATTTTTTACTGCCCGCTTCATAAGTCTTAGAAAGAAGGTGTTAATCATCACAGCCGTACCCTAGCTGAACTAACAAATGTGTTTTTGTAGGGAAATAAATGTAAACAAAACTGGTAACCACTTACAATAAGTAAGTCCGGTAAGGATCGAAATAAGAGGATATGGCTTCCATGGTTGGAGGTGTAGCCATCTGTCCCAGGAAGATGTGGAGCATCTCAACTTGAATCCCCTCACCCAGTAGACTCATGATAGCCTCCTGTAATGAATATCATCATGATTCTTATGTCAATAAACCGTTTTAAAATACAATAAGCAGACTACACAGCGAAATCGATAAAATTAAAAAACGTTTGTGAAAACAATTTGTTTCAGTAACATACCATTATACATAACTTCATTTATTGTCTAATTTAGCCGGTTTTTTTTCCAACCCGCTCCATTCAGAGCATTCTCTTCTGTTCGGCATCTATCTTTGTTCAAATGCATGCGACTGATGATGAGAGCCTTTTATAGAAGTGAACCTAAGTATTATATAAAATTTGTGAACGCAAGGCAGACACACAAAGTATATATTTCCTTTTCAGATACTCACATAACCAAGTGGCATCTCATTGCTGGCACATCAACTTGGGAATCGGGGCCTACTCTGGAAGAGAGTAGCAGCTCCTCTAACGAAATGCCGGCTGGCTTCTTTGAGGGGCATTCACCATCTTTCGGAGTAGGCCACGATCCCCAAGTTGATGCGCCACCAATGGAATGAACATCCATTCTATCAATATTGACATCTAAACCGTCTTCAAATACAGGTCTAGAACCGGGGTTGAGGTCTGTAAAATTAGACTGCGATTGTAAACCTGTATCTGAAGGCGTTTTTTGTGGCGTTCATCGTGTAGTACATAGATAGCTGGCGGGGGAAAAAATTGTTTTGGTTAGACCAATAGTGTAAGCACCAATCATTAAAAAAAAGAACAATGGCCATTGACACAGGTCAAGCTAGGGTAGCTGTTGTTTGTTTGAGATATAAAGCTGACGATCGAGGGAAAGAAACACGGTTGCATAATGATGCCATCCAGTGCTTGGGCCACCAAGGTATGGATCCAATGTTTGACAACCCACGTCAGCTGCCTTAGAAAATACGTGTTAACGAAATTATTATTGTGGGTGCCGATGCAGCAGGCGTAAAAAAATAAGGCGTAAACAAGCCAATGAAGGGAAGTTGTTAGCCTTTCTTTTTTATAAAGATATCGTCTTACATGTGAATTGGACTAGATTCGTAGAAAGTAGAGCCCGTAGGGACTACTATTATTTAAGTGGCAAACATGTAATGTAAAGGGCCTATAAATACCCCTCATGACTCTCCATGAGGGGTGTGGGAAATCATTGTGTATTCATTCATTCTTTAATCTAATATACATTGTGTGTTTCTTCACCTTTCTCTCTCTACTTTCTCTTTGTAGAACGATGATGTATTTCGATCAACCTCGACCTCCAGAAAGCGATTTTTGTTAATAACAGAAGTTATATATTATATATAACAAACATTTGGTGGACTGTTTAGCCCCCTTTTTTTCCTACCAACCTGTTTTACCGAGAGGCCGAATAATAAATTGGTTTGCTATTAGGTAACATTGACTGATGATCATTACTCGCAAGATTTGTTTTCGTTTGAGATCCGAAACGTCAAAATCTGGGCCGTAAATCCAACAGCAAATCAAGTTTTTCTAAACCAACCATATGGGTTTTGCGGCAAAAGCAGTTGTCTGTCACGGAGTGCACAGTTGTATGCTTCTGCCTCAAAAGGAAAGTATCCGTAATGCATAATGATAATATAGATAATAAGGCTCAGATAAACAATTATGCAAGTGGTACCCAAAACCACCGCTGGCTACAACCATGTGATTGTTATGCCAACACACGGGCCATGGCAAACTACACCTGCCAAAATAGGATATAGTAACAACTGTCATCATTACCTTTGATATTCGTCATGCCCTACATAGATACCCACCGAAAGAAACCATTCTTTCGTTGAGAACAACAGCGCTAGTTATTAGGCTCAGATTTTTTTAACCAAATAGGGTGCAAAAGTTGTATCTTCCGCGATGGCTGCACAGAAACACGGTTGCATAATGATACCATCCGGTGCTTCGGCCGCCAAGCCATAGATCCAATGTTTGCCTACCCACTTCATTTGTGTCGGGAAATAAATGTGAATAAAACTGGTAAGCACTTACAATATATAAGTCTGGTAAGGGCTGAAAAAATAAGATATGGCCACTCTGACTGCAAGGCTACCTACGTGCCCTGCCAACATGTGGAGCATGTCAACTTTAATGCCCCTACTGCTTAGACTCATCGTAGGTAACCCGGACTGTTCATCCTCACTCTCAGGAGTTGCTTTCCTTTGACATACGAAACATGCATCTCCGTGATGTAAACCCAAAGGCGATTCAAGTTTAGGCTCAGGTCAGCAATTATGGAAGTTGTACCCAAAGCCGGCGTTGGCTGCAACCGTATGAACGGTATGCCAACCTACGGGCCATGGCAAGCTGCACCTACCAAAAAAGGGAATAATAACAACTGCCATCATTGCCTGTGATATTCATCATGCATTACATAGAGACTCGCCAAAAGAAAGGATTCTTTCATTTAGAACATCAACATCAGTTATTAGGCTCAGATTTTGAAACCAAAGAGGGTGCATAGTCATGCCATCCGGTGCTTGCCCCACCAAGTTACGGATCCAATATTTGCTTGCCCACTTCATTTGTCTCAGAAAATAGGTGTTAATCATCATAGCCCTAGTGTAAAAAAAAGGGGGTAAATAGCCCAACGAATGGAAGCCATACATTATGTCTAAAAAGGCAAGTATCCATAATGCATAGTCGTAATGCCCTTTTCACGGCATATAAACTTATCGTTTCTAAAAGTTAGAAACCATAAAACTCATACAATACAGGTGCAACGCCAATGAAAAGGAACTCGGTTGCACATTTTGGATCTCAAAGGAAAACGAACACTGTCAGTGAGCATGAACAGTCCGGTCCACCAAATAACCAACCAATTCAGAACACTGTCAGTAAGGATGAAAGGTCCACCTCCAACATAACAACACAAATATAAATGTGACACCACAAAATCAACAACACCCACAATGAACTGAACCAAATTCGAACATCAAGCAATAACCATCAATACTGTCAGTGAGGATGAACAGTTCGGTCCACCAAATAAAGAACCAATTCATCAGCCAGACCCTCGGTGGATCGGGCTGCCACAAAAAAAGGCCTATGTAGCCCAATAAATGTTAGCATGGCATAAACCTAATAGAATATATAAGTACTCTCACATTTCTTAATGGAAAATGGCGAAAGAGTTCTGAATTTCATCATTGCTAGAAAGAAACTCGGTTGCATAATAGCAATTAACCTATCATGCCATCCGGTCCTCCGCATCGCAAGTTAACATTCAAAGCTCCAGTATATGCATCTCCACCACAACAACTATAATAAAAAAAGCGTCGAATTAAATTAGGTAAAACCCTATGATTGTGTGGTTGCCGTATTTAATCTTTTCAGCGGCACTTTTAATAAACCACAATTTAAGAAACCCCGTCGTACCTGCAAGCTTATGGAGCTGGGCCTGCCACGATGCACACCATCTGATGTTTCTAAATGTTGGAAACCATAAAGCTGATACAATATACCAGTACTCTCAGATTTCTTAATGGAAAATGGCCAAAGAGGTCTGAACTTCGTCATGGCTGCAAAGAAACTCGGTTGCATAATAGCAAGTAAGCTATCATGCCATCCTGTCCTTGCCCTCGCAAGTTAATGTTCAGACCTCCAATGACCAACACCATTTGAGATCCAAAAGATGTAGCTCGACTACAACAACTGTAATTAAAAAAAAAAACAATTAAATTAAGTAAAACCCTGAATCAGAAAACAACAACAACACAACCCAAAACCTGACATCAGAAAATTACCGAGCAGCACAATTAAATGGATGAAAAGGGTAAATCAACCAATAACAATACCCAAACACTAATGCCAGCTAAAAATATTGGCAACACTTGCAAGGGAACAATAATACCAGCTATCACAACAATAATAGTGACAATTAAATGGATCAAAATGGTAAATCAACCAATAACAACACCCAAACACTAATGTCAGCTAAAAAGATTGGCAACACTTGCAACGGAAAAATAATACCAGCTATCACAAAAATAATAGTGACAATTAAACACAGCAACACCCTATATCACGCCATCCGATACAGCTCAAACCTCCAATGACCAATATCATTTCAGATCCGAAAAGTCCACCTCCAACACAACAACACAAACATAAATGTGACACCAGAAAATAAAAAACGCCCACAATGAACTGAACCAAATTCGCACATCAAGCAATAACCATCAATACTTTGAAGGCAAAAATAATAGCAGTTATGACAACAATAATAGTGACAATGAAATGCAGCACCAGGATAAAAAAAAAAAAAAAAAAAAAAAAAAAAAAAGCCACAATTAACTGCACCTAATTCGTACATGAAGCAATAACTATAAATACTTTGAAGCCATTTATAGTTATTGCTTGGCTTCAAAGTATTTAACTGCACCTAATTCGTACATGAAGCAATTAACTGCACCTAATTCGTACATGAAGC
Source organism: Artemisia tridentata subsp. tridentata (assembly GCA_021014915.2). Lineage (NCBI taxonomy): Eukaryota > Viridiplantae > Streptophyta > Magnoliopsida > Asterales > Asteraceae > Artemisia > Artemisia tridentata. Next base: position 218,759,336 of record CP139505.1, on the reverse strand, counting down.
AATAACTATAAATATAATGAATGGTTTCACAGGGTTCCTTCACAGAATAACGACGCCATTTTTTTATATCACAAAAGTTGGTAGTAAAACTAAATCAGATCTAAAAGTGTGGATATAACTAAGTGGAATACTGTAGACATAACATATGGCATACGAAAAACCACAAAACCAATAAAATAATAGTATCACTGTTCATAACACTGTAGCCTCTCTCACAGATTACTATAGCCGCCACAAAACCCATATATTCGGATCTGAAAAACTTGAATCGCCGTCGGGTACAGGCGACGGGGTTGCACGGTTTGGATCTCAAAGGAAAGGGATAACTTTGAGTGAGGATGAACAGTCGGGGCACCAAATAACCAACAAATTTATTACACGGAACCTCGTTGGACTGGGTTGCAAAAAAAGGGGGTTAAATAGCCCAATAAATGTTAGTATGGGATAATAATTTCCGGATTTATTTTAGATTTATTTACTTGACTGTTTTAACGGGCAAAAGCCGTTACGATAATCAATCATTTAAATCTAGTGATTATTACCAAGATTAAAAATTGTTTTCAAAATAAACCAACGTTGTGAGAAAATGGTTTTTAAAACGGGTATTAATTCAGCACTTTAAACGATAATTCATACTTAATGTTCTTTTCACCTCACTTGACAAGCATATCCTTTATTATTATCTTTTTAGTTCTTATATTAGTGTTTTGCTCGTAGTTTTCTTTTATTTATCTATCTAGCTTTTAAATCTTTTATAAAATCCAAAAATATTCGACAATCAAGCATTAAACAAAAGACATAACATAATTTTCAATTCAAATCTCGCCGTGGAATACGACTCCGGAAGATTGAATTGTCATTTGTCCTCAAGTGACTCTTTTATCTAACGGGAAATACTACAAATTTAAAATTGTACTAAACAACGAACCAGTTTTTTGTATTTATAATATAATGTTAGTATAAGATTAAATTGTGTAAGTATTTAATTTAGTGTAAGTTAAATAAGGTTTTCAAGTGTTAATATATATAGGAATATATATTTATAAATTTTTGGAAAGTCTAAATATTTTAATTTGAAAAATTAATATTTTAATAATAAAAATAATATATTTCGTCCTTTAGTCGGTTTTCACCAAAATTTTCTAAGTGTTGGATTTTTAGAAAAATCGGAAATGACTCGTCCGTAAATATACCTTTTCCATTTCCTCACGTTTTGCAAAAATACATTAATTCAAGTTGGCAAGTTATCGATATTTACAAAGTAGTCTAAAAGTATATTTTAAGTTTATAAATATACTTTTCGTCACGTTTTCAATTAAACTTTTTCACAAAATAATCATAAGTCGCGTTTTAAAAGTCAACGTTTAGCTAAAAATTTGTCGAAAGTCAACAAATTAGTGATTTGGGCTGAAAAGTCCATTAAGTAGCCGAATTGGGCCGAAAGTGTGAAAATGAGTCCGAAATGGTTTAATTCAATATTTAACGTTTCAATAAGCAAATGTATACGTAATAAGCCGAAAAATAAGCCAAAAACTCAAATAAGCAATCCGGATTCAATATTGGGCCGAGAAGCCCAATATGAGCCCGTTGGTTCATTTTAGCCCAAAATCCAATAAGCCTTTTTAGTTTATGTTTTAGTTCGCGTTTAATTTCAAATAATCAAATAAGCTCTTCAAATAAGCACTTTAGTCCAAAAATCAAATTAGGCCGAAAATGATAGGGCTCGGCCCATTTTGTGTCGATCCAAAAATAAGCCCTAACCAAAACCAGTTAAGCTAATAAGCTACAAAAATAACCAACAAACTAAAAATTACAAAAATTCACCACTAGAGACAAAACTTTAAGTTTTTCAAAACCCCAATAATCATTTATTTTTCTTATGTGTCGAATAGCCATAAAATTCAAGTTAGGGTTTTTAGTTTTTGACAAATTAAGCAATAAGCTCAAATTAAAAACTTGTAACATCAAAGTAACATGTAATTAGCTCAAATTTACCACACAAGCAAGAAAACACAAAACTTTGGTGTATGTATAGTGGCGTACGATTTATAGCATGTATGTACACATTTCTTAAACTTTCAAGATTAACAAATGACATAAGTGACTACATAACATCAAGATTCAAACCATTTTAAACATGAAAGTACAAAGTTTAACAAGATTTGAGAATCCTTACAAAGAGTGTGTGGTTAACGTGAGCTAGGAGACCCAAAAAGAACCAAACTTGCTACCAAATCACCCAAAGTATGTTCCGATTAACCCAAAACACTTGAAAGTACACACCGATTAACTTGAACTTCAAAGAATTTTTGTAGATCTAGGATTTTTATGTTTTTCAAATGGAAGAGTTTAGAGAAAAGTTTAGGAAGTTTTTAGATGGTGAAATGTGTATGTGAAATAATGTGTGAGTGATTTGTGTTAATAAAACAAGATGACTATGTCATCACTAATGGGACAAAACACTAATATTGTTGTGTTGTTAGGGAATGGGTTGGAAAACCAGTCACCAGGAGGGGAGAGAAATATTTTGAACATCGTTGATGTATCGTGTGTCGGTTTAAGCTTAAATGTTGCCGTAATGTCCCAGTTTGACCTTTTTGGACACCCATGCGCAAAATAAAGTTTTTATTGACGTTTTTATCAAAATAATAATAAAATACTATTATTTACTCAGAAATGTATTTATTTGACTTAAACCATATCTACTGAAGTGTCGGTACGCGTGTGATGTCGTTTTTCAGTAAAAGCGAAAAAGCTTCTCGGTTTAATACGTAACTTGTAAGTAATTATCAGGAAATGAATATTTTATGTTTACTGACAAAAGTTGACAGTTTCAGTGGTCAATGTTAGCTATAGTACGCGGGATAGCTTCCCAAAATAATCGCGTAAGCTCAAAAATTGTTCAGTTAATCAATCCAGTTATAATAAATTAACATTTATTATTAAAATATAGTTTGAAAAATTACCGTTTGTCACACCAGATTATTTCCAGATTGTCTCGAGATAATACATTACTTTCAAACTTATAGACGCTCATATTTTCAAAGATAGTCATGTGCGTTTCCGTGTTAATTAAGTTGTAAGATATGAATACTTGGATTTGATTGTTAAGTGAATTCTAGAGAGAGAGAGAGATGAGAGAGTTGGGAGTTCTAGAGAGAGAGAATGAAGAGAAAAAAAGGTTGTATGATTAAGAGCTCCAACCCTCTCCATCGGTGGATAGGGGTATTTATACATATTAACATAGGTGCCCCTAGTGGGCTGTAGAGTGAACCGACAGTGGGTAAAGACCCGGCCCACTCCACAAATACTATAATAACTAAACTAATATTACGTTAACTAAACTAATACTAATAAGCCTACGAGCTACATAAATGCTAAATAGATACTCGGGGTGACTGAGTCTTCACATGAATATTTATATTCCTAACAATCTTCCCCTAAGGGAGGTCACCCCGAAAATAATATTTTGAATTCTAGCATTCTTCCATATGACTTTGACTTCTTAGCTCGTAGTCTTTGATTCTTCAATGTCCTTACTCTTTGTACATTCAGCAGTGATCTTTTGATGACCGTTCTTCTGTCTTGGATGATCTTTGGTGATTCTTTGATGTCATCATCCAACGTATGTCTCCAGGTCATCTTTTAGCAGTATGTTTCCATGTGATGTGTTACTCTTTGAGCCGACATGCTCACACTATTCTGGGTCATGATTTTTAGCATCAGAGTTTGTAGAAGCAGTGTTAAAGGTCTTTTAGTTTATCATGACTTCTTTGAATATGATGATGGTGTAGTGTGAGCATGTGGTAATGGATTGGCATTTTCTCGGAAATCAGCTGCAACCGCCAAGAATTCCTGCATATGATAGTTAGCAATAAAATGTCCGGTACTTACAGGTTCGGACTTCGAGATTGTTAACAGCATAGTGTGAAAACTCTCTCTAATCCTTACCAAGGCCGTTCCTAAATCGAAAGCCCACAGAGGGCTTACAAGATCTACCGTAGTAAATCAACGATTAGGTGAGTCGCTGGAGTTCACTCCACGATTGTAGACCGTTTGAAACTGCCGCGACCACTAAGCGTAATCCACAAGGAATTACCGAAGTGACCTGCTTTCAGGGCTGTTTGATGTTGACCCTGGCAGGAATTTCCATTCAATCACTGAGAATTACATTTTTAAATTCCCTCATAAATGTTCTGGCAGATTGCTAAGATCTGTGTAGGACTCATAAGTTTACAACTGGTGTCCTTAATGTTGAACAACCAGTGTAGAAGTAACATGTGTTCCTATGAGATCTTATGATGCATCTCCTGGCTCTAGACTCGATAAGTGCAATTTTGGTAGTCGGAGACTTGAGCGGTGTCTCCTGTTTCAATATCAACATAACTCGTAATGAGCGGTCGATAGATTATGCAGGGTTCCCCATGAGAATGAAACAGGTCCTTTTAAGAGAACTTAATTGGCTTAGAAGGTTTAGTGCAGTGCGTCAATGGGTCCATGACGTCTTGTCTTCAATACCGACGTCACCTTAGTAATAACCAGTAGCATATGAATTGAACCCGGTTTCTGCCCTAAGGTTGAATAATTTAAAGGGCTATTTCTTTTCACCCTTTTACATTACTTTTCTTTTTAATTCTTCAACCCCTTCTTTCTCCTTTCTCATATTACTCCTTTTTCATAATCATACCTAAGGACTTTCTAATACTAACTATTTGGTATTGTCCTTGGGTAGATCCCTCCGGCTCTGGCGGATCATAGGACGGTTTTCCTAACCTTAGCCACCTTATAACACCATGACTATCCTATGTTGCCGTAAACCAAAATCCTTGAAAAATCTCTCAAAATGTTCATGATTATGAAACACATTTTGCTAACACTTTGAGAGTTGTATATTTTTCAAATTCTCCCCCCTTAAAATGTGCTCAGATGATTTTATTATAAATTTGCACATGTTGGGTGGAGTTCGCACTTTTTTGAATTGATCCACTTTCAGTTAACATGACCGATTCGAGACACGCTTACATCACTAGTTAGACTAGCTTGAAATTATTACCCGGCCTGGTCACGTCCACAGAAAGTTTCTCGAAATGGTACACTCTACTCAGATATGTCCTCTTCGAGACACGCTTACACACTGGTTAGACCAGCTTAAAATTATTACCCGGCCGGGACGCATCCTTTCGATTAATGACAGTTTATGTTTCGTCAATTCATTGGTGAAGTCTGAGTCGTGCTCACATAAGATGCCAACTCCTTTTTGTTATCACAAACCATCTGCTCCCCCTCAATATGTGCATCAATATGCGAAAGAGTTTAGCACATATGGGAGAGCTTACATTTAAGTCCAAAGAATCATATTTTCATCAGGTTTCATATTTAAATCACATTCTCTCCCCTGATCAAAAATTTCAAACCTTTTGAGATTTATGATCCTAGTTGATTTAAATAAGTTAGAAAATGTGGGAGAAAATGTGGTCAGATTTAATATATTCTGATGATGGAACATTACGATGCTCCCCCTCAATCAATGAGGGAGAATGTTAGTGTCAGGTATGATAGGTTTGAAAGATTTTGAATTAAAACAATCATACACTGACACATAACAACAAATGTTTATTCATTTCTTATTATGTACAAAGATAGTCATTATGACACAAATGATGTTGACCTTTTCACTTCCCTAAGGGAGTTAGTAGTCAGCATCAATTATCCATCCACCAACAGATCTTCCCAAGTATTGTAGATCCCTACTCAGCGAGACCAGAATAAGTAATGATTTGTTGAAGTGAAGGTGGTGGTGGTGATGACCGTGTTGTTGTTGTTGTTGCTGATGTTGTTGTTGTGGTGAATTCAGAGCCAGTCAATAGAGTTTGAACATCTGATCAAATGGTTAGAGCGGGAACTGGCACATTCATATTGACCATGGAATCTGCATAAGAATATCAACACAGATATACAAACATACAGATTCACTTTTCATTAATAGCTACCACGTAGCAGCTTGCCAACTCATAATACCATATTCATCTCATAATCAAACCACAGTCAGGAAATACATCAAACCGCTATCTAGCATGAAGAGCAATCAGCAATCATGAACATGGCAATTCACACATATTTCAACATTCAACTCAGGATCTTAGGGACATGATTCTAACACGATAGCTACACACCTACGCATATCCTGAGTGCACATGCACTGAATCAACAACAATTAAGCAGCTATCGACTAACAAAAATCAATCAACATTTGAAACTCATTCATTCAGATCATACAAATGCCTGTGGAGTATTCAAGAACATCAAACACAATGGGTTTTCTAACTTCTTTTAGATTTTGAGTTTTAAAGTATTTAGGGGATTAAACGAGGATTCCAGAGTGACACAAATGAACCTTATAGTTACATAAAGTTAGGATACTATAAGCAAATTGCACATAATGCCCTAATCTTTCTAACAACTAACACATTTGGCCATTTGAGATAAAGCTTAGCAAGATCCTCTTCAACTAATACCCCATTAACTACAAAACCTTTTCTAACAATTATGAGATAAATATTCTAGTTAAAGAGCTGTAGTCATTGATTGAGTGACAAATTTTATGCACAATCCAAGTCTGAAAGAATTTCAACCAACATGTTACCACCATGTGTCTCACAAATAATTTTCAGAAGAATCATAGAATGAAAACTATTTGTATACAAAGAAGATTTCTCTTCTTTTACAAGAAATAATGCACTAGCGTACATTAAATCGGGGATGCACGGATATGAAGTAATCCATGCCCGGGTGAACATCACCCAGTGGGAGGAACAGCCGTCTTTTTGGCGACGTGCTTTTCCCATTTTGAAACGCGGGTTGCAATCTAAAGTAATAGCAAGCCATCTAGGCATGTTTTGAAAACTTTTTGAATTTCTGCTCGAACTTCATTTAAAGACCTGTGTCATTATTGAATGACATTTCTAGGACCGTAAATGTTATCGATGCCAGAAGACATGCCTTGAAAAACTATTTTTGGTATTTTCTATTTTTCTAATTTTTATGGTTTTTCTTGGTTTTATAATTTTCTATTTACAATTTTCTGGTTTTATAATTTTCTATTTACAGTTTGGTTTAAGATATGTACAAACTATATTAATCAGTTTAAGAGGATGATGACATGGATACCAAAATAAGGATATCGTTCTTGTACGTTGTGGAAGTTTGTAGTCAACATCTCTTAAACTTTCACCACCAAAGCTTTCGAGGCTCCTGAATAATCATCTGAACATGAGCCTTCTCAATTGAAGCTTTGACAGCTTCCCCCTAAAACGACAATCTTCCTTTTGAGCAGTTTCAAAGCTCTCTTTCAAGCTTACGAAAGGTAAGTGTACAGCAGAAACCGTAGCAAACCACATCAAGTATTGCTGCTCCTTTTAAGAATAATCATCGTGATTCTCCGTTCGGGGGATAATCAAATAGATCAGCAACGTATCATCTCACACTTGAATACTTCTTCTTACATTTCTTCCTGCTGAAGTCTGAAGTAATGCCTACCAAAAGTATCCAGAGACCACTTCCCCCCAAGTAGTTGAAGAGATGTAATCAGTCTCATTGTATGAAGCTCAGAAACCCGAAGTACACACTCAATCCTATTAATGAAGTTGAAAACGTAATATCAAGATCAATCAAGACCCGAAAATCCCCTTTTCTCCCTTCAGGAAATTGCAGATGAGAATTGTTACACAAAAGTCACCTAAGTCTCGAGTGTACGCAACTTATCCCGTATGTATTCTAAATGATAACACCAAGACAGTACCACAGAAGCACCGGAATTAAGTAAGTCCCGGATGTGCACATTTCCTTTTGTTAGATACCGACTAACCATAGGAATCATCATACAATTATGTACCTCTTTAATTATCAGAAACTGTTTCATACATCTCTTCCCCCACGTAGTTGGAATGATACACCATAAGGAACGAGTTAAAACACTAATTTTCTCTGCGATTATGACATTTGTCTTCCCGAAATAACCCCGACTCAGAAGAGGTATAAAGTTCATCACGTGTACTCATTGTGTGTTCAGATGTATGTCTCCTTCCCCCTTGCTGGTTTTGATACCTCAGAATCAGCAACACATTTTACGCACAAATACTTGAAATCTTGTGAGAAGAACAAAATTAGCTCAAATGTATCAAGTGAGAATCAACCGCTACCGAAACACTTTCTGACTATCTTTACCAACCCTTAAGTAGGCTATTTGATGTGATAACTGATGGAGCACACCCGATATACCAAACATGACACTGAAGTAGAATTCCCCGTTTTCGTGACTTAAACTTGCACTAATGTTGGAAGAACGGTGTAGAGAATTAATGCTCCAAGAAAATCTCTAAGTACTCAATACCCAACCAAAGTATGAGACATTAACACCTCTTGCGATTATCCACAACGTCATCGGCGTGTGACACTGAGTACTACAACGTAACTCCTTTAAGTGATAGTTAACCAGGTCGTCAAACATTTACCCCAACTGCTGGTAACTAGATAAACTAAGTCTTCAACTTAAATCTTAAGCATGAGCAAGTTATCATTGAAATTCATGCATCCAACCAACCCCGACTTCAAGATAGAATAAGATCACGCCTTTGAGAAAGTCAACTTCAACCTCAAATAAGTGATACCTGATCAACTCCGTAGTCACAATTAGATGCCCAACAAGTGAGTGAACAAATAATCAAATGTGCGTTGATCCACTTGTTCACACTTCTCCCCCTCAAAAATTGCATATGAGAATGCCATTTTTGATTGAACAAGTGCATATGAGGTTGATCCATTGTTCATACTTCTCCCCCTCAAAAATTGCATTTGAAGTTGCCATTTTTGATCGAGTGAATAAACGTCCAATCTGATGGAAGTAGATCCACTTGATATCTGAACGAGCATGGAGCAAGTATGAAGTTTTTTTGATGAGAATAGTCAGAAACAAGGAGAGTCGTATGACCATTTCTCAAATCTCAATCACCATGTAGTTTATTCACCCTTCTCCCCCTCAAAAATTGCATATGACTGCCAACTGCCATTTTTGATAGACCAAGCGAATAAGAATATGCTCCAATGTACGTTTATCCCCTTGATGACTGAATGAGCATGAGAGGAGCATGAAGCTTGATGAGAATGGTCATAAACAAAAAGATTTCTCTTCTTTCGAAGATAAAGCGCACTCAAGCGTACGCCTTTCTTTTCTTTGATGAACAGGGCCTGAAGAGATGTCAACAGACACCATCATGTTGACATTGAGGACCGAGGCTTGAACTGATGTGTTCAAACGTCATCGTCGTTGAAGAACGAGGCCTGAACTGATGTGAACAGACGTCATTGTCGATGAAGGACGAGGCCTGAACTGATGTGAACAGACGTCATTGTCATTGATGTTCATCAAGCTTGAATTGCTTGAACCCCTACTTCATGAGATATCAATCTTTTCGGCACCCAAACCCTGAGTCTTTCCTTACTAGTGAATGATGTACCTGCACTTAAGTAATGACTACCTGCACTGATATTAAGAGTTTGTTTGCATTTATGTGGGTTAGTGATATCAGCATTTAGACCATTTGGGGTTTCACTGTCAACCTTGGTTTCGCACTTAGTGAACATCTTTCGAATAGGTATCCATCTAAGACCAACAATCTTAAAAATTCTACTCGTTGGTATCCACCTAAGGCAAGATCTAGGAGTGTTTGGTTTCTCATGTGCAGTGGAAGACTTGTTTAGAGAAGACCTTTGTCCTACAGCAATCTGCCTACCAGGTTTCTGAGTATAACCCTTTGGTTCTATGAGCTTGTTGTTGTTTCTAGTCTTAGAGGATAAACTTATTACGAGTATGTACTTCCTTCAAGAATTTTGTTATACAATCATCACGGTTTGCATTAAACACACATTTCTGACAAGTTGAGCAAATATAGTGTTTGGAGTCAGAAAAAGATCTAGAATTCTTAGAATGATCAGCTACAGGAATCGCTTTAATCGACACGCAACTACTCTTAGAAGCAGGCAACTTCCTAGTCTTTTCATGTGTGTTTTTCTTAGCATCCTCTAGGTTGTGATTCTGAACACTGTTTTTATGTCTAACATGTTCCTTTGGGGTCACAAATGACCCACGCGTTGAACTAATCCTAGAAGAACTATATTCACTCATGTGATGAGGTTTTGCAAGCGTACATTCCTTTTCATTGGATCTAAGCTGTGAAGTGACTGGTTTTGGCAAAACTTGTTTCACATCAACTTGGGAGGCAAACCGTGTTTTTGAAAATTTTGGTCATTCAGATTTAAAAGCAGTTGGTTGTCTAACAACTGATTGGTTTCTAAGTGGTGGTTTTTCCAAGATTGATGGTTTTGCAAACTTAGTGTTCACACTATTTCCTGTCGATTTTCTCAACTCGTTTTTCAAAGCTGCAATTGTAAAACCCTTTTCCTGAAGTTGAGCTTTGAATTCATCATTTTTGGCAATCAAAGAGGTTGTTTGCACTACAGTCTTAGTTTTCGCTTCTTTGATTGAGTTACTCAGTTCATTGCAATGAATTTTCAAAGTCTCATTTTCATATAGTAATTCAGCCACTTTATATTCTAGTTCAGCATTTTTTGTTGCATTAACATCATTGTCATGTTTAGCCTTAACTTCATCACATATATCACGCATCTCAGCAATACATTTTTTCAGGTTTTTGATCGTTAAGTTTTTGGCTTCTAGCTGAGCATTCAAATCATTTATCATAAAAAATTCACGGAATTCAGGAAATTTCGGATTCCTACATGGTTGGTTAGTTTGAAGACTTTCTTCCTTTTGTTGCATTGAGATTTCAAGTGAAATACAATGTTTTTCTAGTTGTAAAAATCTTTTTGAAAGTTCATTATAAACTTCTTTTTCAACCATATCATTTGATTTGAAAAACTCAGCCGTAGGCAAAGAACTTGACGCATCATCATGTTCAGCATCCTGATCAATTTCTCCCCCCTTATGACTCATATTTGTTGAATCAGAGGTGATATTGCTATCAGTCTTTTCCAACAGACATGTGTCATAAGTAGGTTTAATTTGATCAGTGTGTTGATGTTCATTAGAAAGAACATTATCTTGATCAGACAGATGTACCTCAACAGACAGTACTTGATGATTTTCTGGTTTGAGAGCTGCATCCACACACAGTGAGATATCAGCTCCTGAGCTGTTACTATCATCATGCTTGTCTGATTATGTCCCATTTCCCATAAGTTGAGCCTTTTCATTAATGAACCCCTTAACATTAATCATAAGTTGGAGTAATGTCCTTCTAAACACGTCAACCTCAGATCCAGTGTAATTAGTAAAACACCTTTTCGCCATTTGACTGTCATCATCATAATCCTCAGTGTATTGCGAATCAATGAATACTTAGAGTTGGTTGTTAATCACACCCAAAGCAGCCATGGATCTATCTTCATAAAAATCTCCTTTATCAAGTTGTTGTTCAAGTTGATCCAAATACAGAATCATCTTGACTGTGAAAGTCTGAACATCTTGACCAAAGAGTGATGCGAATGCACGTCTGTATCCTCCCAAGTATCCGGGCAGTTCAAAGAGAACCTTGAGATGTGAATGAAGTGATCGAAAACATTCAATGCAACTTTCCTTTGCATTAGGCAACATTAGTGACTGAATCAACTCTCTCTCTAGCGAATTCGAGCACGAAGATTCCACTAGTAATCTCATAATCACACACGTTTATTTGTTGTACAAGATTGGAAGTCTTATGATTATCAAATATGTCATACAACTTGAGTATCTCAGATATGAACAAATCCGAAGTAGTAGTCATGGTGTAAACGTGCACGGGATTTTATAATTCTTATGATTTAAACCGAGAAATAGATTCTTTCGCGGGATTTTACAAAAATCAAGAATAAACCATGAAATGATAATGAATACTTGAATGTGTTATGGGGAAAAAAATTGGATCGGTTTGATGATTAGTGATTGTATGTTGAGGATGATGAATGATTGTTAGACTTTGTGAACTGTTGTTGGATTATGATCCGGTTTGGTTGAAATGAGTTTAAGTGAAGAAGTGGACAAATCACAGTGAATTTCAAACAACACTCGTGTTTTGAAATCCAAATAAGTCCCGTAGCTTACCACTATATCCAATAAGCTCGAAAATCTCTCAACCCAAACTAATTGTCAATCTCGGAATCATGAAGCTCAATCAAAGTCGTTGTCCAAGAATTATATCCAAAGAAATTCAACCCCAAAATAAAAGACATAAGACAATCGTTCCTGTGTTATCAGTTCAACAAAACGAGGCCCAATGTCATGAATAAAACAAGCTCAGGCCAAGTCTTGTGATTAAACAGCCCAATGTCACGATTTACACTAGTGCATCCCAAGTCCAATATTTTAACTAAACCTAACCCTAAATTAGGACTATAAGACTCACTAAACACACTAACCTATTTTAAACCGTTACCCTAAAAAAACTTTCGCCTCTCTTTTTCTTAACATTCACAGCAGCCACAAACACAAATCGAACATCAACACACCTTCTTTATGTTAATAGTTCCTTGTTTACACTGTGACACACTAAAATCAATTATGTTCGTGGCTTAAAATCCTTTAAAGGTCACAGGTAGGTGATGTTTGTTTTTGATTTTGTTTTGTGTTTCTTGTGTATTGTTTAATCGAAAGAAAGGAAAGATGATAACATTGTTGTTACTGTCTTTTTCTTTATGATTTTCGGATATAACAACGAAGCAAATCTTCGAATAGATCAATGATGGGTAATTTCTTTTGAGAGCTAAGATCTTAAAGTTCTTTTAAGAATCAAATAAAAATCTGAGATCATTAATTTCTTATCTTTCTTGATCTTTGTTGTGTTAGCCGAATGAAGAGAAAAGGAGAAAAAAAATGCAACTGTTGACATTATGTTATTCTTTTCGTGAGTTTGATTTTTGAAACATCTTGATGTTCTGTTGAGAATCACAAGGGGTTGGAGTTGTATTGAGATGGTTTGGATTCGGTTTTGTTATTATTTATTTGGTTTTGTTCATTCTTAATTTAGTTTAGCAGCGTTTGGTTAATGTGGACCAAACAAAGGAATTCACAAAGACTACTCAGATAATTTAGTTTATCTTAAGACCAAACCGCTACAGTCACAAACCGCTACAGTCACAAGCCGCTACAGTTACAAGCCGCTACAGTCACAAACCGCTACAGTCATAAACCGCAACAGTCACAAACCGCTGGTCACTTTCACTGACAAACCGCAACTCTTGTCTTTTTCCCTTTTTAGCTACAAACCAATCTGCAACCACATTCCTTGCCAAACCGCAATCTAGAACTTCCACAAACCGCTACCAAGAACATAAACTTCAAAGTCTCGAATAGACACACAAAAACCACCAATATTCTGAGATGCCCAAGAGTTCAAAGAACATGAACTATTAAACCAAGTCCTTACTACTTAAACTTTGAGATATGTGATCAAACTAGCAAACCAGAGTCTCGAATAGTCACACAAAAAACAAGAGTTCTTGAAGGGAAGGTTAAGTGTAAACTAGCAAACCCAAATTTCTTAAACTATTAAAGCCCACAGAAATCAACTATTAAAGCCCAGAATTAATATATGCGAGCAAACCAAAACAATAACAAAAAAACTTTAAACTGTTAAGGCCCAACATATGAACTAAGAGAATTGGTTCGAGCAACACATATTTAAATTGTTGAAAAAACCAGATTTTAAGAAAAATGGTTCGAACAAAAAAAATTAAATAGCAAGCATTCTTGAAATGGTGTTCGAATCAAGAAAGATAAAAAACAAGAAAATAGAAACCACAAATCCAAGCACACACAATCAATTGAACCTAACCATGGCTCTTGATACCAATTGTAAGATATGAATACTTGGATTTGATTGTTAAGTGAATTCTAGAGAGAGAGAGAGATGAGAGAGTTGGGAGTTCTAGAGAGAGAGAATGAAGAGAAAAAATGGTTGTATGATTAGGAGCTCCAACCCTCTCCCTAGGTGGAGAGGGATATTTATACATATTAACATAGGTGCCCCTAGTGGGCTGTAGAGTGAACTGACAGTGGGTAAAGACACGACCCACTCCACAAATACTATAATAACTAAACTAATATTACGTTAACTAAACTAATACTAATAAGCCTACGAGCTACATAAATGCTAAATAGATACTCGGGGTGACCGAGTCTTCACATGAATATTTATATTCCTAACAATGGATCTACATCTACTTGTAATGTTAATATCTATGAAACTATCATATTGTTCACATAAACAAATGCATGTCGTGTTGTTTGCTATATGATGTTGTTCCATGCACAAGTGGGAGAAATCTTTATTGTGTGTAAGGTACAACACATAACAATATGATTAAACGATTCTCTTGACCACAATGTAAGAGACTAATGTTCTAATATGACTTATATACTTAGAATCTAAGATTGCCTTATTTAGAACATGTGTCAATATGATAACATAGACTACTTCAAATTAAATATTTATGTATTCTTGAAATGACATAAATTAATGAAGTGACCTAATACTACTTCAAATTAAATATTTATGTATTCTTGGAATGAAATAAATAAATGAAGTAATTAATTAACTTGAAATTACTATTGGAACCATGAGGTAGTGTTCATAATTACTTTAGTTATACATTTTATATCTTCTTATTAAGACATAAACATGAAGTTTTAAATTGTTACAAGACTTATAATAAAAATAAAGTAAGACGTTAACTTGTTATGTCTTCTTATTAAGACATATACATGAAGTCATTAATGAATGATTTATAACGTATAGTGGGATTATAACAGTTTATGTCGTCTTGCTTGAAGACATGGACATGAAGTGACTTGGTCAAAAAGTACTTGTGTTATAAAGCATGCAATTGGCTTAGAAATTCTATTATACCATTGAGATTGACATAGTTGGTAAATGGGTAAGCCAAAAGGAATATGTTTATCTTACATATTGTTAGATTGTCTTACAATATTAATTCTAATAAAATACCACAAGTTTATGGTATATTCAGTTAGGAGAATCAAACTCTTATTGTAGCATTTGATTCAAGATAACTATGACTTCTTTTCTTCCAAAAGTTATCAATGTTAGAAAATTGAGTATGGATTGTATATACTCAATAAGACTCCAACCTAGAAGATTAATAAGACACCAATTATATTATGGAATGTGATGACTCACATTAAGTCTTAAAATGAAGTTTTGAATTTGTTAAACTTCTGATTAAACTGGTTATTAACAAACTAGAGTCAGGAACTATCATTGTGTTTTGTAATGTCCCAAAAGGAGAACAATGTAGTGTTGCTCTACTTGCTAAGTATTTATAAATAGTCTCTAAATTACAAAAAGAAAGTGGGAGGTTTTTTATATCTTGTAGAGATAAAATTAAAAAATACATAATCTTCTAAAACATGCTAGTGAATATCATGATGAGGCTAAACATGTAAATGATAAACCTCAAGATGATGGAATTCTCATTCATAGATCTACAAGGATATCTCAGATATTTGATTGATAAGCTAAGGAATGTGAGTTACAGGATCTTAGTAAACCTGTTTATCAGAATGAGGCATTGCAAATATTGAATTTGGCAAATTGCTCATACTTTGAATGTCAAGATGCTGTCCATAAAAATTATCAATTTTGATGAAATTGGATTATCTTAATCTAAATAGTTAGACTAGAGAATGATGATGAGTTTCTTCAAAGAGAAGGAAACCCTAGTGGTTTAAATCTTTGTGTAGAAATCATATGGACAATATTGTACACATGTTTAATGCATGTCTTATGACAAGATTATTAATTACACTTAAGCAATTAACTGTGAATGAATATTCTTCCTTAGGCACATTAAATATATAAAGATGAAAATTGTCATACATATTTTCATTAATATGAAATTTGACAATGGAATATAAAACTCCTTCTTGAGTGATTGCTTTAGCAAGGACGATAAGTAATCAAGAGTTTTATGAATTCATATAATCTTTAAAAGTGTACAAAAAGCAAGAATCCAAGTATGGATCACTGCATGCATCTACAAGATGAGTCTTATGTTTAAATATTAAATCCAAGTTTGATTTATAATTAAAATAAGATAACTCCTAAGTATTCCAGAAAGCTAGTGGGAGTATTATGTTTATTTTCTTAAATCATATATGTTGTATAACATATAGGAAGTAAAATTTCATCTAAGTTAAATGTTAAGTTTTAGTTTGGAATGAAACTTCACTTGAAAGATTTGGAAAGTAAAATATACAACCTTGGAATATATGTTTATTGTTATAAACATGTGCGGTAAATAAATAAATCTAATAAAACATGATATATCATTTAGAAAGTTTCAAATGGATACATATCTTCGATAAAGATAGAACATGAATGAAATCTAAGTATAACTTAAGGATTTTTCATGTACATCATGTTATATAGATAAATTGTTGTATCATGCTTGAATGCAAGATAATTTCACAACATTGACATCTAATTGAAAGTTATTAGATAACTAGTGTAATAAAATATAATATGTTTGGATTTAGAATTGCATTCCTCAGCCTGGAGTTGCTCCTAGATTCTATGGATGAACAATATGGTAATTGTTGCGCAATTGTTATAGATGACAATAAAACCTTGAAAGTTTGGAAGGCATCAAACATTACACAATAAATATTAAAGATTACAGATTTTTGAAAAGCATATTGTTGTTTTTATACAATGATGTTGGTTTAATTGAGATGACACTCAATACTAGTCATGGTAGGATTTCATCCTTGTTAATGGCCATTTGAACTAGTTATGCTCAATTAAGAGCATAGTTGCATTATACTTTAAAGAATAAGAAAACTTTAAACTTTTGAAGTTTGAAAAATGATTTTCATGCTTATAGAATGTTGTGTCAATATCGAGATATGTATACATACATATAAGAACTTAACTAATTGAATTCTTGAAATAAGTATTCTCAAAATTCTGATAGATCAAAATAACTTGATTTATGCCTTGTCAACAAGTATGATTGTCATGACTTGAGGCATAAATGTCAACAAGTATGATTGTCATGACTTGATGCATAATTCATCAACTAGAATTATCATGCATTGATCTATTTAGTATTTGGATAAGGGATGTTAAACAATTATTATTTATAATGAATAAAAATACTTGGTATGTTTGTTTTCATTTATAATAAGTTCTATTCTATATTTGCATGTCTAAATCCGTGAATAACTTACTTTATTCTAAATAGTCCGTTGTCAATCAATGATATGGGAATATAATTAAATTAAGACAAATCTGAGTTTTGGTTAGAATATACTTATGTATATTGATGTGTGGTCATGCAAAATTTGCATGATATTCAATGAATTGAATGTAGGACTAATCCCAACTGCATGATTGTACTTTATGGATATTTGTCATTAAGTAAATCATGGATATTCATCCTCAGACTTAAGATACCAGAAAACTATCATGGGTGTAGCACATTTTTGTGAAATAGTCTAACGTTATCCGTAACTGGTAGTAATAAGGGTTATTTTCAGAAGTGTTGTGAAATTCATAAGTTTTTCTTGTGGTCAAAAGAGAATTTGTTCATTCGAATTTGTTTGGAAGTATAATACTACTAGGCCCCTCGTAGGGTTGACAAGATGTTTCTATGGCCATACCCAAGATCAATCTGGATTACGTTCAGATGATTTGGTAATCATGCTCAATCAGATATAACGAGAAACAGAATAGTTAAATAATGGAATGACTAAGATCCATATCCATATTTAACGTGGTATTAGTAACAAAAGAATAAGTATAATGATGAATCATTAAAAGGTTTTCCAGGAAACCATACTTAGGGTCGTTTTGGGGGCATTGGTGTGTTTGCTAGATGCTAACCAATGTCATTACTATGTTAAGATATCTCAAAGTGGTAGCTGTTAGTTTGTGGATATATTTAATATACGTATGATCGGATTTGAACACGAGACTATGGGATTGCACACTTTACGTATGAGAATCGATATTTAATAATTAATATATAATAATTATATTTAATTATTAATTCACAATAAATACTTAACGGACGTTAGTACTTAATGGTAATTGACTAACGGTCGTTGAATATTAAAGGGAAGGACTAAAGATGAAAATAGAAGTCGAGAAGGATCCGGAACCCCTTAGGAGTAAGGGACCGATAGGTTATGGGTTTCGGATTCCTAATCCCACCCTAACTTGGACTCCAAAATTTACAACTATAAATACATGGCCTTGTGTTCATTATTTGTTAATCTTGGTTCTCATAACAAACCTAACTTCTCTCTTCTTCTCTCCCTTTGTGCATAGCCAGTCGAACATCCCTAAATCTTTAGGGTTTCGATTTGTTAAGCTCAAACAAAAGTGTTTGGTTTGTTATTGTGATTCAAGGAACCTAGCATTCGCATCGAATCGCTACTAATACGTGTGTACAAGAACATGGGACAAACACCACTTGTGTTTGTGTTTTTCCCCATTCAACTAATTTGTAGTCAAATTACATAAACCCTAATTTTTAAGGGTTCTTGATTCTTGATCTTGTATTTTCTTGGAGTTGAAAAAAGGTATACTTACTATTTAGTTTTCGGTTACTTAATTATAAGTATTTGATTCTAGTCTTCCGTTGTGTGCTTAAGTGATTTATGTTTAATATATGCTTGCCATGATTATTAAATTCCAACACCTGATGAAATCCTTCAGCCTACTACTCATAAGAGAATGAAGTTGAATTCATCAACTTGATGAATACCATCAACTTGATGAATACCTCTACATAAGCTGTCAGTGACATGAATCACACTTTACCACTAACCAGACCTGGATTTGAGCATGTACGGGGTGAACGACTGTACAGGGCCTCCGTTTATTAGGGGCCTCAAATTCTAAAATGTACAGATTAATATTAATAAAGTTCGAGATCATTTAAGCCTCTTTAATGGCTTTTGCATATGTATAAAATTACAGTTAAAGGAAAAATAAGAAAAAATGAAGCTTTATGTTTTAATGGCGTAAAACAGTGTTTGAGATAGGGTGGGGAAGAAGACTTGACTGAATTTTTTGTTGTTGTTGCCTTATTGGCCCCCAAAATTTGTTAGTTATTTCTTTTACACCTTTATAATGATACAAAGTTCTATTTTAGCCCTTTAACTTTAGTTTTTTAGCTCAAGAGAGGTCAAATAATTGTGTAGTTCAAACTTCAAAATACTTTGTTTGAAAAACAAAAACATATGATAATTTCTTATAAAAAAAATAAAAGAAGGAAAATAAAATAACTGTTAATTCTTATAAGAAAAATAGCGTTACCATGTGCTTACTATCTTTTATACAGAAAAATGTTTACCTTTAAAATTACTACAAAACCTTTGGCTTATTTGATATAGTTTAAGGTTATATTAATTTGATATAGTTTTTACTAGAGAAAATCAAAGTTAAATGATTTAATACATAAACTTGCTATTAAGACTGTATCTAACATCTAATAAGGATATCTATATTAAGTCATTTGTATGTACACATAAAACATTTGATATCAAGGGCCTACCTCGAATTATCGCACAAGGCTTTCAAAATCCACGGGACGGCCCTGCCACTAACAGAGTCAGGGTGGTTTAGCGACCTGATGGATGTACACTCTGTACCTCCAGACCATTACCAGGCGTGACCTGAAACCCTCAATTGAACTAAATTTCCAACATCATATATATACGATCTAATGATGTATAATTATATGCTCCCTTGAAAGTTATTTCTTGCATATTCCTGCGGTTCAAAACAAATAAAATGCGTGGATAATAGGTTCCCTATCAGATAGCATCTTATGAGGCATGTGATTTTCCTCTTTTCTTTGCTCATTGAGTGCCTTAGTAGTAGGTTAAATTCTTTTGTACCATTTTCTCATCCAATCTTGAACTCAATCGCTTTCGCCCACTATATAGCATGCTTGATGCGTCGCCCGCTTTACACTTTGGGAATGATATTGCCATACTATTGCACCCTAACCGTGGAAGTCTGTATCATTATGTTCTGAACTTTTTGGATCCTTTTATTCATTCTAATTGTTTGTGTTATATAAGTTTGATGATGTTGTCAATTAGTTTGATGTGGAATATTACTTATATATCTATGCCTATATCTATGCCTATTTTGGCATGTAACAACATCTTGTAAATTTCCCCATCTCGAGCTTCTTGCTTGAGTTTTTAAATAAAATCTTGCCGTTCAAAAAAAAAAAAGTTGCATCGAGTGCTGAATAAATATCCCATTTTAAAACTACTTGGACCTTGGTTCGACATACCATAGTTGTAGAAACCAAAATGGAAAAAGGGCCTTTCGATCTGAAATTCACACCAGATGTGTTATTTCCACGTTTACATGTTATAACATTAAGATGCTTGCATCTCTTTCTACGGGTAACTCAAAATTTTAACTTATTACTATGTATAAAAAGTGTAGAAACAACCTTAATATGCATTTTCTGTGCCATTTTTACTATAGTTTATAAATACACAAATGAATCATCTAGTAAGTCTCAATTGTATTTTTAGAAGCTGTAAACTATAATACTGTATTGAAGTATTGTTTTCTTTTGTTTTTACATAGCACACATCTACACATTATTTACTGATAATCAAGTTATTGACAAAAAAAAAAAAAAAAAAAAAAAAAAAAAAAAAAAAAAAAAAAAAAAAAAAAAAAAACCCTTTCTTCACACTCATCATGAAATTCTGATATCCTGGTAAACATGAACCTGCAATATGTGCTTCAACAGACGTAAAAAATATTGCAAACGCTCGTGTAAAATTTCAAGCTGAAACATCAATTACACTGTAACTCATATTTAACACACACCTTTATTATGAACCCGGCCTATTATGAAACAAGAAGATTTGATTAACATGACGAACAAAATTATGGCATTAGCAAACGAATTTAAAATTTACTACAAGAGATACGGTTTAGCAAGTGGTTAATGTTGTCCCAAACTAGATCAATTATATAAGTTGCAAAGTGTTTAATGAATAAGTAAATTGTATTATTGTCTAACCATTCAATCGATACATATTTATACATATATATATATAGGTACCAACCGGTATGATGAACCGGTGTGTCCATTCGGTTTGTCCAACCGAAAATAACTATCTATTTGTAACCGCTATTAACTAACAATTCGGTTACTACTTATTAACTAACACGTTTGGTCCTTCGTGTTCTAACTATTACAAATGAAGCATAAGATGAAGATTATTCGGTCCACATTCTCCTCCTTAATCTTGATCGTTGCTTCTCTTTAAATCTTGAACTCCGAGCATCTGTCGCATTGTCGTGAACTTCAATCTTGGTAGAGCCTTTGTTAGAATATCTGCTCTTTGTAGTTCTCCACTGACATGCTCCACATTGATGTGCCCATTCTCTACGCATTCTCGAATGAAATGATAGCGAATGTCGATGTGCTTACTTCTTCCATGAAAAACTAGGTTCTTGACAAGTGCTATTGCTGAAACGTTATCTACCTTCAGCGTTATCTTCTTTTCTTCATTTCCAGTTAATTCACTAAGTAATCTTTTTAACCATAAGGCTTGACATGCTGCTGCAGTAGCCGCCATGAATTCTGATTCACATGATGATAGCGCCACTGTCGGTTGCTTCTGAGTACACCAGGTAATGGGTGACTCTCCAAAGTAAAATACTATTCCAGTAGTTCCTTTTCCTTGATCAGTGTTGATTCCATAACTACTGTCACTGTAACCTGTAATCTTGCAGCCGCCTTCTTTCTTGTAAATTATGCCATGCTCTTTTGTTCCTTTGATATATCGAATTACTTGCTTTACTGCCTTCAGGTGATGATCCTTCGGGTCTTGCATAAATCTGCTGAGTAGTCCGACTGAATAACTAAGATCTGGTCTTGTATGCAGTAAGTACCTGAGACTTCCAATTAAGCTTCTGTAGTAAGTTGCGTCAACTGAGTTACCATCTTCCGCCTTGACCAACTTAGTACCGGGATCCATTGGTATCTTCGTATCATTACTATCCGTCATACTTGTCTCCTTCAAGATCTTGTTAATATAACCTGTTTGCTTGATTGTAATCTCTCCTCCTGTCTGTGTAACTTCTATCCCAAGGTAATAAGCTAACAATCCTAAGTCGCTCATTTCAAACTTGTCTTCCATCTGGGATTTAAATAATTCTAATTCCTTCTTTGGAGTGCCCGTGATTATCAAATCGTCTACATAAACTCCAACTATGATCGTAGAATTCTTGTTTCTCTTTGTATAGACTGCTTGTTCGAGATTACACTTCTTAAAATCTAATGACTTTAACGTTTGATCAAGCTTCACATTCCAAGCTCTCGGTGCTTGTCTTAAGCCATATAGAGCTTTAATAAGCTTATAGACTTTTCCTGAATTTCCTGGCTGTACAAATCCTTCAGGTTGTGTAACGTAGACTTCTTCCTTCAAATCTCCATGTAAAAATGCCGATTTTACATCTAAGTGATGTACTTGCCAACCATGATATGCTGCTAATGCTAATATCAACCGAACTGTCTCTATCCTAGCAACTGGTGCAAATACTTCATCGAAGTCTATTCCTTGCTCTTGTACATATCCTTTTGCTACTAATCGTGCTTTATATCTGATGATCTTTCCTTGTGCATCCCTTTTGGTTTTGAAAACCCACTTAAGTCCTATTGCCTTCTGATTTTCTGGCAATGTAGTAAGAGTCCATGTGTTATTCTTGTTGATTGAATCCAATTCAATTTCCATGGCCTCAATCCATTTCTTATCTACTGATGCTTCCTTATAATTACGAGGTTCTTCTTCTGTGAAAAATAAGCTTGGTGCTTCTACTACACGTACATCCTTATAGATTTCAGTTACTTGCTTTAATCCTCGTACCGGTATATCATGAAATCTCTGATCTGAGCTTTCTAATGAACTAAAAGTAGCCTCTTGTTCATCTTCTTCTGAGTTAGGTTCGTAGGTATATGTTGGTGGTGTGTTTGGTGAAACTGGATCTGGTATTGCATCCGGTTCCTGATACGTATTATCAATATTATCTTTGATAACTGTGTTGACTGGTGTAGCCTTTTCATTGTCAACTCCTTCTGTCACAAAACTAGCCCAAAATGTGTCTTGTGTACTCGTATCTTCTCCAACTTTATTCCAATCCCACGGTTTTGTTTCCATAAACTTAACATCCCTACTAACGTGTTTCTTCTTTGTTATTGGATCATATAACCTACATGCTTTTGATCCTTCCTCTACTCCTAAGTAAATCATTGGTATGCTTCTATCATCCATCTTCTTTAAGTGAGGTATTGTTATCTTTGCATAAGCTGTGCATCCGAATATTCTTAGGTTTTCCAAGTTCGGTTTTCTATTGTAGAGTGCCTCATATGGAGTTTTATCTGTCAGGGCTCTTGTAGGTACCCTGTTGAGTATGTAAATGGCATGTCTAACTGCTTCCGCCCAAAAAAATTAAGGGTAGCTTCATTGCTTTCATCATACTCCTAGTTGTTGATAACACTGTCCTATTTCTTCTCTCCACTACTCCATTCTGCTGTGGTGAGTAAGGTGCTGTCAACTGTCGTGCTATTCCATTATCCTTACAGTACTTGGTGAATTCATTTGATGTAAATTCACCTCCCCTATCTGTTCTTAGCATCCTTACTTTCATTCTCATTTCCATTTCTATTTTCTGCCTAAATTCCTTGAAAGTACTAAGTGCTTGATCTTTCGATTGTAGAAAGTAAGCCCACATAAAACGCGTACAATCATCTACTAACAAGAATATTAGTTTCTTGCCTGAGTGTGTTGCTGGACTTATAGGACCACAGAGGTCTCCATATATCAAGTCCAACGGGTTCTTTGATCTGAATTTAGCTTGGTTTAGAAATGGTGTTCTACTGTGCTTTCCTAATAAACATGCATCACAAATCTGTCCAGCATGATTTATTCTAGGTATTCCATCCACTAGACCCTTCCTAGTCATCTTGTTCAAAACATCAAAGTTCAGATGACCTAATCTAGCATGCCATAACCATTCTTGGTTATCTACATTTGCTAAGAGACATATAGGTGTGTCTATCTGTAGTCTAATACTGTAAAGTCTATTCTTAGATCTGTCTACTTTCATCAACAATTTCTTGCTCTTATCATACAAAGTCAATTTATCTCCGTCCATTATGACCTTACAACCTATCTCCGTAAGTTTTCCTAGACTTAGTATGTTGCTCTTAAGGTTTGGTATATAGTATACATCTGATACTACCTTATGTTCTTGGTTTCTACAACCTAATAATATAGAGTCTTTTCCCTTTATCTGTACATACGATCCATCTCCAAAACGTACTCGACCTGTTACGCTTTCATCTATATCCTTAAAATGACTCTTGGTTCCTGTCATATGGTTACTTGCACCGTTATCTAAATATCATATGCTTGCATCCATTGATGCATATTTCCCTGGTTGAATTTGGCCTTCATTCAACAACAGTTCCTCGTGTTCGGTTTCGTGCATAGTCATTAATAGTGATGGTTCATCGTCTTCTAAGATGAGGTTTGATTGTTCCTGGGTTGTTGATGTTACTCTACATTTATTCATAAAATGTCCAAGTTTGTTACACTTAAAACATCTTACGTTACTCAAATCCCTCCTACTTGGGTTCTTATTTTGGTTTCCTTTATGATTTGAGTTCCCTTTATGTGAGTTATTTCTGTTGTTATTATTTCGCCAGTTCCCTCGTGAATAATTTGATCTACCTCCACGTTTGTTAAAATTCTTTCCTTTATCTGAGTGTTCGCCATGTGCGAAAAGTAAGTTCTCCTGGCTTTCAACTTGACCTCCCTTCCGGAGTTTTATCCTTTCCTCAAACGCCTTGAGTTTTCCAGTGATCTCATCTAGGGTAATGTCGTCTAGATCACTTGTTTGTTCTATGGATGCTACTATCTGAATGAATCTATCGGGTGTGGAGTCTAATAGTTTTCTAACTAAAAGTGATTCATCCAATGTTTTCCCTAGTTCTTTTGCCTTCGTGACATAGCCATTTAACTTGTCTGCAAATGCATCCACCGTCTCATCTTCCTTCATCTGAAGTGAGTTAAATCCAATCATCAATGATTGTAGTCGTGCTTGCTGCACCTTTTCTTCTCCAACGTGTCTTTTCTTTAATGATTCCCATAATTCCTTAGCCGTCTTACAACCCGCTACTTGTAAAATCACATCTTCGGTTAACGCTTGATATAGAAAAGCAGTTGTTGCTTTATCCTTCTTATCATCTACGTCCGCCTTATCCTTATATTCAATTGTATCCCATAACCCTTGTGCCTCTAGTATGACCTTAATTTGTATAGTCCATACAGTGTAGTTTGTGTTTTTCAACTTAGGGCATTGGTATTGTGCAATAGGTGTTACGGGTTTTGTTGTGTTAGATGTGCTTGTATCATCACCGGCCATCTTAAAAGTGTTTACTATTTTCACCTTTTAATACGTATGAGAATTATTTATCTAGTGTGGTATCTCTTCTAATATGGAATATATATGGTTTTTCCGGGAATCCTAGTAATACAGGATCAATAATAGTTCTCGGGATTTTCTAATAGTATAAACTAACAAGATCTATACTATTCTAATATAAATTGAAATCCAGAAAATTTAGAAACTTGTGACCTCGTTAATTTTGTGATGAATACGAGATGTATTCGATTTTCTTCGTTAGTAAAATCGTTCACCAACGTTTGATCTTATTCCCACTTTATTTCTTTGCTCTTTTTGCCTCGTTGCCCTTTTTTTTAAACCCTATTCGACTTCAAATTTTAACCAAAAACTCTCGGATTCCTTTTTGTCGTTGTTGTTGTTTTTTTTTTCGAACCAAACTGCACAACGTTTATTTCTTTTTCTTTGTCGAATTGCTTGATCCTTTTTTGCCAACGAGTCTATATCCCAATGTTCCACTGCCTTCATGCCTTGTCCAAATTCTTCCTTGAATCACAAAACTCTCGGCTTCTTTCGTTCTTGTTGTTGTCGAATGTTTTTTTTTTTACTTTGTATTCGACACAAAACAAAACAAAAAATCTTGTACCACACTACACGTTCTTATCCTTTGTGTGTTATTCTTGATTTCGGTATCTTTGAAATTCCTAAGAAAGTTTTCTACACACAATCCTTGTTACCACGCCTTGGTAACCACACCGAACCAAAAACAGTCACTTCGTTTCTGAATTCGTTCCAACGAAACAAAACAGTCACTTCGTTTGTTTCTTTTCTCTCGTTGTTGTTGTTCTTGTGTCGTACCAACACAAACTCCACACACTTTCCTTGAGTACTCCTTTTTCGTTCTACGTATACGTTTTCTTCCACAACAACGTTTTCATGCGCTTCTAGAAACTGCGTCTTATGATGCTTTGTGTCTTTGTTTTCGACCGGTTTTACACAAAGTCTCCAATTCTTCCTTCCCTTCGTTGTTGCCAACAAAGTTCTCGACACCAATATCGTTTGATGTGTACGCTTGCAACTTCTACGCAAAACAGATCGTGCACTATCTCTTCTACGTTTCTCCTTATTCAAACTTGTATGTTTCCTTTGGAAGATTAAGAAAACAAACGTTCCTTGCTCAAAGAAAAAAACAGCGAGTGTTCTTCTTCTTTCTCAGCGTGTTTCAATGGCTTCTCGGTAATGGTTTTTTTAAGATGTAAAACAGATTTTGTTTCGATGTTGTATAACCTTGCTCTTGATGCCAATTGTTGTCCCAAACTAGATCAATTATATAAGTTGCAAAGTGTTTAATGAATAAGTAAATTGTATTATTGTCTAACCATTCAATCGATACATATTTATACATATATATAGGTACCAACCGGTATGATGAACCGGTGTGTCCATTCGGTTTGTCCAACCGAAAATAACTATCTATTTGTAACCGCTATTAACTAACAATTCGGTTACTAACTTATTAACTAACACGTTTGGTCCTTCGTGTTCTAACTATTACAAATGAAGCATAAGATGAAGATTATTCGGTCCACAGTTAACGCCCCATTTTTTCAATCAAAGTAAAAATAATGAATTTCAACGGCGTTGTTGTGGGTTTCTCTGATTAGAATTCTTTGTCTGATGGTGTATGCTGTACATTTTGTTACTGCATCCTAATTAACCACAGTTCCAGTAAGCATGAATGCTCTTGTAAACTTTAGTAAGAATTATAATTCGCCATTTTTCCACGAGTGTTATTATACTGATATTGAAGTTAATACTGAAAGATTTTAGTAACAGCTTCATGTACTCCATAGTGAGTAGGGACATAGTTTATTTGTTAGTCACACAAAATGCGTTGAAGGTTTCCCTAACTGATTCATTTCTTTACTGATAGTACTTGCTCAGTCACTAGATCACGCAAAGAAGGTTTTTAAGGACTATTGCTACTTTGCCACTTTTCGCAAGGCTAACGGATCACACTTAATTATTATTCATTCAGAAAAAATGTATCACAATGGCGTATCTCCCGGCCATAGAGTAGTATAACTGGCATATACACTAAAATTACGTCAACTAATCGACGTTTTACAAATCGACTAAAATCATCTTATATAGAATATATGATTACAGCCATGAAAAAGTGTAATGGTCAAGATTCACGTTATGAGGTGGGGGAAACACGATCTAAAGATTAAACATTATAGAACTTTATTGATTGGGTGTCGAGGTGTGTATGTTTTCTAGAGAGAGAGTCTAGAAAACACACACACCTCATGTGTTACAATGAATCCCCAACCCTCCTAGTGTTGACATAGGAGGGTATTTATTACAAGAATACAAAGTCTAACTTAGCATAATGCCTAAATTAGTCCTTGTACAAAGAAAGAAGTGCAATTCCCACATATGACAAAACTTTAAAGTTAACAATCTCTCTCCAAAGTGAAGTCATATGGGAATTGCTTACAATTCCCTACAAGTAAAATATAAACCATAAGCACAGAGAATAGTTTTCAAACTTCGTTACTTCGTTCAGTTTGCAGAATCTTCTCAGCTTTCATTTCTTTACTTGCAGACGAACCATGTGAGCAAATCTAATTAGGGTTTAATTCAAAGTGCCCTGAGTGCTCTCCCCTAATTAGTGCTCTCCCCCAAACTGACAACCTCATTTCATGAGTGCCTTGAGTGCCCTGAATCTGTTCGGGGGAATGAAGTATCAACATCAATCTCACAAAATGCGATAGTCTTTGTCCGAGAAACAATTGCAAAACACTTCAATTGCGAAAAACCCCTTTGTCGATGAAGTACCATTTTTATCACAGTGATAAAAACCGCTTTTATGATGAGGATTGAAGTCGCAACCTTTTTGCAGCCATCTTTTCTCGATCAAAAACCATCAGCAACTCGTAAAACTTGAAATGCATCCCAGTTACGTCATCGATGTACACATTTCTCTCCCTTGATGATTACGATTCATCGGAATCAGTATAATGTTGTGTACGTGAAATACAAACTGGAAGCCCTTTATCAGGAATCATATCAGTCCGTGAGAAGATGTCGATATACCCAATCTAACCTCGTGTATCAAAAACAACGGCTTCATGTAGTGACTACTGATGGAGAAAACCCACTATGACGAATTTAAGACTGAAGTAGAATAACCCAAACTTGTGACTTAAACTTGCACTGTTGTATATATGGTTGAGTTTTATGCTCAAAATGGGTTTTATGGTGAGTTTGTGGTTCGGGTGGCCTTGGTTGGCTGTGGAAGATGAAGAACTTCATCTTAGAGAGAGAGAGTTTAGTGAGAGGGTGGAGGATACTGGGAATGATTAACTTTATTGAAAGTAACAAATGAACAATACACGATATTCCACACAACCCACATGGAGATGCATGTGGGGTATTTATAGCCCTATTACATCACAACTTTGCCATTTGCACATAAGTAGTCCCTGTGTTTACAACTTATCCTAAATCTAGTCCAATTCACTAAGTGACGATATCTTTTATAAAAACGCGAGTCTAACAAAAAGGTATGACAATATCCACATCTAATAAACTATAACACAATAATTATCAAAAAAAGTATCAAACACCTCTAATTCAAAAAGACGAACAAATTAGCACCAAGCTCAAAATGTACGATTTCTGAAATTGGTGAACTCCACATCATTGAGCAACTAAAAGCCTAACAAAAGCTTCTCATCTTCGGCCAGCTGTCACCTGAAAATTCTCCATCAGACTTGTTTGAATTGGTGAAGACAGCCAAATTCTGAACATGCTAGTTGCTTCCAAGAGCCACAATTGTTGCTTCCATTATCGAATACTACACATGTGTACTTTGATCATACATATAAAACTAACCGTCAACCCAAATGTAAGAGACCACCACTGCATCAGTTAGCAAGCCACCAAGCCTTCACTGAATTACAAGTGAAAAAAAAAAAAAAAAAAAAAAAGGCGGAAAAGCAGTAGAAATGATAAAAAGCAAGCACATAGTTTCAAGCTTGATGCAAATCGAAATTAACATAATCGACTAATCCATATTTTTATTCTATAACAATTAATCTTTTCTCTGTAAGTAATTAATTACTCTACGCAGGGAACACGCGCTCGTACAGGGATAGAGAGATACGGGAGATGGGTGACAGATAGGAAGAGAGCACACATTATATAGCTTCAAGCATACGAGCTAACTTGAGACATCATGCAATAAAAGCCCATCTGTGCTTACTATCTTCTGTCACCACTCTTTCCCTTACCCTCTTACCCTCAAACCCTAAAACCCCCAACACCACAATATATTTACAATTAACGAAAAATGTACTTTAAGAGATTTAGAAGGGTTCAGGGGCATTGACAAGTATGCCTTAAGAAATAACTTTAAAGAAATATTTTTGCAATGTAAAAAAATGATTTGTAATGACAATACATATCTGCACTATTTAATGAAATGGAAAGAGAGGTAAGGATTAAGAGCGATAAATAGTGAGGGGTAACAGATAGAGCGTGAGCACACATAGCTTCAGGCATATGAACACGGATTATTTGCAAGAAGACCATGGGTGCTCACTTTCTTCTGTCACCACACTTTACCTTGATAGCTTGCCATCATATACAAGAAATTCGGTTACTGTACATATTTCTACCTGTAGATAGAACTATATGTAGAAAACTTTGCTAAAACTAGTGAGAGCCCATGTTTACTTTTGTTTGTGGTGGTACTGTTTCATTGTATTGGAGTTGACACTACTGTGTGATTTCATGTGCAAATAAATAAGTGGAGTTTGGCATCCCTTATATAGACTTTTTAAAGGTAAATTCTGTGACCTTTGGAATATATTTGGGTTTTATCTCTTGATTCCTCATTATTATAATATTGTGTCCCTAAACAAATCAGAATGGGAGAAAATATAATTTTCCACTGTGAGGCAAAATGTAGAAAAAGAAAAAACTCAAGAAGTACACAACTATGAGAACACAATGATTTATCTGGTGCACTCTAGTTTGATGTGATTAACCTAGCTATCATTATATAAAGAAGATCTAGTATTTTACATTGAATCGAGTCAAAACCCTAGTTAAAGGTCATTTGGGTTCATTTCTAACCACTGGCTAAAGATCACTCGAACATGTGCTCATTGTATGAGGCTAGGTTCTTACGGAAGGGTCAGTCATCACCCAAAAGAGATGCACGGGGTCAGAGTTTTCACGTCAATTAATTTAAACATTTGAAGAAAAATCATTTGAGTTACCAATTATTCATAGTCACACTTGGACTTCAGAATGTATGCATTTTTCAACTATTTATGGTGTCCCAAATGACAACCAACAACAAACTCATTAATGAAATTGCTATTACCAATGCTTTCTTGTAATTCTAAATCTTTCAAAACCATTGGACACTATAATGAACAAGATCACATTCAGGAGGTCGGGGAAACTCGTGATAAAATTTAAACATGATATTATTAATAGATTGGCGGAGGTGTATGTGTTTTCTAGAGAGAGAAGTCTAGAACACACACACCCCTCCAAAGAACAAGTGAGAATCCCAACCCTCCTAGTTGTGACTAGGAGGGTATTTATTACAACATTACAAAGTCTAATTTAGCCTATTGTCTAAACTAATCCTTGTACTTTAAATGCTATTGCAATTCCTACATATGACAAAACTTTAAAGCTAACAATCTCTCCCCAAAGTGATGTCATATGGGAATTGCTTACAACGTTCCCTACAAGTAAAATGTAAACCATAAGCACAGAGAATGATCTTCAAACTTCATTACTTCGTTCAGCTTGCATGATCTTCTCAGCTGTTATTTCTTTACTTGCAGACGAACCATGTGAGCAAATCTAATTAGGGTTTAATTCATAATGCCCTTAGTGCTCTCCTCTAATTAGTGCTCTCCCCCAAACTGACAGCCTTCCTTATGAGAAGTGCCCTGAGTGCCTTGAATCTGTTCTCTGTTCGGGGGAATAAAGTATCAACATCTTCATCTCACCAAATGCATCTTAGTTATGTTTCCCATGAGAGATCGCCCATAATGTACACATGAAATGGTAATCTTCAAAGTAACAAGTTGACCCATATCGTTGGCCACGGGTAACTTGTCTAATGATTTCTCTCCCCCAAAGTTGTAACCGTAGCACCAGAATCAATTAAGATCCGGAAATGCACTTTTCTTTCTCTAGGATAGTTTCATCATCATCATCACTGGAATTTACACATTTCTCTCCTCTGCTGGTTACGATTTATCGGAATCAGCACATAAAGGTGTGTACATGGAGTATGAACTGGAAGCACTTTATCATTAATCATAACAGCTCGTGAGAAGATGTCGATATACCCAATCGACTAATAATACCATTTGAGATGTCTAACTCTTTATCAACCTCCTATATAAAAAACAACGGCTTCATGTAGTAACTACTGATGGAGAAAACCCACTATGACGAATTTGTGACTGAAGTAAAATAACCCAGACTTGTGACTTAAACTTGAACTGTTGTATGACTAAGTACCTATACTGAGCACTACAACGTAACTCCTTAAAGCATAGGCCGTTTCATATACCCATCCAACATTCCTTAATAGTATATGAAATCTCTTGAATTATCCACATCTTTGTGTGACACTGAGTACTACAATGTATCTCCTTTAAGTGATAGTTGACTAGGTCTTCGTCCATCCACCCCTTGACCTATGAAAACTAGATAAATCAAGACTTAATCATTCAATGATATGTTAGCTCAAACAAGGATCTCGAAGAATCATGCATCCAACCAACCCCGATATCTTCAAGATACTAAGTACACGTACCCGAGATATTCCACTTCAACTTCAACTAAGTAATAACGAATCATCATCCTAGTAGTCACAGTTGATAACAATCAATTTTGTAGCCATTGTCATTTGATTGTGAATCTGGATCAGGATCTTTTCGGCTATACGTGGTGATTTTGAAGGTATAGTCCGATAATTTCATTTGTGATTTTGGTGTGAAATATGCCATAAAATGACATTCTAATGATCCTGGAAAATTTTGATTTTAAGAAATTTTTACGCCAAAAATTCCCCGAAAAATTCGAATTTTGGCCTAAAAATTTGAATTTTGGGCCAAAATTTTCACTCTTGTACCAGAATTTGAATCTCACGTAAAAATTGACCGTTAAGTCATTCCTCAAATTTAAATTTTACTCAAATTTTCCAGCCAGATTTTTTTTTTTTTTTTTTTTTTTTTTTTTTTTTTTGAATTGCGAAAGGAAGGTCCATTTGCGAAAGGTTGCTTGAATTGCGAAATATGTTGAATTGCGAAAGAATGCTTGAATTGCGAAAGATGTGGCCAATTTCGAAAGTCTGTGCCAATTTCGAAAAATGTAGTGAATTTCGAAAATTTGTACCAATTCCGAAAGTCTGACTCAATTGCGAAGATAATATCCAATTGCGATAAAGGACAAACTGAGCAATTTCAACAGACTTTTCAATTTGCAATTTCGATAACAGTACCTATCGCAATCTTATACCAGATTGTGATATTTCGAATTGCGAGAAGACTGCTGAATTGCGAAAGAACTCAGCTTCTTGAATTGCGAAATAGGGTAGGCTACCAACTCTTGTCCTTTAGTCTCACTTACCCACTGACTTGCACATGCAAGTAAGACTTTTCCACTGACAACATTTACCAACTTGTTCAATAATTCTTTTGGAAAGAATTATACGCCAAAGAAAATCAGTAAAATATTCACAAACAAATCTTGCATAATCTTCAATAATTTTGGTCGATCTAAAGACTTAGAACACCAAAAAAATTCAACCTTAAAGCACAAGATTTGAGTGATAAACTAGCAAATCTTCACAACCCAACTTGTTAGAACTAACAAACACAACCTCGAACATTGATTTTTGCATACGATTCCAAATAAAAACTCAAAACAGTCACGTTTTTAGAGATAAAAAACGCAACAGTATGAATTTTTTTTCAACAAGAACCGAAATAAAACACCATAAATCACATTTGTTACCTTAAAAAACACGCCACGTTTTGCCTAGAATCTCCCAGGTTCGCTCATGATACCAATTGTAATGAACAAGATTCATGTTTGGGAGGTGGGAGAAACACGATAAACACGATGTAAAGGTTAAACATTGGATAATCGGTTTATTGATTGGGGAGGTGTGTATGTTTTCTAGAGAGAGAAGTAAAGAAAACACACACCTCCTTGTTACAAATGAATCCCCCAACCCTCCTAGTTGTGACTAGGAGGGTATTTATTACAACATTACAAAGTCTAATTTAGCCTATTGTCTAAACTAGTCCTTGTACTTTAAATGCTATTGCAATTTCCACATATGACAAAACTTTAAAGCTAACAGACACTCCTCATCGTTATCATCTTTGCCACTACTTCATGTATTCTTCAACTCCTATGCTGGTCTTCGTTGTCTAGTAAGCTTCTCAGTGTTTTTTTTTTTTTTTTTTTTTTTTTTTTTATTATTATTATTTTTTTTCTTACACATGTCATAAGCACATGCACCCGCGCGCAAAGACTTTTTGCAAAGCTATTTTTGGTTTTTTTGGGTTGCTGTGGAGTTTGATCTCATTTTGTGCGTAATGGATGCTAGTCTCTTGATAATTACAATATCAAGAAATACTCAGCTACATCTCCTTAAGGGGAGCAAATGCAACATAAACTAGGCATGAAACCAATGGCAGAACATGAACCAATTTATTAAAGGGATAATAGTCTATAAATGTATCTTACTTGTCACCTTATCCTTTTATATGTATCAATTTTTATTTTTTTTCTATTTTATGTATTAAACTTACATTTTGCGTCATTTGTGTATATTTTTTCACTTTTTGCCCCTCAAATTGTTGAATCACAAAATACACACAAGTGATAATGCAATCATTTACACCATAAATTGTGACAATATAAAAAAATGATTTATTTAATAGTTTTTTGACGCCTCTGTAAAAAAATATTAATAAAGGGTCGAAAAGTTATCATCAGGTTGATTCGAAATGAGCCCCGGCCCTCTGCCGAGAAAGGAACAAAAGAAAGATGACGGCTTGTGGCCTGGTGTTGAAAGAAACGACCAATAAAGGCTCAACAGGTTTTGATTACCACAAAGCCATGCTTATTAAGATACTAGTACTTTGGAACTAAAGCAGCCTAAAGTATATATGCTTTTTCTGTTAATTATCATTACTAGCGCATAATAATCATTAATAAATAATCAAAGAATATAAAAAGATATGCCTGGCAAAGAAGTCACACACGCCTTTTCTACCTTTATGGGTACATAGTATTATCTATGTTAACCATCAATCAATACTAATCTAGGTTTGTTTAACCTTAAATAATCATGATCATTAGCACGATAAAGTTGTGAATGAAATTCTAAATCATCGCCGTCAGCATGCATGCATATAATTGCTTAAACAAGGATAATGCAATCATTTACACCACAAGCTGAGGGAGTAGTAACTTTTACTAAAAATTTAAACATAAGGGTTCCCAAAGATTCAAATGAAAATAAGGATGAAAAGAGACAAGATGACAAGCCATCAACTACAATGAGATTTCCGATCGTAATGTGAAAATGACCCCAAACCCTTAAATGAGACCAAAACCTAACAAATTGTGACACAACGAGGTCAAATTCGAATTATGGCCAGACGAGCTGTATATAGTGGAACATATTAGTTAGCTAGCAAGATCACAAGAATTGTGCATGTTCACAGCACTATATTACAAAAGAACAAAAATATCAATCTCGATGATCTTGTTGGATTGAAATATAACTTGTACAACCATATGAAGAACAGCCGTTTGAAGTGAGAGATAATTTTCTTTCCTAAATCTCTGAGGTTATAATCATATGCTAATAGAATATAGTACATAATAAAAATGTTAGATTACATACAGGTAGGATATGATATCTAACCACATATAAATTTGTTTTACTAAGACTCCTTTTTATACATTTTTTTTCCATATATTTCCTTATATTATGAATAGAAACTGAAATATCATGTCCACTAACAATAATCTATAGTAACTGAAATTTGATAGTGAGCAAATCGATAAGCTGACCCGAAAATTTGATCTAAAAGTCTCTAATATAACCCCACCTGTACAATCATTTTTGCGTCACTTTATGTCTTTACCAGGCATCTTTAGTGAACAATGACCCTGTTGCTGTGAAAGTGAAAAATGAAGACACCTTATTTGAATTAATTATGTTTGATGTTAATTGTTCATGAATGAATTGTTACAAAATAGAAGATCAAATAAATCCACAATTAAGTGGCAAATGATGAACATGATTGCATAACATTTTGATTCCATATTCTTCACCACGTATGTTTGACTTAGTGAAAGTGATTGCCATTCTTAGATTAGTATCTCGTGATTTGCATTTATCTTTAACGATATGTACACGGTTTATGTAAGTTGTAAAAACCGTAAGTCATTCTATTTTGTCTAAAACACTAACCTATCCCACATCGGTCTAGAAGGGAAACCATGTAAGGGTTCCTTATCTATAAAAGGAACCCATAACCCTCCTTTCTATATGTGGAACAGTAGGGGAAAAGGTTAGATAATAGCTTCTAGAGTTCTTCCATTCTCTTGTATCTCATTTTCTTATCTTAATCTAATATTCTCTTTTCTCTTCTACGTCTCATCTCAATCTCTTCTTTAATCTTTTATGTGT
This sequence comes from Artemisia tridentata subsp. tridentata, assembly GCA_021014915.2. Lineage (NCBI taxonomy): Eukaryota > Viridiplantae > Streptophyta > Magnoliopsida > Asterales > Asteraceae > Artemisia > Artemisia tridentata. Next base: position 218,723,045 of record CP139505.1, on the reverse strand, counting down.
GAAATGATATGATATTAAAGGTCCTACAATTGGTATCAAGAGCTAGAAGATGATTTAGAAGTGTTTTTGTGTTTTAAAGTCTCGTTTTTTAGCTTATTTAGTGCTTATCCGTGGCTTATTTTTTGCTTATTTCGTGCTTATTGAGTCTAAACAAAAGCTTACCATACTGTTTTTCGTATTTTATTTTTAAGCTTATTTCATAAAGTTGAAAACGTTTGTTTTGCTTATTGTTGAGTGTATTAAGGTTCAAACAGCTTATTACGTGCTTAAATCTTGCTTATTTTCTGATTATTCGGTCAAAAAAGTCAAGATTTAAGCTTTTCTCCAAAACTGTTTATTTTGTCTTATAAGCAGTTTCTGTGTCCAAACAGTCCTGTTTTAAACAAAAGTAAAAACTGCTTATTTTTGTTGGGTTCGTAAAACACCCAATTATCTTAAACAAGATTTGAACAAAAATTAAGCTAAGTGTTTGCTAAACCGAGAACAATTCAAGTTACTGAGAGAACAGCCTCTCAGTTAGTCATCTTCAGGATGCTTAAGGCGAATTCAAGAAGAAGGATTCACTACTCAGGAAGGCAGTACTCCCTGAGTACACTAGTACAAAAATGGGATTTAGTTACACATCTTTTTTTCGAACAGCCACACAGTCGCCTTTTTATGTGACTAAATGTACCAGAATAAAATAAACAGCCACACTTGATCCGACTTGTGTGACCATTTCGGAATTACATCCGAGGCTACAGCCACACATTTGAATATTTTCGTGACTATACGTATCTGGTAAAAAAAATTTTGATTTTTTAGTCACTTATAATTTGGGACGTGTGATGGATACAAATAAGGTTGAAACATTAGTCACACTATATATATACATATGTGACAAATATATGTCACGCAATTGAAAAGTGTGACCAAAATCCATATATGGTCACACGAAGTAATTGTGTATGTGGCTAAATCATATGCTCAAGTTTGTCACACATTATTTAAGCGTGACTGCTAGTTTTTGTTGAAAATTTAGCCACATATGAATTTGAAATGTGTGACAACTTAAAAGTAAGTTTGAAGCATAGTCACGATATGCATTTAAAAGTGACAAATATATGTCACACACTTGAGATGTGTGACCAAATGTCATATATGGTCACACTAAACCATAGGCATACATGATTAAGTGTGACTAAAATTCGATACAAATAGTCACGTAAGTTAATATGTGTGTCTAAAGTTAAGTGTGTGTTTGCCTGCCAATTCCTAATGTGTATGGTCACACATTTAATTGTAGCACAATCATGTGACTATAGGCAATAGTCAAATTTTGTCACACATTATTTAAGTGTAGTCATAATTCGATACATATGGTCACACATTTCTGATAACTTATGCAATAGTCAAAAATTTAAAAATATCAATGTTTTGGCTCGATTGTAAGCATTTATGTAAGCATATTTTGTCAGACTATACATTCTAGCAGTAATAACTATACATTCTAGCAGTAATAACTATACATTCTAGCAGTAATAACTACACATGTTTATCTCATAAGTAGTAATGACTATACATGTTTAAGTCAAACTATACATTCTAGTAGTAATAACTATACATTCTATTTCTTGTCCTTGGGTCCTAGATACTCTTCCATCTTCTTGAGCAGTTCATATGCCATGTTATCATAATTAAGCTGAAGCTTGAGTATTTTCTTCCCACGCAACATCTGATGTAGAATGTCTTTGTGAAACTTTAAAGGGTAATCCTTTTCTACAAGCATGTAGATCACCAACTCATTCACAGTTAAAGCATGTACTCCACATCGTTGAAAAATTTTCCATTCTTTAACAGTATTGTACGTTAGTCTTCTCCAACATTCATCTTCATGATTTGGTTCAAACATTACCTTCAAATAATTCCAGACTTCTCTATCATAAGCTTGTTCTGGTGTCTTATTACCAAATCTTTGTTTGAGTAATTTCCATAGAGCTATCATATCTCGTCTATTAAAATCATGAACCATGTGAAGAAAGCTTACAAACCTTCTAGAAGAACCATCATGCCTCTTAATATCGTAATAAATTGTTTCCCAATGAGATCCAGACTTATAATCAACAATGGGATGTTTGACAGTTAAAGGTTGTGCATCCATGGCTTCTCCTACAGAGTCAACTGCAAGTTCAGTGTGAGCTTGCATTTGTTCTTTAGCAACAGCTTGCTCAGTTTGTTCTTGTTTTCTCTTTTTACTGCTTTCTATTTCCAACTGTTCACCTGCTCTCTTTGAACTGTCATTCAAGAAGAGTTCATTGTTTCTCTTGGCAATTGCATACAATTCTTCAATGCTTTTATCATCCAAGAATTTCAAATCCTTTAGTTTCCAACTGGCCACATTCTTCAAATATCTGCACATGAGTAAATGTTTATGATGTACATATTGGGTGTTGTTGATATTAATATAAATTTACCTTTGCAACAAAAAAATAAATAAATACCTGCACATGAGATCTCTTCTTTGTTTTTGAGTGGGTGGCTTGTTCTTCTTAGCTGCATATCTTTGTGCTGCAAACTTCTTCTTTTTTGCATCAAAAATTTCTTTCAGCATCCTGGCTTTTTCATCTACTGAGTACTTATCTTGCTCTTCTTTATGTACTATTTTAGCAAACTCACAATCAGCTTCAACCTGAGCCCTTTCCTCAAACCATGAAGCTATTAACTCTGCATTTTTTTGCGCTTGTAATTTCTCTGCATACTCCTTGTCTGAAAGAATCTGAGCAGCTTCTTGAGCATCAAGATCAGCCACTTGTCTTTTCAATTCTTCATCTGTAATCATTGGTTGTTGTTGTTGTTGACTAGGTGACTGAAACTTAAATTTCTTCTTAGGTTTTGCACTCCTCATCTTTGTTAATATTTGAGCCATAGTCATATCATCATCACCTTGAGTAGCAGTAACCTTATCAATAGCAGGAATAAATTTAGTCTCAGTAGCACTAACATCAATAGCAGCAATACTAACTTCAGTCTCAGTATAGAGAACTAACCTTATCAATAGCAGGAATAGCAGGAATAACTGGCTCACTAGCAGGAATAACTGGACCACTAGCAGGAATAACTGGGTCACTAGTAGGAATAGGTGGCTCACTATCAACAGTTGTAACCTTGCCCAAACGCCTATCCATCACCGCTTCATTCCCTTGGTTATCAGCAACTAGAAATTCCATTGGATCACTCTCTTCACAAATACTTTCACCCTCTTTATCCTCCCCTGAAACTTTACCTTCATTCCCCCCCCCCCCCCTGTTTGGGAGCATCCTTAGAAGCTTCAGAAGATTTAACCTTTTGTTTGGGAATTCTTGATCCTTTGACTCCTTCTAAATACCTAACCCTTCTCTTCAAAGCCTTTATCTCCCCACCTTGAGCTTTGATGACTCCATCTTGGGAAGAAGCTATTGCTCGCAGATCACCAATTTGTGCAGACAGCTTGGCACAGGTATCCTTCAATTCATTCAAAAGTTGCAGACTATCCTCACCACTTCGGCTTGTGTTACCTAGCCCGAGAGGTGGATCACTGGAAAAGTTAAGTTCAGCCTCACCCCTAGGATGAACATCCGAACCCCCCATTGTTTCCATGTGACTGGGACCTTCACCTGAATCAGTTCCAGAGGAACTTTCTTCATTAGAAGTTGTCTTGGTTCGGGTCTTAATGATGTTACCACTGTCCTGTGCTGCTGCTAAGCTAGACACAGTAGTGGCAGCCCTTGCCAACATGTCACTCTCCCCCCAGTGACATCCTCATCTGCAACAGTTGGTATAGAACCACTAGCCTGAGGTAGCTCAGTGTTCTTGGTGTTAGTCCTACGTTTATAGGTCTGTTGTTGTTGTTCTGTGGGTGTGTGATGGGTACCAGCTGGGATTGCTGAACCTTCACCCATTTGGGTTTGGGCTAGTGCCAACATTGTTGGAAACAAAGGTGTCACTCTCCCTGAAAAATCTTTTCCAACCCTCCTCATATTAGCAAAAACCTTTTTGGTAAGGCAGGGAGTGGGAGAAACATTTTTGTGACTTTTCTTTTTTTTAAATTGGTTGTCCAAAAAGAGTTGCAAAAACCTTGGATATAGAAAATATTTAGCCAAAGAACTATCCAAGTTCCTAACCATATTATCAAAAATTAATTTTGAGAAATTAAATCTTTGAGTATTTTCAGCCAAACAAATTATAGCAGAAGCTAAATTACTGCTAAATTCATTCCATGCAGTGGTCTTTGGACTTAGACACACTAAGACAGTATGAATTAAGAATTTCCACTGAGGAGAAAAATTACCTTTTTGGAACTTTAAAGCATCTGTATATCTCTCATAGCCCATCAGTGCAAGTTTTTCAAAGATTGTAGTATTTGGAAGATTCTCAACTCCGTTAGCATCATCTAGGAGAAGATCTCTTTGAATAGACGCCTCTGTAATGATAATCATCTGCCCATCTACAAGGGCATGGATTTGTGCTTCCCCATTAATAGTATTGACCTTAGCAGACGACCAAAACTGGATAATGTTGGAAGTATATATAGTAGGTTTTACTGTTAATGCAAACTTAATATAGCTTGCATTAAGGAAATCAATGATCTCAGTAAAATCTACAGACTCATTGGATTTTTCTAAAAAGGCAACATTATTATGAGGTTCGGTAAAAGTTAGGTTCGACATTATGATTTGATTTGGGGGTTTTGCAATTTGACGATTAAAATTCGATTAGGGAGTGGAAGAGAGAGAGTAATGTGTGTGTGAATGTGATTGTGTGCAGCAATTGGGGGTTTATACCCTTTAAGTAAAAAGTGATACAAACTACCCTGCACTCCCAACCACTGCTAAAAGGATACCCAGCAATACAATGTTTCGCTAGCAGTACAATTGTTTACCTAGCAGTACAATAATAATAACTACATTCAAATATCATAAACTTGTAATAATAACTGCATTCATATATTAAACCAAGTCAAAATAAGTTTACATTTACATAGGCAAAATATATAAAGAAAAGATACATTAAGACACATATTTACTAGCTTCAATACTTCTGTAAACATCAACTATTTTCTCTCTTTCTTCTTCTATTTTTTTGTTCCTCTCCTCAATTTTCTTCTGATGCTCCTCAATGACCTCTAAATCTTTCTTGTTCCTTTCTTCATACATCTTTATACGCTTGTTGTGAATATCTAACAATGCGTTTTCAACACCATACTGGCCTTTACTACATTTCTCCCAAATATTTTGGGATATGCCAATTTTTTTATATTTTTCAGGCATTGGTGGAGGAGAATCATCCCCTGGGCGTTTGTTTTTGTTGGAATAAGGAGTTGAAGAGGAGTCAGCCATTGAAATTTGAAATTTATTTTCTAATGAAAATATCAAAGGAGTTGTATATGGTACGGTTGATTATGAACGGTTTTCCATGTCGAGTTGTACAAATAGGCTAGAGAGGTATACGAACGGTTCCCAATACTTTAGGCGGGAAGAGGGACCATCGAGAGGCGCCAAAAGTAAACAGATGGATAATATTGATCGGATTTGGTTTGTGTTTGGTTTGGATTTGACTAGTGTAGTTGATCTAGAAGTGTGTTTGGTGTTGGATTGACTAATTGACTTTTTCATTAGGGTAATTGATATTTTCTATATTAATGATGTTTAATGTAATTTGTGTGCTAACTTTAATGACTAATTGACTTTTTCATTAGGGTAATTGATATTTTCTAGTACATGTTTAATGTAAATACATGCTTTAATATCTATCGCAGTCTGAATGTGTTTGAGAAGTATGGGTATATTTAGGCCACTTCCAACAATAACTCAGCCTTAACAAATTCAAATTCAAATTCAAATTCAAATTCAAACGTAAGATAAAGTACAACATATTAACGCTGCGTTAACGCAGGTTAGCCCCAACAATTAAAATTCAAAGTCACATTAATAAAACGTGTGCATTTGTACCCTATAAATACCAATGCTTCTGAAGCACAAGTCACACAGAAACACATTCCAAACTTCTCAAATACTCAAGATCCAAGCATCTCAAATTCAAGATGTCTTCCAGAAAAGATTTCGGGCAACAATTTCCAAGCCCACCTCGCCAAAAGGATTTTGGCCAACAATTTCCAAGCCCACCTCGCCAAAAGGATTTTGGCCAACAGTTTCCAAGCCCACCTAGCGAAAATGAAAAATTCCATACTCCACCCGAGCATATCTTTTCGGTTTTCCAACCGGAAAATTTGCCGGTGAATAATCAACCTGAAAATGAACCGGTTCCCAACCAAGACCCAAATCCGTTTGGGTTAACTGAGGAACAACTTAGGCAAGAGGAAGCAGATATGCAAGTCCTCCTGGAAATGGAAGCACTTGAAAGAGAAGAGGAAGCTAATCGTTTGGAGCGGCAAGCCAGGGAGGATGAAGAACGTAGGCAAAGGTGGGAGTCTGGTTTTTTCACACCTTCCGAATCCTCTAAAGATGGTTACCCAGATTCAGATGATAGTTTTTATTAATCGTCCGTTGTTTATGTTAATCGTATGTTGTTTATGTTAATCAATCGTTGTTTATGTTAACGTAGTTTTTATTTGACATTTAATGTATTTCTATTTCATGTTTAATGTATTTCTATTTCATGTTTAATGTATTTGTATTTGATACTTTATTTTCAATTTATAAATTGAATTGAATTTGAATTGAATTGATAAATTTTAAATATATCCCGCCCTTTTGTTTAATTTGAATTTGAAATTTTAAATTTTAAATATCCCGCTCGTTATTAATATGTTGTACTGTTACTTTACGTTTGAATTTGAATAATACTCGTACGGTTACTTTTACTTTCAATCTGATTTTTAAAATAGCCTCCAACGGCTAGTTTAACGGCTTTCCACTATCAAAGCCACTTTCACAACACTTCGTTTTCTCACACAACTTCTTATAAAACTCTCTCGCAAGTATCACTAATTTTAACACAAACACTGTGGCTAACAAATTAACTAGCAGAGGTGCAAAAGGCTATCCTCACCCGATTACACAATGAACAAGAAAAAGAACTCACATTGATTAACAATTTGCTAGGTGAGATAACTCGTATTATGCTACAGATGCATAATCGTTCTGATCCAGAGGTCGAAAGGTTGCATGAGTTGCCTCAAGACCATCCAGCTATCAGGGTTGGTCTAGAAATTAAACTCTTTTAAGAAATGATGAAACAGGGTCGAAAGGTTGCGTGAGTTATTGTTGGGTGTGTTGCTCATGTACAAACATATAATCTCCGCTCATTCGTTAAACATCTCGTATACAACCATATCATCTCGGCTCATTTAATTCGTTAAACATCTCGTGTATAACCATATCATCTCGGCTCATTCGTTAAACATCTCGTATACAACCATATTATCTCGGCTCATTCGTTAAACATCTCGTATACAACCATATCATCTCGGCTCATTCGTTAAACATCTCGTATACAACCATATCATCTCGGCTCATTCGTTAAACATCTCGTGTATAATCATATCATCTCGGCTCATTCGTTAAACATCTCGTATACAACCATATTATCTCAGCTCATTCGTTAATTAAACATCTCGTATATATACAACCATATCATCTCGGCTCATTCGTTAAACATCTCGTATACAACCATATCATCTCGGCTCATTCGTTAAACATCTTGTGTATAACTAAAGCTCAGTTAATTAAGGGTGAGTGTGTTAAAGCTGACGTGGCATTGTGTTAAAGTTTAAAGCGGAGTTATTGTTGGGAGTGGTTAGAGTATTTTCTTTTGTTTTTTCGGTGGATTTTAGCGTGACTTAATCTTAATACCGCCAATTTTGTCCATATAATATTCAACTACGTACGGATAACTGATACCCACGGGGAAACCCGAAAAACCGATGGATAATATTAATCGGGTATCCGGTGGGATATGGGGCGGGTACGGGTATATTATAAATGGGTTCGGTTATGGGTATACTAAAACCCGCCCCAAACCCGAACCGTTTCCATCCCTATTTACCGGGTATAGCCGGATTTCACCGCCACGTCATCACCATTAGTTTTTTTTTTTTTTTTTTTTTTTTTTTTTTTTTTTTTTAACCAAATCTTGCCACGTCAGCTATAGTTAAACCAAACCACAAATTCAATATTCAACCAGCAATTAATCCCTTTACTCGGTCATTTGTAAACACACACAAAAATCAATAAACCCTAATCAACACACACATTCTTATGGCAAACACAAGCACGCAAACAATGAAACCAAATAACAAAAAGGTAATTAGTAATTTGTGTTTTGTAAATGTAATTAGTAAGGGTACAATAACTAGTAATTATGTAAGTATTTTGGTTTGTTAAATGGGTAGTAGTTTGTACTGTTGATGTGATGGTTGCACAGTATGATACATTATTTGCGATTATTAAGATAGTACTCTATAAAATTTGGAGCAAAAAATTTGATTTATTCAAGTTTATGCTTTAATTAACAGGTTCAAAGGGAAAATTTTCAAATAATTCAATTGTTAATTTCAAATTACAACTTGGAGGCAAATTTTTGGATCGAAATTTTTTGAATCACAAACAATTCATATTCTTGGTGTATAGCCTCTTTTCTCTCCTTAAAAAAAAGACTGCAAATAAAAAACAAAAATCAAATCTTCTCTCACCATTACTTTCCAAGCTAAGCCATAATCATTTTCTTTTACCCTTTGTTGCTCAAGAGTCATGGAAACTGAACCCATTGTTGATAACCATACTTTGCTTCCTCTTGATCATATTGTACATGATGATAACGCCTTAGAATATGAATCCGAAAAGTCTTCTGATGAAGAAGATATAGATGAGCCTGTAACCAACCAAACACCTGAGATAGTAGCTAAGAGGGGCTCAACCAGGCTAGCAAAGTTTCGCGCGAAGCATGACAAACCTGGTGCAATAAAGCTCAAGGTAACCTTCGATGCATTCGGTAGGGTAACAGGGGAAAATAGAGCAGTGTTTGTGAGTTTTTTAGGAGATGTGGCTCGTGAGCAGATAGGTGTGAAGATTCTACACTGGAAGAAGGTGAATAAAGAATCAAGAGATAAACTATGGGATGAAATCTTGGTACATATATACTATTTTGTAACCTAGTACTACATAAGTTTATGTATGCAGTTACATTATGTGCAACTAATTAACAACATTGTGTTAATCTTTTCAGAAATTTTTTGTTGTTGACGTCAAATACAGAAAATTGATAATGATTCGTCTTGGTAAAATGCTAAGGAATTACAGAAGGAAGCTCAAATTCAACTACATTTTGCCCAACCTAAATACACCTTCCAAACTGAATGAAGTCCCGGACTTGTATAATACAATAATGAAATCAGAAGACTGGGTCGAGTATGTTAAATACATGACCACCGAAGCATACAAGGTTTTAATTAGTCATCTTTAATTAAGTGTATATGTCATTTTATTATTTTCAGTTTGCAGCATTACCGCAGCTAAACGCCTTATGATTTTATGTTTTTAGGAGAAATCTGAGAAAGGTAAAATGGCGCGTTCCCAAAATATTTATCAGCATAAAATGGGACGAGGTGGATATGCTTATGTCAAAGAGAAAATGGTAAGATTACACAATGTTTGTTTTACCAATTAAGAGACGATCAGTATGAGAAATGAATCTGTTTACATTGCCCAATTTGCACATTTGCATTAATACCCTCATATTTTCGATTATCTTGGTTTAACTGTACATGTGTAAGCATCCTCATATTTTCATTTATCTTGGTCTAACTTTACATGGGTATGCATTTGATGTTTATTAGATCCAAAATAAAGAGATTGAAGCGGATGAAGAACCCCCCCCCCCCCCCCGGTAATGTAATGTGGGTGAAAGGAAGGGTAAACAAAGACGGCGAATACCCAAATGATGATATTAAATCAAAGGGAGATGAACTTGTAAGTTTGACTGCTAATTCTATTATTATGCTTATATAGCAGCAACATTTAACTGTGTACTAGCAGTAGTAGCTTGTATACCAGCAGCTACTCTAACATCATCAAGAAGACTTTTAATCCCAACATTTCCTATATTTTTTGTGCAGAAAGAAGCTGATGACAAGATCAAGGAAGGAACATCGGGTTTTGATGATGGCACTGATGCCATGACATTTGTATTTGGTAAGGAAAAGGGCGGTTATGCCAGAGGAGTGGGAGGTGCAGTAACATACAAAGAGTATTTTGGCCTTCCTCGAAGAAAACAAGAAGCCAATGAAAAAATTGCCTTACTTCAAACTCAACTGGATAATGAGAGACGCGAGCGTGAAGAAAAAGATAAATTGATCAAGAAATTGTCTGCCGAGATGACCGAAAAAGATGTGCAGGTCAATAAATTATCCGGTGAGGTGGAAAACACAAATATAATGCTTTCTCAAATTCTGCAACAGTTGAATAATAAAGGGATGAATATAACTCTGCCAACTGAACCATCGCCAATAGCCTCAGTTGTAAGCCATTTTTTATGTTGTTAACAATTTCATTTTCTAATGCTAACACTACTGATGCAAATGATACTAGGCATTGAACATAAACTGATGAGTGACTGTATTTCTTAGTTTATATTGCAGGTGACTTCAATGGCCATTGACAATATTGCAGGTGACTCCAATGGCACTCAGACAAGTGTTGTTGTAAGTCCTAAAGATGCGGGAATTGAGGAGAAATCCAATGGCCTTGAAACTTCTAAAAAGGTAACGGAAACAATTGTAAGTATAGTAATAAAAGATCGCCCTTTGATTTTTGAATTTTACATACATGATCGACTAATGTACCGTGTTTTATATATACGTATAGGAACCTGCTGCTAAAAATGTCAGGCCTAAGCATAACCTTAAGTCACGATGAAACGGGTCTCCAGATTCCCAATCGCTACAAAATGTGTCGTCTCCAACACAACCACTGCCAACAGTATGTATTTCAACATGTTTCTTGTTACTCTTTTGTTTAAATAATGTAACGTGTTTTATATATACATATAGGAACTTGCTAAAACTGTCGGACCCAATAAGCCAAAGCAAAAGAAGCGACGAAACGGGTCTCCAGATTCCCAATCGCAACAAGATGTGTCTCTAACACAAGCACTGCCAACAGTATGTATTTCAACATGTTTCTTGTTATTCTTTTGTTTAAATAATTTCTGATATATACATAAAAATTCTTTTTTTGTAGACACTTAAGTGCAAACTGTGGATTATAAAGCAAACAAATATTGTTGCTTTGGGTACCGTATACCAGTCTCATGGAAAGCAAGTGCTGCATAACCGACCACTCCCAAGTGATTGCTACAAAGTGTCGATTGATGAATCGTTAGTTGATGCAGCATGCGTACCGGACGTAGCAAATAATGGGTTAAAAGTAGTTAAGAATGTTGAAGGTAGTTTCGTTGCATGGCCAAAGGATCAAGTTATTTTTGAAGAGGTGGTACGTACATGTGTTTTTTCAACCTACATATATAATTATTCATATGTAATTCAATGTTTGATAGAAGCGTCTTTTGTTTACTACAGGTTACACCAACAAACCATGTGACTAAATGTGTACCACAGGCACCACCGAAGAAACAATATATATCTGCTAACGACTTAAGGCAAACTGCTAAGGGGGTGAAGGTTCAAAAGTCTTTAGATATTTGATTAATTAAGTACGACATTACAATTGTATATTCTGTCCAGTTATATACATTCGAGTTTAATTCAATTTGAAATTTCTTGTGTTTTTTAATATTGTTTTATATATAATATATATACTCATTCCAGCAGCACTAGCATAGTACTAGCAGCAGTAACTCTGCTTCAGCAGGACAACCTTAGTACTGCTAGCAGTAGCAACTCTGCTCCAACATTATTGGTCACTCTTTTTTTAATTCGATGTGTGACTAAATAGTATCAAAGGCCACACAAAATAAAAATTCATGTGACCATTGGATGAACAATAGTCACGCAAAATACACAATTCTTCACTTTACACAGCATATGGTCACACTTATTAACAACTTTGGCCACTTTATGCTTAATTGTATGTGACTAAATACCCAAAACAAGCATGCTTTGTGTGACTAAATATTATAAAAGGCCACACAAACATAAAATTCAAGTGGCCATTGGATGATCAATAGTCACACAAAATACAAATTTCTTCACTTTAAACAGCATATGGTCACACTTATCAACACTTTTGGCCACTTAATGCTTAATTGTATGTGACTAAATAACCAAAACAAACATGCTTTGTGTGACTAAATATTACAAAAGGCCACACAAACATAAAATTCATGTGGCCATTGGATGATCAATAGTCACACAAAATACACATTTCTTCACTTAAAACAACATATGGTCACACTTTTGGCCACTTTATGCTTAATTGTATGTGACTAAATACCCAAAACAAAGATGCTTTGTGTGGCTAAATATTACAAAAGGCCACACAAACTAAGGATTCATGTGACCATTGGATGATCAATAGTCACACAAAATACACATTTCTTCACTTAAAACAGCATATGGTCACACTTATTAACACTTTTGGCCACTTTATGCTTAATTGTATGTGACTAAATACCCAAAACAAACATGCTTTGTGTGACTAAATATTACAAAAGGCCACACAAACTAAGAATTCATGTGACCATTGGATGATCAATAGTCACACAAAATACACATTTCTTCACTTAAAACAGCATATGGTCACACTTATTAACACTTTTGGCCACTTTATGCTTAATTGTATGTGACTAAATACCCAAAGCAAACATGCTTTGTGTGACTAAATATTACAAAAGGCCACACAAACTAAGAATTCATGTGACCATTTGATGATCAATAGTACACATTTCTTCACTTTAAACAGCATATGGTCACACTTATTAACACTTTTGGCCACTGTTTTTTAAATTGTATGTGACTAACTTGAAAAAAACAACACACGATGTGTGACTAAATCATCACAAACGTCACATTTATTATATTTTCGTGTGGCCATAGGATGGGAAATAGTCACACATACTGATGAATCCAACAAAACTTGTGCCTAATTAGTCACACATATTCGGGTTTTGGTCACTCTTTTTTGATGAAAACGGCCACAAACTAAACAATGTGACCATATGATACCTACGGTGGCGTGAATTTTTGTCACACGCACCCAAAAAAACGTGTGTGACTATATGCATATAGTCACGCATTTCCAGTGTGACGATAGGCAATATCTGTACCATTAGTAGGACTTAAGCCAAAGAAGAAGATGATGGTTCAGTGAGTGTTGGACAAGAACTCACTGAACCCCAGTCTCCTCAACAACATTAAAGTGATTGAAGACTGAGGAACCAATGCCTGAAGAATAGGCGGGAACAAAAGGGAAAGATATGAGAAGATAAGAGTGTCAGACCAAACACTCTTATCTTGTCAGATACCAACCTTCCCTATTGCGGCTAAAAGTCGTGGAGTGTCAGCCAACAACTCCCAAAGTCTTATTAGCCCATTCCTATTGGTTCTTGGAAATGACAATTACTTTTTGTAATTGTCAGACACGCTACCTCAACAACTTGTAATATTTTAATCACTTATACTTAGATTACTTGTTTATAAATAGATCAGATGGAGAGAAGTTATGTGTGCTTTGTATATTGAAAGCTTAGAACTTTTACAAAGTAACTTCTCTCCTACAAAGAGTATACAACTCACTGAGATAGCTCAGTGGGTATATTGTTACCACTCAAGCAAAACTTGAGTTTCGATAGGAGACACCATAAACCCTTGTCTATTCAATCCCAAGTGTTTGTTCCGCAAAACACTTGGGTAATAGATTCTTGGAATTATTTCTAATAAGAATTTAAACGTTGAAAAATATTTTGTTTTTTATATTCACGTATTATAACTGTTAGAAATAGTCTTTGCATTGATCTCAGTCATAAGCTCACTTAGTTTAACTTAATTGTTATTACTCGGTGTGCTAAGGGAACAACAAGTGGTATCAGAGCCTCTGGTTTATAAAACCTTTCAAAAACCCAGAGAGCTCCAGGTTTTTAAAACCAAGATCCTAAAATGACTGATACCAATGTACCCCAGTTAGTCGATAAAAAAGGTGGCAGCTATTCTGCTGTTGCACCCAGACTTGAGGCTGGCAAATTTAGCAAATGGAAAAAATGTATGATTTGCTATTTAACTGGGATGGAACCCTACTACATCGCTTGTATCAAGGATGGCCCATTTGTCCCAAAAACTGCTGCTGGGCTAATTAAGCCTGAAGCTCAATGGACCATAGATGAGAGGAGGGTGGTCAATCAGGACCATCGCCTGAAAAGCATCCTTATATCATGTCTTCCTGACGATATAATGGAATCAGTCATCAACTGTTCTACAGCCAAGCAAACTTGGGATGACTTGGTTAATAGCTTTGAGGGTCCCTCAGATACCAAGGAAAATAGGGTCATGGACCTTAAACTTGAGTACAATACTTTCAAGGCAAAGGACTCTGAAAGTCTCTCTCAGACCTACACCAGATACAAGACTTTGATAAATGAGCTATCAAATGATGTTGTAACTTTATCTAAGCATGAGACTAATGTTGGCATTGTCAACAGTCTCCCTGAGAAGTGGCTCAACTTCTCACAAGGCCTGAGGAATGCTAACCACATTCAGACCCTTGAACTCCCTGAAATTTATGGGAAGTTTATCTATGAAGACAACTTGATCTCAAGGAGATACCCTGACTCAAAAGCTCTTGAGTCCAAAAAGTCCTTAACCTCCACACCCATATCAACTGCTTTCTATTCTAATGGTGTTGTTCAGGATTTTCAAGAGGATTCTGAAGAAGAAATTGATGAAAGGACTGGTGAGGAGTACCTGAACGACTTAAACTTGGAATTCCAAGAAAGGGCACTCCTTGCTAGTTCAAGACGTTTCATCAAAAGAAATCAGTCCAACTTTACAAAACCAAAAGCAAATGAGACCACTGAATGCTTTAAATGTGGTAAAAAGGGTCATTTTGCTAGGGACTGTTATTCTAAAACTATCTCAGAACCCTCTTACAAATTCTTAGGAAACAGTTCCTCAGGAACTAGCAAGTTTCAACCTAAAATGTTTCAGTCCACCCAACAATTTCAAAACAAGGGTCAAAATGATTTTGAAACAAAATATAGGAAAATCAAAGCTAAACTTGCACTTCTTGAAACTAACCCCATATTGTCTCAGGCTGCTCAAACATCCACACCTATTCAGACAAAGAACAACGTATTAGTAGCTGAAGCATATGATTGGGATGAAGAAGAGGTTTCCTCAGATGAGGAAATAAGAGTTAGTGCACTGATGGCACTTTCTGAAGAGGATCAGGTGGCTGTGGGAAAAAGCTATGCTAGGAATGGAGAGTGGGTCAACATCACCATGAAGAAGGTAAATACTTTACTTTCTATGGATGATGATTCTGATTGGTAGTCTTACATGAATTATATTTGTGTTGATCTAAAGTTTGTTGAGGAACAAAGGCTTAACCTGTTTTCAAAATATAACAAAATTGTGTCAGAATTGAATAAATGTAGAGATGAACTGCTTGCACTGAAACAAGCCAAATTAGAATCTATTACTCTACAAATTCAGAACACTAAAATTTTGAAACAAAACCAAGCCCTTCAAACAGAACATAAGAAAGAAAAGGTTGTTATTGAAAGCTGGACCAAAAAGAACCCTAAGGTCTTTGATTCTGTGGGCTTAATTCCTAAGATAACTATAGGAATTGACTACCTCACTGAAACCTCCAGTGAAAGTCCCAGTGAAATGACCTTTGTTCCAGCTGGCATATCCTATGAGCAAGAGATGGAACCCAAGTCAAATGACTGGATTGTCAGGGACAACCCAGTCAGTAAGTTGCCAAACTTTGAGACTGGAAACATCTTGCTCCCTGAAAGTCAGGCTCTGAAAGGTATGCTTGGACTCTTTGACCAACTCAGTATTTCTGATCCAATCAGTGAGCCTGAATCAGAATAAACTCCTCCACTCCCTCCACTAAATACCCTTCAGGGTGCTGCACCAAGCTCAGACCTCCCACCATTGGTCTACTCCCCACACTCTCCAAAGGAGAGATCAGGAAAAGGTAGAATCCTCCTGAGAAGACCACCCCTTGAAGTCTCAGTAAATACTGATGACTCATCAACTTCAGTCCCTTCTGAAGTAGCAACCCAAAGTCCTGATCCAAGAATTGATCAGTTGACTGAAATGGTCAGGAAGCTAAGTGAGAAGATTGCATCTTCTGAAAAACCTTCTCAATTAAAGAAGGAACGAAAACTAGCTTCCTCAAAGACCAAACCCAAACCAACCAAACCCCTGAAAAAGTGTGAACTGTGCAACTATACAAATCATCTCACTGATGATTGCTATAGAGTCCTTTATTGCATGATTTGCAAAAAGGAAGATCACAGGACCTCTGATCATAAAAAATGCTCAGTCATGTCAAACTTTTCAGGACTTAAGCCTCAGTGCTTGAACTACCCTTCTGATTCTAAGCAGAAACAGAAGCAAAAGGCCAAGCCTTTTCCACCTTGTCTATTGTGTGGAATCAATGACCATCATCCTGAGGATTGTCAAAATGAAAAACACTATGAATCTAGTGGAAGTTCCACTCAGAAATCCTCAGGAAAAGAGAGGGTCATTCAGTCAAGAAGAGGAATGAATAAACAATCCTCTCAGACTACTGAGGCTACCCCTGCGACTAAATGCAAAACATGTGGTAGCTCATTCCACTCAACCACTGACCATGAATAGATTAATACTTTCATAAAGACCTACAAAACCAAACCCTCCATGAAATGGAGTCCTAGAAAGAACTGACCCAGTTTACTATTTGTGCAGAGGCATGCTAGGGATCCTGTTTGGCATCTAGACAGTGGATGTTCAAGGAGCATGACTGGTGTTAAGGAGTGTCTGCACAAATATGTGGAAGAACCAGGACCCAAAGTGATATTTGCTGATAATTCATCATGTCTCACTGAAGGTTATGGTTCAGTAAACTGCAATGGAATTGTCTTTACTAGGATAGCTTATGTAAATGGTCTTAAGTACAATCTGATCAGTGTCAGTCAACTATGTGATGCAAAATACATAGTTCAGTTTGATGATAAGCAAGGAACCATCTTCAATGCAAATAAGGAAATTATCCTCATTGCACCAAGAAGACAAGATGTTTATGTATTAGACATGACCAGTCTAACTCAGGATGGAACTTGTCTCTTTGCTAAAGGCACTGATACACTCAACTGGCTTTGGCATAAGAGACTCACCCACCTGAACTTTAAAAACATAAACAATCTTGTAAAACAAAACAAGGTCCTTAGCTTACCATCACTAGTGTTTTCAAAGGATAAACCATGCTCAGCTTGTGAAAAAGGTAAACATCACAGAGCATCCTTTAAAACCAAAACCAACTTTTCCATCAGGAACTGCCTACATCTTCTCCATATGGATCTATTTGGACCTGTCAGTCCAAGGTCTATTAACCATGAGAAGTATACTCTGGTCATTGTGGATGAATACTCTAGATACACTTGGGTATTCTTCCTGATCAAAAAGAGTAAGGCAGCTGAAACAATCATGTCCTTTGTCAGGAACATTGAAAATCAAAATGACATTAAGGTCAAACAGATTAGAACTGACAATGGGACTGAGTTCAAAAATTATGAACTTGAATGTTTCTGTGATGAGAAAGGTATCTCCCAAAAATTTTCCTCTCCATACACACCTGAACAAAATGGTGTTGCTGAAAGGAAAAATAGAACACTCATTGAAGCTGCTAGGACAATGCTAAGTGGATCATGTTGGATAATGCTCGTGTCATAATCACTAATTATATGGCTAGACATATGTGAGCCTATGGGGTCACACACTTATACACAGAGACACCATTTTATAGATTGTATTTATCGTATTTACAATATATAAACGACTACGTAACTCAAGATCAATAACGGGCCATTAAATACTAAGTTAGACTTAGTGTTTTTGGACTGGGCCAACAACGGGCAAGCCCATTGTGGGCCCTAAGCATGGCCGGCCTAGAGAAGGCTTCAAGGGAAAGTTATGATTTGAATTTGGTCAATTGTAATTAGCTAGAATTACTCCTAATGATCAATTAACAAATTGACAAAATACACTCTCTCCCTTCTCCTCTTTTTGTACGGCACAAAAGAAAGAAAACCTAGGGTTTTTCTTTTTGATCTTTTCCACTCTTGCATCTTGTTTATTCAAGGGTGATTAATTGGTTACGGGTTGAAAGACTAGCATCGGGTGGTGATCAAGGACGTGTAGTGTGGACATATCATAGAGGTGATCTATTTTGATCACTTGGGTTTCATATTGTGTTCGACACATTGGTTTTGTTGGTGACTCCCAGATCACGCTACAAAGGTATAAATTATGTGTTTATTTATTTGATTGATCATATGGCACTATGGATCCTTGTATGGTGATGTTTATCCGCTGCGTTTTATATTAATTAATTGTTAATTCATGTTTACATCACCTATAGTGGTATCACGAGCCATCATATGTTGTCATATGATCATCATGTATGCGTAAAAATGGTTAAAAACATGTTTTTTTTAATGGATTTAAAGGTGTCATTTTAAAACAGCCCCTAGGGCTTATATATCATGATTATGTCGACCTTAAGATGGTCTTAAGATCTGGACTTTTTGATCCTATGGCCATTTGTTATGCATACGTTGTTTGTTTACTTGATCGGTACCCGTAAAATGGCCTAAAAACGCGTTTTTTTGGAAGATTTTTAACCCGATTTCAAATCAGCCCATGAGGCTTATTTTTCTGTGGTAAAATGGTGTTAAGAAGGTCCTAACATCAGTGGGGTTTGAGTCTTTGGCCATTTGTCACGCGTACCATTCGGGGTTTTAATTCTTGTTAATTATTTCTTCGATTCGTTGGCTAACAATTTATTTCTTGTTATTTATTTTGTTATCCATGGCAAATACATGCATGTTTGTCCATGGAGTTAGCCAACACCATGTAATAATATTTATTTGAATGTATTATTATGTGTTCATATGCAAAGCCGATGAAAACCTAGACCACTTGTGCGTTGTGATTGTGATTGTTGGTTGCATTTTTTTGTTTTGGGGTTTTGCCATTGTTTCGGCACTTTTGTAATGTATTTCAATTTTGGTTTTGCCAATGTTTGGGCATTTTACAGTAGATACAAAGTAGATTAGTTGTATTTTACTTTATATGTATTGTAAACAAGAGCTTGGAAGCAAATGGCGAAAGATTGAAGAGTTGTAGACTGAAAGTTGCTGCTGGACACCTGTTGGGAAAACGTGATTACCTGCTGATTGGTAAGGTATTTTTTTCTAAAATTTTTGGTGCAGGTCCACAAGACATAGGGCTACAACTTTGTCAACTGGGCCGAATCATGAGGAGGTGATCTTCCTAGGCATTTGGGCCTTGCAAAACAGAAAAACTGGGCTGACAGAAACTGAAGTTCATGTGCATTATGGGTTTTTTACTTGCTCATGATTGTCTTGGAGCAAGTGGGAGCCCTCCTTGTGGTTGTGCTATGTGTCCCTAGTTGACCCTTGGTTCTCGTGATGGCTCACGAGGCCAAGCATAGGATTTTCATCGGTTGAGGCTTTGCATATTGTGGTTGTATGTTTGGTTGGTTGTTTTTATGTATGTTGTGACTACATGTAAAACGGAAAAATGTTTTCTTAAAACTTGAAACTAAACATAAACCATTTTGAACTAAGTCTTTTGATTTAGTTTAACTAAGTTTAAATATGATTTGAAACTTAAAAATCATTGTTTTCTAAATAACACTTAAACTAGTTAAGATTGTTTATTTATTGATTTATTGTATTGTCCAAACTTAATTAAAATCCACCTAGGATTTATATTAGTCTTGAAAATGGACAACTTGACACACATAAATTAAAACAATGATTAGACTTAAGTTAAGAAAAGTTTTTTAACTTGTGCTACGAAGAATGAATGCATGCTTCTTTCGTACACGTTTTTGATCCACATCAAAACCATTTACCCGTCAAAATTTAAGTCACGCCGTCCAATTATGAGAACACTTGCAATTACCTTTTAGCATCTGGTCAGACCTAGGCTGAATTGTAACCCAAGGTGACTATTCTCCATGGTCAGACCTAGGATTATTCTCACAGTTTTCAAATTGGATGACTTAATCGAGTAGTGTGGTCAGACCCTTACCCAAGGCAAAGATGGGACTAAACATGCCTACATGACACTAGTTGTTTGACACTAGATGCCATGAGTCCCATAAGGATCTAAGAGTTGTACATGTAATACAATTGGTGATCGTCGCCTACCTATTGAATCCACCATTTCTAGTAGATCAACTGCATTAATGGTCGAACCTCAATGAGGATCTTAGCCTTTTCGTAAATTAAATGTTTTAAATTATAAACATGGGGTAGTTAATTTATAAAAGGATAATTATCGAAAATACTAAAATTGAACTTTGTAAATTCAATTAATGCAATGCATACCGTAAACAAGAGTTTGTTCTTTTCTTGTTAAAAGGACGACCTAAGTCGATCTTTCCATATAAGAAAGAGACTTATTCCTATCCTTTTTCTTTATGAGGAAAAGCCATAATAGGAATATTTGAATTTTCCTAATTCTAATCAAACTCAAGGAAAACCTACTCTAGAAATCGTGATGTCTTGTAAAAGTCAAAACGGTTAAGTATGGTTACACATCGTATTCCTTCAACGTTGTTTTATAACCCTTGTTTCGGTTTTGAAACATTGAAGAAATATAAGATATTTGGACAACCAAGAACACGTGCACTTGACTTGACCTCTTTGGTCAGACCTTAGGGCCATTTCAACCCATGGCGAATTTTGCTCATTGGTCAAACCTTTGACGATATTTGCATGTTCTTGCTTGGTCAACCTATTTCGTACTAGCTACCAAACTAAAATGAGTTTAAATAATTAGAAGAAGGAAGTATCAATAAACCGCAATGTGGTAAAGGCAATTACTAGCATGATTACCTAGCAGTTTGCCTTAACCCAATATGCCTACTAAGGTCCTACATACCCTTGTGGTAAAGTAAACCAATTATGGAGGAAATGCATACCTATTTTCAAGTTAAAATAGCAATGATGGCTAACCCATCATCTATATGTTAGAACTTGATGCACTTTCTTGAATACCTAAGTACATGTTTACTAGTCAAAGTGACTCACATTAGCAATAATGTGTAGATATTCAAAGAAAGATGGAAAGTATCAAATCGCTACTCACTCTCCACTGGTGACGTAACACATTGTAATGTTGTCTAATCCAGTGGGAGCTACGTGATTATATTACTAGTGACATAACACATGTAATGTTGTATAATCCAGTGGGAGCTGTAAGCTTTATTACTTGCAAGTTGCCCATCTTATTTCCAGATTGTCTTGAAATAATACATTACTTTCCACGTGTTAAGCATCATAGTTTATATATAAGAACCATTGCATAAGTTTTATATGATAACTTGTCGCGTTCCTGATGTTGCTTCCTGAAATGTTATCTATAAAATTGTTATGCATGATTCATTATTCAAACGATAAAGTTCTACATATTTATATTTTGATTTTTGACTAAAAATCATATGTTATCTTATACATTGTCATATTGCTCATACAAACAAACGAGCGTAGTGTTGTTTGCATGCTCTCACGATGTTGTGCCATGCACAAGTGGGAGAAATCTTAATTGTGTGCAAGGTACAACATATAACAATATGACTAATAGTTTTTCTTGACTGCAAGGTAAGAAACTAAAATTCTACTAGGACTTCTACACATAAAATGTATGTTGCCCTAATTAGAACAAATATCAAGATATCATGAAAAGCTACTTCAACATATTCACTGAATTGTTTAGTAAATATGATTATGTTTTCTTGTAAACTCATAATCATGAAGTACAAAATTAACTTGAATATACTATTGAGGCCAAGAGTCGGCACTCGTAATTACTTTAGTTGAATATGTTTAGGTCTCTTGTAAAGACACAAACATTAATTCCGTTAATTGTTGAAAGACTTATAACGTAAAGTAAGACGTCAAATTTGTTATGTCTTCTTGTTAAAGACATGTACACTTACGACGTCTACGTTAATTTGTTATGTCTTCTTGTTAAAGACATGTACACTTACGACGTATAATATTAAATGTTTATGTTTTCTAGTCAAAACATGCACATGAAGTAAAGTATGCAGTAGGCTAAAATTACTATTGATGCCATCTGGTTTGACTTGGTTGGCAGATATGTAAGCCAAAAGGTATAAGTTCGTCTAATAAGTTGTGTGATAGTCTCACAACATCAGTCCTCATGGAATACCACAACTTTATGGTATGTCCATCGTGGAAAATCAAACACTATTGATATTGTTTGATCTTTGATGACTTAAACTGTTTTACCTCCAAAGCTATCAAGGTTAGAAATTGGATGTGCCATGTGTACACTCAATATGGTTCCAACCCAGAAGGAATTTAAGACACCATTGTAGTATGGCATGAGATGAATATCATTATGTCTTGATTAAAGTTCTGAATTTGTTAACTACTTAAGAGTAAGTAATTAACAAACTAGAGTCAAGAACTGTCGATGTATTCTGGATGTCCCACTTGAAAACAATTTATTGTTTCTCATGATGCTGAGTATCTAGAGATTAGTCTCTACATACAAAAGCAAGTGGGAGCACCTTTAGATCTTGAAGTTATTCAAGAGCAACCTTTTGAGTACACTTGCTAATGTCATACTAAGGTTGAACATTCATATGTTAAACCATAGATTGATATCTCTCATTCATAAATCCGCAAGGATACCTCTTGCACCTGAATGATATAGTTTTTATACAAATGCTGAGGGACATAAGTTAGAGGATCATGGTGAACCTGTTAACTACTGAGATGCATTATCAGATATTGTATCTGATGAGTAGCTCAAAACTATGAATGTTAAGATGCAGCCCTTGAAAGACAATCACTCGTGGAGTTTGATTGATCTCTTACAAATCAGTTAGACTGTGAGGTTAAGAATGAGTTTCTTGATAAGAAAACTCAAAAGGGAAAACTTGTACACACGTTTAATGCACGACTAGTAAAAGGAGTTTACTCGTACTCAAGAAATTGACTATGACTAAATCCTTCTACCTAGAAACATTGGATGTATAAAGATGATTAATAGTCATACCTGTTTTCATGTAAATGAAATATGACAATAGGATATCAAAACACTTTTCTTGTTGATTACCTCTGCGAGGACGATGAGTAATCAAAAGGGTTTATGAATCCATATAATCTTTATTATGTATACAAGATAAAATAATCCATGTGTGGATTAGATCATGCATCTAGGAGCAAAGATCTTGAGTTAATTATAAAATCATTAATTTGATTTTGATTAATAAGATTACTCCTAAGTACACTAAGAGCAAGTTGGAGCACTGTATTTATTTTCTTAAATCTCATATGTCATTAACATATTAGAAACAATATTCCATCTAAGCTAGACTTTAATCCTTAGCTTGGAATGAAGTTTCTCTTGAGGGATTTATAAAATAAGACATACAACCTTGTTATGTATATGTTTATTAGAATAAACATAAGCGGTTATTAAGTCTAAACATAATATGACACGTTATTGAGGAGAGTCTCAATGATTAATCTTACTTGATGAGATTGAACACATGATTGGAAATCTTAAGTTTGACTGAAGGATTCATCATGTAAGTCATATTAAGTATTGGACTATATATTTATCATTTGCATGAATACAAGATGAGTTGATAACAACCAATATCTAAGTGAAAGTCGTTAGATAATTGTTAAACGAACATTATATTGGACCTACATAGGACCAAAGATATGTTCAAACGTTTACGGATATATGAGGAACTCTGTTTTGTTTGCATACGCTGATGCTTATTTAACTGAGATGATACTCAACCCCAGTCATGGTAGGATGTCATCATGAATGATGAAATTGCTGACTAGATGTGCTCAACTGAGAGCATTAATGCGTTATACATTAAAAGAATAAGAATACTTTATAGTTTGAGAAACTATTCAGATGACTATCTAAAGTAGGTGTTTTGCTGGCTTCAAACACCCTATGGAATGTATTGTTGCGATTCTCGTCTTGTACTTGAATGTGCACATACAAAGGACAATCATCATTTAAACCTTTCATGAGTTTTGAAACAAGTATTCTCAAAGTTTACTCAGATGACTACTTGTTGTCTTGTACAACATGATTCGATCATGGTGGGAACATCGGATCCCGACCTATGAGTAGTCTGATGCATATCTGTTTTTAGTATTTGGATAATGGAACTGTAAGCAGTCGTATTATACAATGAATTGATATACCGGGTATGATCGTCTTCATTTATACTACTGTGTTCTATATTTGCATGTTTAATCCATGAATAATTTATTTATTCTAAAATTATCCATTGTCGGTTGACGATACGGGAGTATCATCAAATTAAGACAAATGTAAGCGTGTTGGTGATTTATTTGCCACACTCACATGTTGTTCATTGGGATGAACATTGGATTGACCCAACCTACGAGTATTCACTATATGGATCGTCGTCAATAGTGAATCTCGCAAGAGGTTATGTCTCTTATCCTCAGACTTGAGATGCAAGCAGGTCTTGCACGTGTGGAATTTCATTCCTTGATATGGTTAAACGCTATCCTGAATAAGGTAGTTATAAAAGCCATTATCAGGAGTGATATGAAGCATGTGAATGACACGTGTAGTCAAAATGGGATTTGTTCCTCCACTTGTTTTGGAGTTAGATACTATTGGGCCCCTCGATGAATTGAACAGATGTTTGTATGGCCGTACCCAAATGAGATTAAGATGAATCTTAATTCACTTGGTAATCTAGTTCAATATCTATATCGAGAAACATAATAGTTGAACTATTAGAATGACTTTTGATCCATGTCTAATATTCAACACGGTATCTGCAACAAAAGGATAGATGACATGTAAACCATCTGAAATGAGACGTTTAAGAAACTACCCTCACATATTTCTAGGGGCTTTGGCGTGTTGCTAGACGCTAACCATTGCTTGTATAATTACTTGATTATTATGACGTCGCAAGTGGGAGCTGTTGGATAATGCTCGTGTCATAATCACTAATTATATGGCTAGACATATGTGAGCCTATGGGGTCACACACTTATACACAGAGACACCATTTTATAGATTGTATTTATCGTATTTACAATATATAAACGACTACGTAACTCAAGATCAATAACGGGCCATTAAATACTAAGTTAGACTTAGTGTTTTTGGACTGGGCCAACAACGGGCAAGCCCATTGTGGGCCCTAAGCATGGCCGGCCTAGAGAAGGCTTCAAGGGAAAGTTATGATTTGAATTTGGTCAATTGTAATTAGCTAGAATTACTCCTAATGATCAATTAACAAATTGACAAAATACACTCTCTCCCTTCTCCTCTTTTGTACGGCACAAAAGAAAGAAAACCTAGGGTTTTTCTTTTTGATCTTTTCCACTCTTGCATCTTGTTTATTCAAGGGTGATTAATTGGTTACGGGTTGAAAGACTAGCATCGGGTGGTGATCAAGGACGTGTAGTGTGGACATATCATAGAGGTGATCTATTTTGATCACTTGGGTTTCATATTGTGTTCGACACATTGGTTTTGTTGGTGACTCCCAGATCACGCTACAAAGGTATAAATTATGTGTTTATTTATTTGATTGATCATATGGCACTATGGATCCTTGTATGGTGATGTTTATCCGCTGCGTTTTATATTAATTAATTGTTAATTCATGTTTACATCACCTATAGATCAGTCCTTTCCAAACATTTTTGGACTGATGCAGTCAAAACTACCTGTTGTACACAAAACAGATCCATCATTGTAAAGAGACATGGGAAAACCCCATATGAGTTATTCAAAGGAAGAATCCCTTACATCAGCTACTTTCATGTCTTTGGGTGTCCTGTGTTTATTCATAATCACAAGGATCACTTAGGGAAATTTGATGCAAAAGCTGATGATGGATACTTCCTAGGATACTCACTTGTCTCAAAAGCCTTCAGAGTGTTCAACACAAGGAGACAGCAGACTGAGGAAACATTTCATGTTACCTTTGATGAGAGCACTGATGCTATCAGGTTCTCAACTGCCTCAGTAGAAGAGATAGGAATTGATAACTCTTCAAGATATCCTCCTGATGAATATCTTCCTGAAAAAAATCCTTCCACTCAGTATCAAGATGATGCTAACATCTCCTATTACATAATCCCTCACAACCTACCTAACCCAACCATCACTGAGTTTGTTGAGGCACATGCAAACACTGATGTAATTAATTAGTCTGTTCAAAATGCTCAAGAACTAAACAATCTCAGTGATCAGGTAGACACTCAAGATCCAATCAATGATCATGTGTCTACTCCAGAACCAACCCCTCCACCCAATCAGGCCTCCACAAGTTCAAATCAGTATCCAGGACCTCAGGAAAGTTGGACTAGTTCTCAGGACATTGAACTTGTTAATATTATTGGAGAGCCTACTGAAGGCATGCTCACCAAGAGCATGGCTGCTAGTCTAAGAGCAGCCTCAGCCAATGAATGCCTATTTGTGGACTTCATTTCCACAATTGAACCCTAAAGTGTTAAAGAAGCACTTACACATCCAAGTTGGGTTCAGGCCATGCATGATGAACTGGAACAATTTGACAGAAACAAGGTAATGACCTTGGTCAAATGTCCTGAGAATGTCTCAGTCATTGGCATGAAACGGGTATTCAAAAACAAAACTGATGAAAATGGCATAGTCATTAAAAACAAAGCCAGACTTGTAGCCAAAGGCTATAATCAACAAGAAGGCATTGACTATGAAGAAACATTTGCACCAGTAGCAAGGATGAAAGCCATCAGGATCTTCCTTGCTTTTGCTACATACATGAACTTCAAGGTGTACCAAATGGATGTTAAAAGTGCATTCTTAAATGGTTCACTGAAAGAAGAAGTTTATGTTCAGCAACCTCCTGGATTTGAAAGCCATGAGTTTCCTGATCATGTCTGTAAGCTTAATAAAACCCTTTATGGACTGAAACAAGCTCCCAGGGCATGGTATGAAACTCTTTCAGCCTTTCTGATCCAAAACAAATTGGTCAGAGGCAAGATAGACAACACATTGTTTATCTATAAGACAAATACTGATGTCATACTAGTACAAGTGTATGTTGATGACATCATCTTTGGCTCAACAAGTTACAAGCTTTGCAAACAATTTGAAAAACTAATGGCTAAGCAATTTGAAATGAGCATGATGGGAGAATTAACCTACTTCCTTGGTCTTCAGATCAAGCAGACTGATAAAGGAACCACTATCAGTCAAGAGAAGTATGTTAAGAACCTACTGAAAAAGTATGAACTCAGTGACTGTGCCTCAGTCAAGACTCCCATGGTTCCCCCAAACAACCTTGGTCCTGATCTCACCGGTAAACCAGTAAATCAAACTCTCTTTAGAGGAATGATAGGATCACTGATGTATCTACTTGCATCAAGGCCTGATATCCAATTCTCAGTATGTCTATGTGCCAGATATCAATCTGACCCAAAAGAATCACACATCACAGCTGTGAAAAGGATATTCAGGTACCTGAAAGGTACTCCAAACCTTGGATTATATTATCCAAAATGCTCAGGCCTTGATCTCAAAGGATACTCAGACTCTGACTATGCTGGATGCAACATGGACAGAAAAAGTACCTCAGGCTCTTGCCAAATACTTGGTGGGAAACTAGTTTGTTGGAGTGCTAATAAGCAACAATCAGTTGCCTTGTCCTCAGCTGAGGCTGAATATGTTGCAGCAGCTAGTTGTTGTGCAAATGTACTCTGTATGAAAAGTCAACTCAGTGACTATGGAATTCAGTATAAGATGGTACCCATCTTTTGTGATAACACAAGTGCAATTGCAATCTCAAACAACCCTGTTCTTCATCAGAGAACAAAACACATTGATATTAGATATCATTTCATCAGGGACCATGTCATGAATGGTGACATTGAATTACACTTCATTCCTACTGAATATCAGTTAGCTGATATATTCACCAAACCATTGGATGAACCAACTTTCACCAGACTGAAAGCTGAATTAGGAATGCTGGATATAGAGAATCAGTCCACTGATTGATTTCTCCCAACCAAGTGTCAATTAAAAAATAAACCTTAGGTCCCTGACTCAATGTATACATCAGTGAAAAAAATCACTGAATCCTCAACCTCAGGAACTAAACCCAAGTTCCTGAATCCTTGTAGCTCAGGAATCATTCCATATTCCTGAATCATCAGTGACTAATCCCAAGTCCCTGAAAAACCATCCCTGAATGAAAAGTCATTCAGGGCCCTGAAAAGGACATTCAATACTAACTTAAATGCTCTAAGTATCTAGTTAGTAAATGTCCGAGGTTGGTAACTGGATTCTTATTAAATATAAGAATATTTGTTCCTTTGCCTTTCTGGCATACACCTCATGGGCCCCCACTTCCCAACTTGGCATTCAATTCCCTCTCTCACACAATACACTGTGTGATGATGGAGACTCTGCAACTTCTCCTTTTGCATAAACTGCTCAACTGTTCACCCTGCCAGTTGCGAAAAAAGAGGAAAAGTGGAGTGGTGGCATTTAATGCGGATTTCAAAAATTTTATTCAAAATAATTTCCAAAAATTATATTTTGATTAAATAAAACCGCTCAAATGTCAAAAATAACCCCATCTCCACTATCCTATAAATACCCCAACCAAAACAAACACACACACGCGTTTTAAAAATCTAAGCTAAACTCTGCCCATTTTATCTCTCAAAACTCTGTGTGTGTTCATAGCAATTAGAAACCCAGTCCATTTGTCCAACCAAACACAAAAATGGCATCTTCTAATGCTGTCACCCTCGCCCCAAATGTGAATTTCCCAATGGAGGGCGTGGATATGACCAAAAATAACGTGGTTGGAAATTTCCACTACCCCCAACAATATGAGGGGTACAAGGATGTGGTTAAGTATTTACATAACTGCTTCCTTGCCACGGCTTTTACCAAAACCCCATCAGTCATTTATCATGACTATCTCAGGGAGTTCTGGTGTACCGCAATGGCTACTAGCCCTAAGGACACCAGATAATCAATCATCACATTCACTGTGATGAATGGGAAGAAACCCCTCTCCCTAGACTACAAGACCTTTCTCAAGGCCACTGGTCTTGATTTCGCCCAGACCTTTGAGGCAAACCCTACTGACCAGGAAATTAAAGCAGAAACGCTATTCCTTGGGCCTTATGACGCTAAGCGTCCTACTTTGTCTCCTGAAGCCTTGTTAGAAAAGGCTCCCATAGTGAAGACATGGTTTCACCCCATCTGGAGACTCATGATGACATTTTTCATTCAAGTTCTAGGAGGGAATAAATCCTCCACTGAGCAAGTGAACTCATCACAGCAAATGATGATGTTCAGTCTCTTGGAGGGTAGAAAAATTGATATCGGAGGTATAATCTTCCGAGACCTCGTTGCCAAGCTCTCAGGGAAACATAGGCAAAGACATATGTCTTATCCTTGGTTCATTTCCTGTGCGCTTCAGGACCTTCTTGGTTCTGACTACTTAAGGTCTGACGATCAAGGTACAAAACCTGACGTCTTGCATAAGACCAATTTTAGTAGTGACATCACTGAGGCACAACCCACCGCCCTGACCAACTACATGTTAGTAGTCATTCAAGGTGAGAATGCTAGCTCCCCAGTACCTTCACCAACCAAGAAGGTGAAGAAGAAGAAAGGGGGACAGTCCAGTAAGGTGGTTAGACCTAAACCACTCGTCACTGAGACTGTTGCCTCAGGCACCCTTAACATTGTGGCCCAGACCTCTGAGACACCCACTGCAGAGACCTTTCTGACCACAAAACAACCGTCACCGGAGGTCACTGGGAAATCATCCTCAGTGTCCTCGGACAAACCCTTTCCGCATGTTTCCTTTGACATAAACAAGTCAGAGGGATCAGGAACATCCACCCATTCACATCCCAATGAAAGCACTGATAAATCAAAATCAGAGCCTGAGGGAGTACAGGGTTCTATATCCTCAGTGGGGCAGCACTACTCCACTGAGAAGGGGACCCATACCCGCTCACATCCTGCTAACGTCCCTGAGCAATCACACTCAGGGTCTCAGGGAGTTCAGGACCCTAAATCCCCAAAATGACAGACCAATCCTGATGGGAAGGGAGTCCATACATCTTCACAAGGAGTGCCTCATGATTCCACTGGAAAACACCCATCAGTGGATGAAGGCGCTCAGGGGGACAATGACTCAGAGGGATATAAACCACCCGCCGATACGGAACCCAAACCCAGCTCAGGCATCTCAGGTACTTTTGTTCTCTCGGGAACTGACCCTAAAAGTCAGGCTGGGCAAACCCCCCCCCCCCCCCCCAGTTATTATGACTAGTCAGGCTGGTCAAACCCCACCAGTTATTATGACAAAAGAGTCAGAACCCGGCCACAACGAAGGTGAGCCCTCTTCTGAGGGGGAGCCGGATATCCTGAAGGCTCCTTCTCTGGCTGACTATGAAAATTTGTTGGCTGATGAGTCAGAGGAGGAGATTGATTTTGGTGATGATGATATCCTTGATGCTGAGGAGGAAATGGAGAGTCAATTAAACCCTCCTCAGCCCTCTGAGCAACAACATTCTTCTTCTCCTCCTGAGGATCAACCACCCAGTTCCCCATCAACCTCATCATCATCATCAGGTGCTTCAGCCACTCCTGAGTGGTTGCAAAAGTATGACAATGCTCGTCCGGCTTCTGAAAGGCAAATGGCCAAATTCCTTCGCAAAGCCAACGAAGGTCTTTACAATATACTTACGGATGAGCAATGGGATAAGCACACTGAAGTGGCAGCCTCCTATGCCGACTTCAGGGCTTCAGTAGAAGAATCTCAGGCAAAGATTCTTCAGGCCGCTAATCTCACTGATAAACAACTTGGCGACCTGAACAAATCTGTAAATGAAATAGCCACTGGACAGCATCAGGAACTCTCTAACATCCTCAAGGCTATTGAATCAGTCCAAGAACATCTTACAGATGATCCCACCTTTGTCAAAAGATTGGATGCATACTTGGCCTCTCAGGCGTCCACCTCCACCAACATTACTGAGCTTCTAAAGCTCCTTCAGGGGGTAGATCTTCAAGGTCTAAGGACACAACAAGAGTCCATTCATCAGGCTGTTATTGCATCCAAGGAGCACCTGATCCGAATCTCTTCAGCCTTTGAGCAGCTCTCAACAACACATAATGAGCTAGTCACCCACTACACCACCCAAGTCACTGAACTCACCACCCACCAAAAGGAAATGGTTGCCGAATTAAGTGCCGTGAAGAATGAGACTTCTGAGACAAAGTCTATGGTCTCAAACATCCTATCTATTCTTCAGGCCTCTCAGGCTCCTCCAACTCCTCAGTCAACAGGTGTCTCCACTGAAGTTCCACCATCTGCTGAGGGGGAGAAAAATGATGATGATCCGATCCCTGATCCTACTTCTGCTTTGGTAACTGTCCCTAGGACATCTACCAGTCAACCCCCTCCCATTGACAAAGGGAAGAAAATCATGGTGACTGAAACAAACCCTCCTCCTGAAGCACGCTTAGTCAAGGCTTCAACTGAAAAATGTGCAGATCCTGATGCACCGTTCTATGTTGATTTAGAGGATGGGAGAAGGGTCTATGGGACTTAGGAAGAACTTGCTGAAATCTTACACCAAGAAGATCTCAGGAAGGACCAAGAGAAAGGGCAGGAACTGATGTGCGTTGCGTTCGTATTGCTCTAATTTATACCCACGGTGTGTCGTTGTGGTTTTAGCAGTATTCAAGTTTTAAATTTATATTTAGCCGACTTATCAATAACACACACTTTAACGAGCAGTGTACCCGATCAGTATGAATATAATGGTAAGTAGAGTATCGATCACTAAGAGTGGAACGTATTATCTAGTTATTCTAATCAGTATTTTAATATCTTAAGTTAGCTATACAACCTAATCTAACGCAAAAGGGGTTCAGCCTGAGAGACTGGCACGGTTTGGTTATGATTAAATAATAAACTAAACTAATAGGCACGAATCAGCGATTAGCACACACGTACACAGATAGATACTTGAGACAATAAGAAGACCTGTCCTGATAATTAAGTAGCTTGTCACTTGTTTTATTGCTAGTTTTATATGAAGTGTATAGTTCGATGCGACGCACCGAGAGTTAAACCTTTCTCGTTGGCTCTAATCTTATCGGCGAGTAAACCCTTAATGATCACTTATGTCTATCCCACTATCCTAGAATATTGAGCACTTGTGATGCCCACGTTTCGTATACGCTAGAATAGATAGGCGAGGAAGGGGCATGGCGACCCAAGCAATGCTCAGCTAGACACAGAGGTTATCAATGCACTAATAAAAGTCACCAAAGACATCAACATATAAACTTTAATTAATGGGAAAGCAATTTTAAAGGGTGCCCATCGTTTTCCTTAGTCACATGGAATCGGCCCATCAATCCTGATGAATTAAAGTGTACTAATACAATAAAACAAAACTACTTAATGAATTGAATACATGCAGGACCTTCTTACAGCTCTTGTATCTTCGTTTAGGGTGTGTCTTGTGCTGCTAATCGTCTGAATTCGGCTTAGGGTTTCTTCGGTCTTCTGCTAAGTCTCGTACTTGGTATATTGCACACAAAATTCGTCTGACTTTGGGGTATTTATAGTTTCTGTCTGAGGGTTAGATGCGGCGCATTGAATAAGTAGATGCGGCGCATTGACTTAACTTCGCGTGGGGTCCAAGATTAATATATTCAGGAATATTCATACACCGCCTTAAGATGCGGCGTAACTCCATTTATCTATGCGGCGCATGTCCTTTGCTGTCTTGGATCGTGACTTGTGAAATCTTGATAGTGATGCGCCGTATGTACGAAGTATGATGCGGCGTATCTGGAGCAGAATGATCTTGATCTTGTACATTTCAGTAGACTCTTAATATCTTGCTTGTTTTGCTCCATAATTAGTCCAAAATCGCCAAGTTTCACATAGTACTTGTTTTTACCTGAGAATTACAAAAGTAAACATTAACGTATCAATTCGAACAGATAATATAATAAAACAAGTCAAATAAATAGGATAAATGATGGTAATAAAATGTACTTATTTGAGTTCATCAAATATCCCCCCACTTGAACTTTACTTGTCCCCAAGTAAACCTTAGAATAAATCTTATGAAAACGTATCCTAAAAGATATTAGGATTTATTTTTATATTTAAGCATGTATTCATTTTTGTCATAATCACACAACCAAACACTTAACGAATTAGAAATAAAATATTTTGATAAAAGCAAATCTAATCGTTTAACAGTCCAGTCGTGATGAATATTCTATCATAAGCTTGGCAAGTATACGCATCTTCCCCACTAAAGCCAAGGAATAACAAGTCTAAAGCGGTAAAAAAGGTTTGTAGGTTAACGGTTAATCATTCTTCTTAATCTCTATCGATCTCAAATTTCAGAAAAGGCAACAAAATCACAAATACATGATCGAATCCACGAACACGATACTTGCAATTGCTCAAATCCTTAACTCGAATAGGCTAAAGATAGGACCAAGTAATCTTTACCAATAATATTATATCAAAAAGGGCGACAAAATCATAAATACATAGCCGAATCCACAACTACGATACTTAAGATTGCTCAAATCCCTAATCTCAATAAATCAAAGGTTTGGATAAAGAATGATATAGGGTATGGATAACATTTGGGATATAAATTGGTGTAAAATGAAAAATAAACAAAACAGATAAATTAAAATCCTAAGTGTGGTAAATTACTTTCCCAACCATCCCATGAATAAGACTCATATCATTGAATAACTCACGCTTTAACACTTGAAACACACGCTTTAGGTAGACACGAATTATACTCAACAAGATCTCAATCAAAGAATAACCTTAGTTGGCGTTCCCATAACGGCCAACTCCCATTCAATCCATAAATATAATATATAACTAATAGTGGTGATATCGACCACTTAATACAAAACTTTACATGAGTTGGTTAAAACAAACTTCCAACTTTTTTCTTTTTCTTTTTCTTTTCTATTTTTTCGATTTTTTTTTTTTTTTTTTTTTTTTTTTTTGACATCACAAACATAAACATAGATGTGTAAAATTTCACCACATCACTATAATGATAACTCTGGATAATTTTTCCATACTTTTCATGACTTCAGAAATAACGGTAATAGTGAAAGTAGTAAACACACGAAAAATAAACTCAAAGATATACAATATTTACTTTCATACCAATTGCATTGTGCAATTTCCTAACTCAACCAAAGATAATGAATTACGCACGCGAACACAGGTAATGTAAGGAAACACACTTTGCCTAAAGCAATTAACCAACCACGGATTTTAATCTACAGGGTAGGCTAAGGTGTAAGGGTGTAACGAAACATTATAACAAAGGTGTAAGAAACGAAAGGAATGGCTCTGAGTGTTTTTCTAGGGGTATCTTACTCTAAAAGTGAGAGTAACAAAAGGGTTTATACGGGGTTTAACTAACCAGTGTAGTTAGTTAATATCACATAACATATAAAGGCTATTTAGGTGTAATCCTAGAAATTTACCAATTTAGACAAGTCATTCCAATTATATAGATAATACTTATTATGGTGGTCTCGAATAGTATACAAGCCAAGTTCTAAAGTTTACAAGTCACCGGCACACTCATAGATTTGTGAATTTTGAAAAGTTCACAATTTTTGAAATAATGTTATGTGTGCAGCCATGTAATTTAGAATTTAAACAAAAACATGCTAAAAATTTTAAATTTTGATATATTAAGCGCATTTTAAACATATTTTGAAAAAGTTTAGGACAAGTAAGTGTTCTAATTCTCCAATCCCCCCACTTAAGTTAAACAACGTCCTCGTTTTTTGTATTAAAGATTAAAAACTGGAAAATAAAAGAATTAGAACAGAAAAACTCCCCTAAGATTTGCTCGGTATGATCCTCCATTATTCGTATAAGAGCAAAAATCATCTTTCTTGTGGATAAGAACGTTTAAGCTTTATATTTGATGTATCCATAGGAAATGTAGGAATCTATAATACCATTCAGACTTTAACACACCTAAGTTAAGAAGGTTCAAACTTGCATAATACATTAGTAGTTAGTAAAAATAAAACTGAAAAATTAAAATGAAAATCATCAGGTCAGTCGATACGCCGTATCTTATGGAAGAAGATACGCCGTATCGAGCCTGGAATAAATACGAATCAGAATAGAAGATGCGTCGCATCCTTAACCAGGGATTCGCCGCATTAAAATACTGACAGAAAGTTTTAAAGTCAAAAGTAAAAATGCAGAAAATAAACTAAGATATGACCAGTGCAGGCGATGCGTCGCATCATAGGATGGAGATGCGCCGTATCTTCTGCGGGCCTGACAGACTCGACACAGAACAGAATGTAAAAAATTTCCGGGTTGTCTCCCGGTCAGCACTTGTCTTTATTCCAGAGTCTTCAAGTTAGACTCACGTTCAGCTCCTTAATACCGGTCACTGAAAGAGTCGGAAGCGTCGCGCTCCCTCATCGCCAGTCTAGTAATATTGAACACTCCTTGCTCGTCCTTAATTTCCACGCCATTCTTCTTTAATATCTGTATAAACAAAGTTCTGTCCCTTTCGGCCAGAGATGTCAAAATGATAGACGGGAAATTCTTATTATTATATAGGCATAAATATGCAAGGTGGGGTGGTAGTTCAATAAACACATCATTATTTAAATTCGTATTCTCAACTATTCTCCTACGTTTGTTAATCACTACGCAATCATACCACTCATCATCAGAATCATTAACAATATCGCGCCTAAGTTCGGTAGGTACATTAAGGTCAATAAATTCCTCGAAGTTCTGATTATTAGGATTAGTTGAGTTGTTTTGAATCAATGTTTCTCCCATAAGCCTAGCTTCTAGATCGAGGTCCATACATTCTCTTAATCCTAGCACATAGACGCCGCTAATTATGCTTTTAACAGGATTTTGGCACTTATAGACTAGTTTATTATTCCCTACCTTTAATGAGATTTTTCTTTTAAACACATCAATCTTAGCATGGGCGGTAGACAAGAAAGGTCTTCCAAGGATTAAAGGAATCTTAACATCCTCGGGCATATCTAATATAACAAAGTCTACAGGGAAAACAAACTTCTCAATCTTAACTAGCACATTTTTAGCAATCCCTTCAGGTTGTTTTACCGTTTTATCACCCAATTCAATAAGCAACTTAGTTGGTGCTAATTTTCCTAGTCCTAGGGTAGTGAATGTCTTAAGGGGCATAACACTAACGCTAGCTCCTAAGTCAGCTAACACATTATTGAAAGATATATCATTAATTGAACAAGGTAAAGTAAAACTTCCTGGGTCTTTTTCTTTATGAGGCAAGGCATGTAAGTCAGTTGCAGAACTCTCTTCTTTCATTGTAGCCTTGATCTCCTCTTCAATCTTTGTCTTTTCTTTGAGTAGCCTCCTTAAACTGATTGAAGAATTAAAGAAACATTTGGTCTTTGCACCATCATTACCATTCATCAACCTTCTAGGTACGTTAGGCGTGACTTCCTCGGTTGTGCTTATGGCCTTGACATGATCTCTTGGGTTAGTTTTGGTTGAGCTAGGTAAACTTCCGTATCCCCTTTCTTGAAGAACTTTGCTCATTTGTCCAATTTGTTGTTCCAATGCTTTGATCGAAGCTCCTTGATTTCTTGTGATAGTATCCGTTGAGGCTCGGATTTCCTTGATTATAGCAGTGTTCTCTTCATGTCTTTTAGCAGCATCGGCCATAATTTGCTTAAGAGTGTCATCCAAAGTCTGCCTCCTTTCTTGATAAGTGGGATTAAAGTTGTTCTTTTGATAGTATCCCGGAGTAGCTTCCCTAAATCTCCCTGAAGGTCGGAATGGTTGTCCAAATTGTGTGTAGTATGCTTCTTGAAAAGTCTCACTTTCATTCTTATTAGGGAAATCCTTAGTGTAGTGAGGTTCTTCGCATTTTTCACATCCAACTTGGGCAGCATACACTTTTTCATCACGCTTCTTCATCTCTCTACTAATTTTATCCAATTGAGCTTGAATAGCAGCAAACCCGTCAAAATTAGTGCTGCTCTTAGATCTAGTAGAGGTTCCGTCGTGCCATTTTTGAGAATGATCAGAGGCTTCCTGGATAGCTTTTCTAGCATTGGCTGCACTCATTTGAGGTACAGCTCCCTTAGCATCCAAGATTTGTCTAGTAGGCACGTCCAATCCTTGATAGAACAATATTATCTCCTGCATTTCACTTAGATAATGTTGAGGGCATTTCATCAACAAGTCTTTAAATCTTTCCCAAGCTTGATAAAGAGTTTCATCAGGCTCTTGCTTGAAACCGTTGATAGCCTCCATCTTTTTAGCGGTTTTAGCAGGTGGACAATATCTTTTCAGGAATTTGCTCTTCAAATCTTCCCATGTTGTGATTGAACTAGCAGGTTCATTCCTTAGCCACTTATTAGCAGCTCCTTTAAGCGAAATTGGAAAGATTCTTAGCATAAGTTGATCGTCAGAAACTCCTTCTGTAGTAAACGAATCTGCAATCAAGAGGACTTTTTCAACATGTTCATTAGCATCTTCATGTTCTGTTCCACTGAAAGCATTTTCTCTTAGCTCCTTGAGAAACTGACCCTTCAACTCAAACTTAGACTTTTCATCAAACTTTGGTCTAGCAACTCCTGAAGTGTAATCAGCACGGGTTTTGTTCATGTATTCCTCCATAGTAGTGTTTTCCGTCATTGTTTCTGTTTCTTCTTCATCTTTCTCTTCAGAAAAAAAATCAAGCTCGAATGAACTTGAAATTTCAAAGCTTTTTGTGTTGAAAAGCCTTTTAAGCGAATGTAGGGCTCGTTTAGGATCTTCGAAAGGTGTAATCAAGTTCTTAGTTGAACTCCTGGTCATGCACTTCCTGAAACTATCACAAAAGCATCAGTAGGGTATGTTCAAGAAAGTAGTATATCAAAAAATCAACAACGAAAACGGAATACGAAAAATAAAAGTTACTGATATCTGCAGACGATGCGCCGTATCCAAAAAGTTGGATACGCCGTATCTTATTACGTTAAAATTTAATCAGACTTTTATTCAGAAAACAGATACACCGCTTATAATTTAGAATGCCCCGTATCAGTTTTATTAATCAAAAATCAACGTATCTAATTTTAGCAAATATAACCGATTTTTGATTTAGAAGATGCGTCGTATCGATAAAAATCAATGCGTCGTATCTGTTTAATAATTCGAAAAGCTGTTTTCAATTTAAATAGACAATACGCCGTATCTATGAAAACAGATGCGTCGTATGGCGTTATCGTTTAGAAAAATTTCTTATTAAAAACAGAATACGCCGTATCTTGGGGAAAGATGCGTCGTATCGAATTTATTAAACGCGTTGTTTTTTATAAAAATTAAACGCAATGCGCCGTATCTAAGAAAATAGATGTGCCGTATCGTTTGAATCAGCATAGTACAACGATAGCAAAATATAGAAAAACAGAAAAATAAAATCAAAAATAAAAAGAAACAAAAAGAAACAAAAATTAAAGAAAATAAAAACACACAAAAACAGAAAATATGCAAATAATACAATGAATGCAAATTAACTAATATACAACGGAGTTAGTGGTTAGAATAAAAATTAAAAGGAAAACCTAATTAAAATACTAATCAAATTAACAGATAATAACAATTCACTCCCCGGCAGCGGCGCCAAAAACATGATGTGCGTTGCGTTCGTATTGCTCTAATTTATACCCACGGTGTGTCGTTGTGGTTTTAGCAGTATTCAAGTTTTAAATTTATATTTAGCCGACTTATCAATAACACACACTTTAACGAGCAGTGTACCCGGTCAGTATGAATATAATGGTAAGTAGAGTGTCGATCACTAAGAGTGGAACGTATTATCTAGTTATTCTAATCAGTATTTTAATATCTTAAGTTAGCTATACAACCTAATCTAACGCAAAGGGGGTTCAGCCTGAGAGACTGGCACGGTTTGGTTATGATTAAATAATAAACTGAACTAATAGGCACGAATCAGCGATTAGCACACACGTACACAGATAGATACTTGAGACAATAAGAAGACCTGTCCTGATAATTAAGTAGCTTGTCACTTGTTTTATTGCTAGTTTTATATGAAGTGTATAGTTCGATGCGACGCACCGAGAGTTAAACCTTTCTCGTTGGCTCTAATCTTATCGACGAGTAAACCCTTAATGATCACTTATGTCTATCCCACTATCCTAGAATATTGAGCACTTGTGATGCCCACATTTCGTATACGCTAGAATAGATAGGCGAGGAAGGGGCATGGCGACCCAAGCAATGCTCAGCTAGACACAGAGGTTATCAATGCACTAATAAAAGTCACCAAAGCACTACTAGAAAAAAGGCCTTTAATGACGCCGAAATTATGACACACGCATTTTATTGACAAGCAAAAGCGTGTGTCATAAAAAAACTGTCATAACTTGTACAATTTGAAGGACTTATGACACGCAATTATTAGAGTCATAAAAAAATGTACTAGAAGACGGGATACACTTTCTTTCCGTGTCA
This sequence comes from Artemisia tridentata subsp. tridentata, assembly GCA_021014915.2. Lineage (NCBI taxonomy): Eukaryota > Viridiplantae > Streptophyta > Magnoliopsida > Asterales > Asteraceae > Artemisia > Artemisia tridentata. The sequence goes on along the minus strand of CP139505.1, from coordinate 218,683,224 downwards.
TCTCTAGTCTTATTCTTTTTCTTTCCCGTTATTGACAAAGGCTTTTCCCGCTTGACAAAAAAACAAAAAAACCAAAGTCCTTTCAAAATCCGAAAAAAAAAAAAACCCAATTATAAGTTTACTAGGGTTATCTTCTCTCCCAATCCAGCCGCCCACCTTCACCACATTTTTTCGGCCATTTTTCTCCGGCATCTCCACCATCTCCGGCGACCTCATCACAGCCGTCATTAAACACCATCAACCTCTCACCATCACAACCCCTCGCCTCTTCTCTCTTTCTTGAAGATACGCTCTTTCACACACTCAATACACACAGGTAAGGTACTCCCTCTATATTTATTTGCTTATCAATTAAGTCATTAATTTCAATTAAGTTATTAATAATCTCTGTATAATAATAATTTCAGATAAACTAAGTGCTTGCTAATGGCTGGTCGATACGATCCTAATCCTTTTGACGACGGTGAAGAAGTCAATCCTTTCGCTGTAAGCTTTTTAATTAAACTTAGTTACTCTATGTTTGATTCGATTGTTGATGATATAGTGTTTAGGTTTGACTTAGGGTTTCGATTTCGTTGACTTAGTTTCTAGATATGCTTTTTGTTTACAAGAGTATATACTCTTTGTTTACAAGAGTATATATCATTATATACTCTTTGTTTACAAGAGTATATAGTGTTGTTGATGAAGATGATGAATTTATCAAAGTGTGCCCCCTCGACCAAAAGTTCCTGGCTCCGCCCCTGATTGGAGGCTATTTAAAAGTGAGGCTTTGTTCTTGTTTGTTTAAGATTTTCGCTGTTGTTTGGTGTGTGTTTGTGATTTGTCATTCGTGGAATGGTTGGTGTGTTTAATGATTTTGTTGGATCTAGCTTTTAGGTTGTATAAGGGGCTGTTTGGGATTGTAAGGATGAATTTTCATGGGTATGGGTTTGAGAAGAGAGGGTGATGGGAATGGGAATCGGTATGTGTATGAATTTTTTAACCCAGACTATCTTAGGATGGTATATGGATGAAGCATAATTTTATGGGTATTAAACTCATACCTGTACGCTATTGTTGTAGTACCCTGGAACCTAAGATCCAACCAAACGCCCGGGTTATGAAGAAAAATGTTAAGGGTAAATTGAGAAATTTACCTTTAATGTTGTGTTCAATAGGCTGATTATATCATACTGCTTATAAGCATTACACAAGCTGTTTAGATAAGCAATCACATACCAATATCAGATTTAGGGGGTGTTTGTGACTGTTTATTATAAAGTGGTTATCGGATTATATTGTTTCATCAAAACACTAAAATCTGCCTATCTATCTTTAGTTCTTTACAGATAAGCATACCTAAACACCCGTATAGAAAGTTCTGTGGATGATGAATTTCTGTTTGCTTTTGTCACTTTTAGGATAAACTGAAATGAGATTATTTTCAAATTGGGCAAAAAAATTGAACATTATTTTTATACTACCTTTTTAAATGGTTTGTATGGGCTACGTTAATTGATGGTGTGATTGATGCAGGAAAATGGCTGAGGAACAAATATGTTGGCGTGTCACTTGTTGGCAAGACACTTGCAGTTATGGGTTTTGGTAAGGTTGGAACAAAAGTTGCTAGACGTGCTAAGGGTCTCGGTATGCATGTGATTGCACATGACCCTTATGCCCCAGCTGACCATGCTCATGCTATTGGAGTCGAATTGATTAGCTTTGATGAAGCTCTCGCGGCTGCTGACTTCATCTCACTTCACATGCCTAATAAGATTTTGAACGATGAGAACTTTGCTAAGATGAAAAAAGGAGTTAGAATAGTAAATGTTGCTCGTGGTGGAGTGATTAATGAAGATGCATTAGTTAGGGCACTTGATGCTGGAATTGTAGCACATGTACTTTTATTTAGTACTTTCATGTTCATTTTGTAAATCTATGTTGCGTGTTATAGATTTTGATGCTCTTGTTCAAAATAATAAAATGCACTTTTGCAGGCTGCACTTGATGTGTTCACTGTCGAGCCTCCACCAAAGGATAGCAAGTTGGTGCAACATGAGAACGTGACTGTTACTCCTCATCTTGGTGCTAGTACCATGGAAGCTCAAGTTTGTGGGTGATATGGAAATGTTTTGGCATTTTGTTTTTGTGTTTATTATGTTATTAGTCTGTAATATCCGAGATTTATGCAGGAAGGAGTCGCTATTGAAATTGCTGAAGCTGTTGTTGGAGCTCTGAGAGGTGAGCTTGCTGCTACTGCAGTCAATGCTCCAATGGTTCCTGCTGAGGTACACACTTTTGCTTGATTATCTTTAAGAACAACTGCTGCATGTTGTTCACCAAGTATTTTTGGTAATTTGGAACTAAGGGGGTGTTTGGATATACGATATAATAACACTCATTTGGATTGGCAACAGTTATTAATTGTGGATAAATAAATTGTATGCATCTGATTATATGAAGCTAGAATTTCGTATATATCCAAAATAGTCAGTTTTGGATTATCAGATTAATACTAGCTGCAAACTAACTACGCTCTGTTTGAACTATTCGGTTCTTATTAGTCATAATCACATATGGACTTTCAGAATACACATCAGAACATTATGTCATATACCATGTGTATCTGTAATGAAGAGAAATATGCTTAGCCTGTCCTGATAAATATATTTGTTGCAGGTTCTTACAGAACTCAAGCCGTATGTTACACTTTCTGAAAAGCTCGGAAGGTTAGCTGTACAACTCGTAGCAGGTGGAAGTGGAGTGAAATCCGTAAAGGTCACTTACGCATCTTCCAGAGCTCCCGATGATCTTGACACAAGACTACTCCGTGCTATGGTCACTAAAGGTCTAATCGAGCCCATCAGTGAAGAACGGATAATCCTAGACGGTTTACAAGAGGGAGTCCACCATCCCAACTAAGCTTTGCAAGAGGGAGTCCACCATCCCAACGAACTGTATTGTATTTGTAAATATATATATATATATATATATATATATATATATATATATATATATATATATATATATATATATATATATATATATATATATATATATATATATATATATATATATATATACGTCTCCTTTTTAATCATGTATTGTATTTGTCAGATCGGGGAAGGTAAAAAAGAATACACGGATGATGATTTGGATGAAATTCGTGAAGAATGGGCAAATTATGTGGCAAACTTCATTTTCCGGGATTGATAACTATGTAATTTAGCGGTTTTAATTACGGTTAATTTTAGATTTGGATGATTTAGCGGTTTATGACAATTTTAGAATTGTAGTTGTATGAAACGCATTATTTTGATATATATGAAATGCGTTTTTTTTGCTATTTGTGGATTTTTTTGTTTCTGGAAAATTAATAATTTTATAATTTTTTTTTTAAATTTTGAATTTGACACGCAAAACAGGGGTCATGTTTGGTGTAAAAGGAGCTGTCATAAAAGAGGGTCATAGAATGTTTGTCGTAAAAGGGAGTCATAAAAGCGTGTCATAAATTCATGACGTTCCAAAGGCGTGTCATATTGCTTTATGACGGGTCGATCAATGACGCCAAAAGGCGCGTCATCTGACCCCTTTTATGACACGCATTGCGCGTCATTAAAGGCCTTTTTTCTAGTAGTGAAGACATCAACATATAAACTTTAATTAATGGGAAAGCAATTTTAAGGGGTGCCCATGGTTTTCCGTAGTCACATGGAATCGGCCCATCAATCCTGATGAATTAAAGTGTACTAATACAATAAAACAAAACTACTTAATGAATTGAATACATGCAGGACCTTCTTACAGCTCTTGTATCTTCGTTTAGGGTGTGTCTTGCGCTGCTAATCGTCTGAATTCGGCTTAGGGTTTCTTCGGTCTTCTGCTAAGTCTCGTACTTGGTATATTGCACACAAAATTCGTCTGACTTTGGGGTATTTATAGTTTCTGTCTGAGGGTTAGATGCGGCGCATTGAATAAGTAGATGCGGCGCATTGACTTAACTTCGCGTGGGGTCCAAGATTAATATATTCAGGAATATTCGTACACCGCCTTAAGATGCGGCGTAACTCCATTTATCTATGCGGCGCATGTCCTTTGCTGTCTTGGATCGTGACTTGTGAAATCTTGATAGTGATGCGCCGTATGTACGAAGTATGATGCGGCGTATCTGGAGCAGAATGATCTTGATCTTATACATTTCAGTAGACTCTTAATATCTTGCTTGTTTTGCTCCATAATTAGTCCAAAATCGCCAAGTTTCACATAGTACTTGTTTTTACCTGAGAATTACAAAAGTAAACATTAACGTATCAATTCTCACAGATAATATAATAAAACAAGTCAAATAAATAGGATAAATGATGGTAATAAAATGTACTTATTTGAGTTCATCAGGAACTCAACAGGTCTGTAATTTCTGAGGTTGCCAAGGTGGAAATTAAGGACTCTGATAAAGAAATTCAGGAAGATGAATTCATCAGGATACAAGCCCAACTTTTTCAAGAACACAACAAACAAGCCAAACTTAAGGAAGAAAGGAAGCAAAGGATATATGAGAGGTACGTATGGAACATGACCAAAACCAAGGATGCAGGCATAATCATTGACATCACCATTCACAACACCAAACCCTTAAGCATAACAATTCATAGTGGGCCAAGAAAGTCTGAACATCTTCCAACAATCAAATTTTTAGACTATGGGTTAAGAGAATGGGATATGATGATGCCCATCCTAAAGAAGAAAACCTCAAGCAAGAATGCCCCAACCCTTATCAAGTCTCTGAGTGCCAAGTATGAGGAACTCGCAAGAGTGGCCAAGAGTCTCGGAATTGACCATCTCAGGGATTGGCTATCCCTGAACTTACTCAGAAGACCGGGAAGAAAAGAAAAGCTGTGGCTCTTGAACCTGAACAATACATAGCTGCACTTCACTGCAACAGGATTACTCCTCAGGGAGTCAAGTTCCGTCCCAACCTGGTCATCAAGGAACCTGAGTATGGTATCTTCTTTGTGGATGAATTTGGTCAGGAAGCCTTTCAAAGAGTCTCTGACATTGATAAAGTGGAAACGACAACACTCCTTGCCTACAAACTGATGGCGCTTAATATCAGGAGTCCTGATAATGAGGAGTTTGTCAGGTTGATGGATCAAATGATGAAGGAACGACCTGATAAAGAGGTGTTGATGTCAAAGAAGGCTAAACTAGAACTCATGGGTCTCGTTCAGGAACCTTGAGTATTTTGTACTTAGAATGATAGGACTTGTAATGATATGAATAAATTGATGAATGTTTTGTAATATCAATGTCCTTATTTATTTTCTAGTACATTCAGTATGAGCAGAAGACTTTAGCTCACTCATACTGATCAAAACACTTAGGCATAATTTATATCCAAATAAGGGGAGATTGTTGGGTTCGTAAAACACCCAATTATCTTAAACAGGATTTGAACACAAATTAAGCCAAGTGTTTGCTAAACCGAGAACAATTCAAGTCACTGAGAGAACAGCCTCTCAGTGAGTCATCTTCAGGATGCTTAAGGCGAATTCAAGAAGAAGGATTCACTACTCAGGAAGGCGGTACTCCCTGAGTAGGACTTAAGCCAAAGAAGAAGATGATGGTTCAGTGAGTGTTGGACAAGAACTCACTGAACCCCAGTCTCCTCAACAACATTAAAGTGATTGAAGACTGAGGAACCAATGCCTGAAGAATAGGCGGGAACAAAAGGGAAAGATCTGAGAAGATAAGAGTGTCAGACCAAACACTCTTATCTTGTCAGATACCAACCTTCCCTATTGCGGCTAAAAGACATGGAGTGTCAGCCAACAAATCCTAAAGTCTTATTAGCCCATTCCTATTGGTTCTTGGAAATGACAATTACTGTTTGTAATTGTCAGACACGCTACCTCAACAACTTGTAATATTTTAATCACTTATACTTAGATTACTTGTGTATAAATAGATCAGATGGAGAGAAGTTATGTGTGCTTTGTATATTGAAAGCTTAGAACTTTTACAAAGTAACTTCTCTCCTACAAAGAGTATACAACTCACTGAGATAGCTCAGTGGGTATATTGTTACCACTCAAGCAAAACTTGAGTTTCGATAGGAGACACCATAAACCCTTGTCTATTCAATCCCACGTGTTTGTTCCGCAAAACACTTGGGTAATAGATTCTTGGAATTATTTCTAATAAGAATTTAAACGTTGAAAAATATTGTGTTTTTTATATTCACGTATTATGACTGTTAGAAATATTCTTTGCATTGATCTCAATCCTAAGCTCACTTAGTTTAACTTAATTGTTATTATTCGGTGTGCTAAGGGAACAACAATTTTGAACATACTTACTGGAATTTTTGTGGTCAAAACGTGGTCGGAAAAAGGTGGTCAGAAAGTGGTCGGAAATGTACGAAAACGAGGGTTTATCAAATTTGAAGAGGTTTTGTCACAATTATAGAAGGGTTTTTCGAATTTGAAGAGGGTTTGTCACAATTACAGAAGGGTTTATCGGAATTCACAACTACATCCTCAGTTATCGAATTTCTTGTAAAGAAATTAGATAAGCTTCATCGAAATTGGTATCGATTTCTTGTAAAGAAATTCGATAGGGTTTATCGCAATTGGATCTGTGTTATCGCAATTGGATTTTGTTATCACAATTACATTTGAGTTATCGCAATTGGGTTTGTGTTATCGGAATTAGGTTTGTGCTATCGGAATTGGGTTTGTGTTGTCGGAATTGGGTTTGATTGTCGCAATTGGACTTGGTTGTCGCAATTGGGTTTGTGTTGTTGGAATTGTGTTTGATTGTCACAATTGGGTTTGATTGTCGTAATTGGGTTTGATTGTCGCATTTGTGACCAAAAGTAAAGAAGAAGAAAAAAAAAAAAAAAAAAGAGAAGAAAAGAAAAGAAAAAGAAGTAAGTACCAGATCAGATTCTTAGATAAAAAAGTACAGAAGAAAGAATCGAACACCAAACCCTAAACGAAACAAAAACAAACCCATATCTAATCCTAATCATATCTCACGACAACAAAACCTCATATCCTAATCTTAACAAGACACAATATCAAATAGGATCTCAGATTGTTGACTTTTGGTTATAACCTTAACAGATTTTTTTATAAGTGTCAACATAAAACATCATAGATCCGTGTGAAGAACTTGTTTCATCTTAATTTCCGAATCATAAAAGTTAGATCAAAACAAAGCTTGTTTCAACCAACCTTTCTTTCGGTTTCAACAACAAAATACCCGTCTACGATCTCACGCAAACCACAACAGCTAATCGACAAACAAGATTCAAACCCTCCAACAATAACTAATCATCAACAACCTTTTCAAGTCATCTCACAAGACAAGAGACAAAAACACAAGAACGAAAACAGATTTAAAACTTACCTTAGACCTTTACAAAATCTTGACACCGTGAGTCATATTGGGCTTAAAGACTAAAGGAAGGCTTGGTATCTCTTCTTTGTACATCTGGGTTCGGTTACCTTAAGTAGAAAACATAATATCGTGTGTTGTTATTTGTTGAAAGAAGAGAGAAGAAAATATTGTGACTGCGTTTTTTTAAGATAGGATTATCCAAGATTAGGGTTATGTTGTAATTAGTGTGTCTTAAATAGCTAAAATTTAGGTTAAGTATATTGTGTTTGGGCTTGGGCTAAAAAAAAAGGACACAAGGACGATTTTGTTAGTTTTTCTTTTTTTTTCTTCGGCTGCAATTGTTATTGGACTGCGTGTGCTGTTATAGCTACAAGGACGAAATTTCTCTTATATTGGCAAATAATTTTTGGGTTATAATTTAGACCGCATTTTTTATTGAGCCTTAATTATCCGAGATTAATTTTAATTTTTGGGTGACATTTGTCGGGTTCGTTTAATATAACTACCGTGCTAGTTGTTGAAAAACAAAAATCACTTCTTTATCGTCTACAAGATCCGTATTCATTTCACACGTTCAAAATGTCTTTTCTCAACAAATCCCACGCAAATCACTTCTTTATCGTCTACAGATGCTTGAGCGAGAGTTCTCTAAATTATTTTCAAAACATGTCGTTTCTCAAAATTTTCTTCATAATGGCTTCTGGACACATCAGTTCAGGACCGCGCTTCAAAGAAAGGAAAGTGCTTAATCAAAACAAAGGTTTTAAATATTTTTCGAGCACTTATCCAAAAAATCTCTATGGCTTTCGTATACTTTAGTACGAAACCCGGACATAAATGATGACTTCTGATTATCTCAGATCAGGACTCGTACGTTCAAAGACGAAATCATTTTCAAAATGTTCGAGTAAAACAAACGAAAAGATTTCAAACAAAAACTCGCTTTTACAAAAAGATTTATGTACATTTTTAGTACATAACTCATACTTCAAAAAGATAACTCCCTACAAACCCTTAAAATTAATTTTAAACTCTATGTTTAAAAACATGCTTTCTTTAAGGGGGAGTATAAAAACAAAAAATGTTCCGATTTCATGCAAAAACAAACCCGTCTATCTCTCCAAAAGCTTTTCTATTAATCAGTTGATATAAAAAATATCACGAATATGCTATTTTTTAGGGGGAGAAGACGTGATTAAAATGTGATAAAAAATGTTTAAAGATCGTTGCTGAATCTCAAAAGAGCTCGACTCAGTTATAACCAACGAATTGACGAAGCTTAAATGTCAGTAATTGAAAAGACTTGTCCTGGACGGGTAATAATTTCAACCTGGTCTAATCAGTGATGTAAGCGTGTCTCGAATAGGACTTGTCTAAGTAGAGTGTACCGTCTCAAGAGATTCTCTTTGAACTTGACCAGGACGGGTAATAATTTCAAGCTAGTCTAACTAGTGATGTAAGCATGTCTCGAATTGGTCATGTTCATTGAAAAATCGATCAATTCAAAAGTGCGAACTCTACCCAACATGTGAAAACTTATCTTATAAACGAATAAGCACATGCGAAGGGGGAGTATTTCAGAAAATGAAAAAATCTCGAAGCGTTAACAAAATGATTTTTATAATCATAAACACTTTGAGAGATTTTCACAAAAGGTTTTATGGCATATGATCAATGTACCTAGGATAATCGTGGAGTAATAAGGTGATTATGGTTAGGTTTATGTCCTATGATCTGCTAGAGCCGGAGGAATCTACCCAAGGACAATTCCAATAGATTAGAATTAGAAGTCCTTAGGTATGATTGAAAAAAGGAGTAAAGTGATGAAAGGAGAAAGCAGGGGTTGAAGAATTAAAAAGAAAAGTTTATGAAAGGGTGAAAAGAAATAGCCCTCCATGAAAACTTAGGAACAGAAACCGGGTCAATACATCTGCTATCGGTTATCACAAAGATGATACTGGTATTGAAGACAATACGTCATGGACCCAGTGACGCAGTGCACAACCCCTCCTAGCCACTCAGATATCTCTTAAAAGGTATTTGTTTCATTTCTCACGGAGAACCTTGCATAATCTATCGGCCTCTCACACCGAGATGTGTTGATATTGAAAAGGAGGACCTCTGCTCCATGCCTCCGACGACTAAAAATAAAATGCACGTAATTGAGTCTAGAGCCATGAGATTCATCAAAAAATCTCTTAGTATACACTTACTATGCATACACTTGTGTTCACCAAAAAAGGACACAAGTTGTATAAGAGTCATTCATGAGATCTTCGGATCTTGCCACTTACGTCATGGTTGTTACTATGTTTCAAACGGTCTATAGTTGTGGAGTGATACTTCGGTATACTTCAGCGGCTCACCTGAATTGTTGGTATACTTCGGTATATCTGTGTAAGCCTTCTTGATGGTATCTAATTCAGGAACAACCTTGGTAAGGATTAGAGATGTGTTTTCACACTATGCTATTAATACTCTCGAAGTCCAAGCCTGTAAGTGCTGGAAATCCTGCCAAGGAGATTCCTTTCACGAATCGATTCCTTAAGACGTGGGTCGTTACTTGGATTTATCCAATGTAATGATAATTGTCCCTAATGGGATTCGAACGACTGATGTGCCCGACCTAGGTGAATGGAATCAAGACATTAATTAGTAAAACAATTTGTTAGCATTGATAAAGTGATGGTCATTTGCCTAATAACAACTTTTTATTGTGTCGAGTGAATTATGATAGATTAGAAAAAAGGGCTCATGGATATGGACTAAGCTAAGTGATTAATAGTTAAGTTTAGATAGTCCATTGTATGTATCATGTAAACAAGACCAATCTATGATCATGTGAAGCCCATTGAAAATCCCATTGGCTCGTTATATGTACTCTATAAATACCACACTCCTCACCTCATTTAGGGTATGCTTTAGAGGTGTAACAAATGGTAATTTTCCATTTTTATAACTATGATTAATTATCAGAAAATGCACATTTATTTTTTTCTGGCACGTGTTAATAAGGGATTATCTCATTTAAATACGTTATCACACTAAGATAACTTAAACATTGACACGTAATACAAAACCATAGAACGAGCTCACACATGGACCACGCATATCATTTAAACTAAAAACAAACCAAACGGATCCTTTATATTCATAATTGGGCCAAGTTAGCCTGCGACTATTCATTTAGCCCAACCCACATTTCTTTTCTTTATTTCTTACTCGGTTCAAACACCAAACACTTGGCTCGTTTATTTTACAAATTCGACATGTAGCATGTACAACTTTTTGCCCTACTCGATTTTCCATACTAGAAGGAATCAAGATCAACAACTTTCATGTTCTATCTCGAACGTTTGGTCATAGAACGAAGGGAAAAGTAAAGTGTATTCGAGACATACACAAGTCGACCCATGTTTATTCAATCTAACTCAAAACTCAACCAAATCAAAAATTCACTTACGCAATCTATGTTTATAAGTCAATAAGAGTTCATATAACCATTTCCTAAGCATTTTGAATTCTTGGTCACGATTGAAATGGTTTTGGACACTTAAATATGTTATACGACACACATATATATACCAACTTGAACCATAAATGAACCAAACATGTAATCCTCCCCTTGATGACTTCCTAACTCAACTAAAACCTTGTCTTATCTTCTAAAAGATCTTACAATCTCTACCAAAAGAATATATTCTCCCCACTTGCCATATTAAACTATAAAACCTATGCATATATACACATATATATCGACCTATGCACATACATTGATCATCCACTCTTAAACACACTCAATGATCTCTCTCTAGTCTTTTTACTCCTTTCCCGAGACCACAAGAAATCCAGAAGCAATTCCCAAGACATCCGAACCATACTTTGGTCATTTGAGCCATTTTGTGATCAAACATAGCACCATCTCGAGTTCTTGATCACTTTTAAACATATAACACCCCATCCCTAAGAGTTGTAAGTGATTTCTAACCTTTCTCATTCGTTCTTAATGTTCTACAACACATCATGCATTATTTATTTCACTTACTCGATCGTATTTACATTTATTTCTTTTATACGCTTCATTGTTATTTATTTTTTGAACATACGCATTGACCTCCTATTATGGATGGCTAGAATACGAGTTTTACATTTACTTTCATGTTAAGATGCATAATCAAGACCCATTTGATCTCTTGTTCAATCGTTAATTCACATAACACATATAAATGTCATTTATTTATTTTGTATCATGCATCAACCGAGCTAAGAAACGACCAATTAAAATCGAAAATATACATATACCATATTGTTTTTATGATTCGACATGTTTCTCTACATGGCTATCTAACAATTACATGTTTGGAGTTTCCCATGATAAGCTTAAAAATCATAAAAGTTGTCGCTACTTAACTGTTGTTAAACTCTTTATATTTTCCGAATTGGGCTTTAAGCAAAGAATAAGCCCATTAAGCTGTTGCGATTAAGCCATGTAATAAGCAGTTTGAAAGTTGTTTTGTGATGATAAAATAAGCCCAATCAAAGGCCCAAACCCCTTTTTTAACCCAACGAATCAAATATTGTTAATGGGCTTTAGTATGGTTCGTTAAAAGCCCATTAACCAAAAAATTAAGCTCTTTTGAAAGTAAGCTGATCATTTTGACTCAAATAAGCTATAAAAAGCTATAGAAACTTTCGGAATTCAATTTCCACTATTTTTGTGATTTTTGGACTAAACATGCAAAATGTTTCAACCTTAGGGACTAAAACTGCCAAGTTGGTAAAAACCAATCCAAAACTGTCAATACAGTCAACTAAGGGTAGATATTGATAATTCAGTAAACAAGAAGCATACATGGTCATTTTGGGAACTTATGGACTAAATATGTAATATTTAACTAACGGAGGACTAACGGTGCAAAACCTACACCATTAGGGTATAAAATGTAAATTATGTGGAAGACCAAGGGATAAATAGTAACATTTAATCATATTCATTTTATTTCATGTTTTACACACTTTTCAGTTAAACATGTGCATTTTATTATTCGTTTTAGTATATTTATATTCGTTACGGTTATATTTATTTAACGTACTTTTAACGAATGAACTTAACGTGTTATTCAACGACACTCGAGGAAACGATAATTGTGGAATCAAAAACATAAAAACAAGATAATATTATGTATAATATTATTTTTAAACTTTAAGCATTTTAAGCACATCAAACTCACACATCACAAACCAAATGGTTATCCGTTACTTGTTTTCACACTCACCATTTGTACTGAGCCAAAACTGTTAAACTCAGACTTCATTATTAATTCAGGTAGTGTGTTGAAGCCGTTCCCATAACTTGCTTAATTTCATATTTCACCTTGCTGATTATACAAAAGGTGAGTCGTAGCCCCTACTCTTTTAATGCTTGTTTTATACGCTTTGGGGGAGATACATGCTTAAATACTTGTTCTTATTTTCACATGTAAACTAAACTCTTACACATTACTGTGAGATTTATAGCCCTACTTTTATACATTTTGAATTACTTTTGGGGGAGATACATGCTCAACTATTTTCATTTACTATTCACAAGTACACTAAACTTTCACGGATTGCCGTGATTCATAGCCCCACTATTACCTTAAATACTCATTTTCAACTACTTGGGGTGCGAAACATGCTTACTTTTATGGATCATTGAAACAATGCTTTTGTTTGATAAAACTATTACCTGCTGGCCTAAGTACTGTATTATTGCACTCAACGTATGTTTATTACCACATGGACTCTAATCATGTTATTATATTGCCCTCTACGCAATGCTTAGTATTACATGGACTCTACCCATGTTATTATATTGTACTCTATGCAATGTTTAGTACTACATGGACTCTACCCATGTTATTATATGCACTCTACGCATGCAAACTGTCGTAACATTCGGTAACTTGAAACTTAGCGTAGCGTAATAATCTTTCATAATTCATTTCGCACTTAGAAATGTTAACTCATGAACTTACGATCCAACTTTACTGTTTTACTTACAAACTCTATGAACTCACCAACCTTTGTGTTGACACTTTAGCATGTTTTTCTCAGGTGTTTAGCTGTTTACTATATGATGATACAAGGCTTTGATCGAGTGAAACAGCTTAGAAGATTGTTAGTTAGTCGTTATTTGGATCGTCATTCAAGCAGGCCTTTTGTCGCAATTCCTTGTATAAGGGTTTGTCGAAATTCGGAAATCTAGGGTTTGTCGATGATGAAGCGAAAAGTGTACCGCTTTTAAGGGGTCATTTAAGCCTTAAATCGTATTTATTTGATCAAATATTGCCCTAAATCGTTCCTTTTGTCATTTTAGGTACTTTTGAGGAGAAATCTGGAAAATGAGGCATTTTGGACGTTTTTGGAGCATAAAAGTGAAGAAAACGACAAAGTCTCAAAAATCGGCTGAATGTTACCTTTGACGGCGTCACAATTAACTCTGGACGGCGTCATGCTTTGGCAAGAAAAAATGGACGTGAAATTTACTCATGATAGGCCAGTGAAAATAGCATGTAAATTCTGACGGCGTCACGCTTTAACTTGATCAAGGGCGTCACGGCTTAAATCATAAGGGGACGGCGTCACGTTCAATGTTCGACGGCGTCAAGCCTTGATAAGCCAGAATGGATTTTTGAAGAGCTAAAGAGGGACGGCGTCAAGAAGGTCATCCGGGAACCCTAGAAGCGGCGAGGTGACGGCGTCACAATCCATAAGGTGACGCCGTCAGATGCAAAAGTCTATATATAGTTTTCTAATTTTTTGTCATTAGAGAGAGCTTAGTGTGTGGAATTTTGGGAGAAAACCCTAGGACGATTTTAGCTTCTTTTTCAAGGCTTTTTGCCTTGAGATCTTCCATGTTACATTGAAGATAAGTTATCAATTAATCATTCAATATGTCTATGTGTTGTTTGATTTTATCTTATTCTTGTCTTTTGATTAACATGTTAGGCTAAATTTATCTTGTGTTTGCTTAGATCTAATGAAACCTAGCTATTGATTATTGATTATTAGTGTGTTATTAGTTGTATTGGATGATTGTTTATCTATATTAGGCTTAAGAAAACTGGCTAACTTCCTATTCGGTAACTTGCTTGAACGTCTTAAGAAACATGAACCAAATGCGTACTAAAGGTTTTTATGGTTGTATTTAATGCATAAGCGAATTCTAGTGATCCCATGTTAGGAGCTTCCTAGCCGGCTCGACATAGGAGTGAAGTAGGAGCTTGTAGAGTTGGGGAAGTAAGTACGCCACCCCACGAATGGTATTAAGGAATACACCCGTCATCCACGCGACTAATACACACTAATTAACCGGTAAAAGATAGTTAGGGAGTAAGGAAATCTAAGTAAACACATTTCTCTACACATAAGTTTCTCACCACATTTTCATTTTTGTTATTTTATTTTATTTGCATCCGTAGTAATTTTGGGTTAGTTGACTAGCAACTAATTCCGCCCACTCTTTCAAAACCGAGATTTTACTTGCTTTCATAAAAATATAAAAACATAAAAAGAATCTTCCTCAACCCTTAGACCTAATTAGAGTAGTCTTTCACACCTAACGAACACTATTCCCTGTGGAGAACGATCAATCCCCCGTACTTACCACTACACTATACTACATCGGTCAGGTACACTGCCTGGTGGGGTTGTAAGCCTCTTGAGATCCCTCGAGAGGTAAAACCTGTTGTAAGGTTACAAAACCACGCATCAAGTTTTTGGCGCCGTTGCCGGGGAATAGTTATTGTTTAGGTTGAATTTTTATTTTATAGGTCTACTCACTAGATTCCTTTCTAGTGAGATTTTTATTTTATTTTTCTAGGTTTTTCTTTAGTCTATCTATTTTCTTCGTGCTTTTGTTCGTATAAGATTTCCATTGACTCTTCCGTTCACCATTATGGAGAACGCGAATCCACCATACCACCAACCACGTAATTCACCCACTCCATATGACATCTTGATGTTTAAACAACATAAAGATGAACCTCTCTATGATGCATGGACTCGTTTTAAATATTTACTCCAAAAAGTCCCTCATCATAACTTCGATTTTTGGTCCCTAACTCAAATCTTTTACAATCATGTCGACCGACATGCCCAAAGGGACATTTACCATATTGCCGGCAGGGATATTAGGGAATTACGTGCTGAGAAAGCATGGGAAGCTATTGAGAATTGTGCCCAATATTATTATATGGTAGACAACCCAACAAACATTAATACAAGTCAATTGACCACAAATTTCAAGGATCATGAAACAAGTTTGTTTGGGGATGAGGGTAGAGTTGAGCCACCTAGCTGCATGTCATGGTTAGGCACTACCATAATACAGGATGAACACATAGGTGACCTTGATGTGATGGAGGATTTTGCCGAGCATGATCAAATTGATCAAAAAGACCTAGGTTTTATGATCAATGACGATGAATCTCAAGAAACACATGATGAATCTTTTGGGCAATTTGAATATAGCAGTCAGAATATTGAGGATGATCCTTATGATTCGGATATAGAAGTTGAGATGCCTAGAGAAGCACTTGAGATATTAGGGAAAATGTTAGGTTTAAATTCTACCAAAACCCACGATGAGGATATAGGTGATCTTGACACAAGGAATGATGAGGTTAGTAACATAAGCCCGCTAAGTACCTCACAAGTCCTACCATCATTTGAGGCACACACACCGCCCGTGACTTACTCGGAAGAAGTAGAAGAGACTTTAGGAATCCCGATGGAGGTAGAACCTTTGAACCAAAAACAACTAGAGGATATAGGTTTGAATGCTTATAGTGATCACAACCTTACTCTTAGTTCTAGGGGATTTCCTAGTTTTGATGAACCGGAGCCTAAACCAAAACCGTTACCTAATCTTCCATCCTTAGATGTGAACTTAGGAATTGAATTAGGTCCCGACCCACCCATCAAACCATATAGTCCGGGTAATTTTATGTTGAAGGTAGTAGACTCTAAGCCTTGTAGAGAGGAAGCTGACATAGGAGTGAACCATAACCTTTCATACTTACATCACCCATTCATGATTAATCACAAGAAACATTATGGGTTTAAACCAGGTTTATTAGGTCAAGATGGATTCCTAACTAGGAGTCTCTCGAAGTTGATAGAAGATGATCCCTTTTTAGGAGGAAACTCAAAATCACCCATTGACCAAAGTGAACTAGGCAAGGTTATGATGAAAGGAGCACACCCCTTTGAGCATATAATTCATCCACCACTCTTTCCTCACGTGGCATACTCCTACCGAGCTGGTGTGTATCGCTACTATCACCCGCACTTAATCCTAAGTGTAGGGAAAACCTCTCCTTTATCCATTAAATAAGGGTAGAGTCAGGCTCATGACTCGAACAAAAACAAGCGCTTCTTGGGAGGCAACCCAAGCTTTATTTGCTTTATTTGTTTGATTGTTTGTTTATTTAATTTTATTTGTTTCCGTATGCATTTCTTATTCTTTTTGTTTACTGTTCATGTCTCAAATATAAATTGTGAAAATGCTTTATTTTGTTTTTAACTTCGTCTTAACTACATATAAAGGTATTTTGCAAAAGATAAGTGTAAGGGAAATCTAAATCGGTTTATTAGAACACAAATTAACATGAATCGTAATAATAATAGATTAGCATACATATTCGTATTTGTTTGAGTCAAATGCTTGTATCGAGTCATAATGATGTTTTGCAGGATTTCCAGGAAGTAAGGTAAAGGTTTTTCCAGAAATTTTCCGGAAACTTAAAATGAAAATTTTTGTCAGGTCATTTCTGACGGCGTCAGGGTTTATAACCTGACGGCGTCAGATTTAATTTTCAGAAATTTTTGAAAGTTTTGTTTTTAGAAAAGTTTTTATTAAAATCTCCAACTTATAATCTCCAGGAATCTGCAAAATTATCATTCCACAAGCATTATATCCTTATATATAGATTTTTTCCCGCCGATGTTATGCAGGTTTTCGTGTTTGTTTTCTCAGGTTTAACAGGTTATTTTGGACAAGGAGATGTTTTTGGATCAAGCTTGTGGCGATGCATTAGTCATGGAGCTTCTACATTACTTTGGAGGAAGATTTAACCGTGTAATTTCATTATCCACCGAGCGAATCAGGGGAGTATTTGATTTCATTCTTTTACCTTATTTACTTTTACATCTTGTTATTTGAACATTGGGGACAATGTTCATCTTAAGTGTAAGGGGAGGGTAAAAGTACGATTTTAGAGAATACAATTGTGCTTGATTTTTGTTTGTTTAATGGTAGATGTGTAATAAAACTGAGATAAATACTTGTTAGGGTAATTTTAGTGCCAAATTTAAAATTTTTTACAACATATAGGAGTGAAACTTTGATCTTAATGAGCGTCTCATGGATAGGAGTTATATGACTAGCACAAAAAAACCGTACCACTAAAAAATTTTCCACCCCCAAATATGTGAGGTTCGCCCCTAGAATTGGTAGGAAAAGCATTTATGCTATGATGTGTGTACCGGTAGCACTTAGATTCTAGAACTTGCGTTAGGACCATTCCAAGGCCACAAGTGAGACTACATTCGTGTAGTTAGATTTACTACATGATAAGAGGCATTAGGATTAACCCATTGTTTTACACACTGTGTTTTTGTTATAATTACATTGGCTACATTGGTCAAGTAATTCTCCCACACCCTTTGCGTTGTACTCATTTTTAGTACACGATACCCCTAGTACACCCCTCAGAGCCTATCTTTTCGTTTCGACCTTTAAGCATTTTACTTAAAGGAAGAATTTGTTACACCCCACTAAAATGTACACCCAAATCGCCTTAGCCTACCTTGTATGCACTCATCTTTAGTGCATTATTGTTACAACATTTGTTTAAACCCAAGTTAATTATCTAGTTGATTACATGGTTGCTAAGTCGAGTCATATCCTTGTACATATTGTTTTGGGACGATTGGGACTCATGGGTAAAGTACTAGTGTAATGGAGTAATGGGGAAGAACATCATTTATTACCCCCATATGTGCTAAATGTTTTAAAAGTACTCCAAGTTTTTCAATTATCTTAATTCGAGTCATTAGATTAGTATTTGTAAAGTTATGTAAAAATTCAAGTGTAAGGGGAATGCAATGCCCCTATGATGTATTATTTTGGATGGTAGGGTAAAAGTGTATGAAAAAAAAAAAAAAAAAAAAAAAAAAAAAAAAAAAAAAAAAAAAAAAAATCAAGAAAAACACAAAAAAAAATGAAAAAAATGAAAAATAGAAAAAACATACGGACTACCATCCCGTTTCATTTTATGTTTGTTTTATGTTTTTGTTATTTCGTTTCTAGCTTAAGATCGAGTCTAGTCTTGGCTTAGCAACGTTGTATAGTACATGTAATTAATCAAGATCTTTAACTCGCCACCAGTAAAATATCCCTTATCCAACAAAACCGTGTTTTCCTTTTCCCTACACCTAACGTTATAACCCATTTAAAATCCCTCTTTGATAGTTTATCTTTGGTGCTTACGCCTAGTGGAGGAGGTTTTCGATCCTTTCCCAAGCCTATGGTAATCTATTTGCTATGACAGGTAGTGAAAGATATTATCCGTTTTCATTTATGAGATTTATTTTGATGACACTTGAGAGATGTGAGTATCTAAACACTACTTGTAAGGTGCTAGTATGTAATCTCCATGCTTATTATGATTGAAGTGGAACGATTATTTGTTGTAATTACTTTTATGTTTGCATTAAATGACCCCTAACTTGTATTTTGATTAGAATAAAAGCGCATTTGCTTGAGGACAAGCAAATCTCAAGTGTAAGGGTATTTGATGAAGCGAAAAGTGTACCGCTTTTAAGGGGTCATTTAAGCCTTAAATCGTATTTATTTGATCAAATATTGCCCTAAATCGTTCCTTTTGTCATTTTAGGTACTTTTGAGGAGAAATCTGGAAAATGAGGCATTTTGGACGTTTTTGGAGCATAAAAGTGAAGAAAACGACAAAGTCTCAAAAATCGGCTGAATGTTACCTTTGACGGCGTCACAATTAACTCTGGACGGCGTCATGCTTTGGCAAGAAAAAATGGACGTGAAATTTACTCATGATAGGCCAGTGAAAATAGCATGTAAATTCTGACGGCGTCACGCTTTAACTTGATCAAGGGCGTCACGGCTTAAATCATAAGGGGACGGCGTCACGTTCAATGTTCGACGGCGTCAAGCCTTGATAAGCCAGAATGGATTTTTGAAGAGCTAAAGAGGGACGGCGTCAAGAAGGTCATCCGGGAACCCTAGAAGCGGCGAGGTGACGGCGTCACAATCCATAAGGTGACGCCGTCAGATGCAAAAGTCTATATATAGTTTTCTAATTTTTTGTCATTAGAGAGAGCTTAGTGTGTGGAATTTTGGGAGAAAACCCTAGGACGATTTTAGCTTCTTTTTCAAGGCTTTTTGCCTTGAGATCTTCCATGTTACATTGAAGATAAGTTATCAATTAATCATTCAATATGTCTATGTGTTGTTTGATTTTATCTTATTCTTGTCTTTTGATTAACATGTTAGGCTAAATTTATCTTGTGTTTGCTTAGATCTAATGAAACCTAGCTATTGATTATTGATTATTAGTGTGTTATTAGTTGTATTGGATGATTGTTTATCTATGTTAGGCTTAAGAAAACTGGCTAACTTCCTATTCGGTAACTTGCTTGAACATCTTAAGAAACATGAACCAAATGCGTACTAAAGGTTTTTATGGTTGTATTTAATGCACAAGCGAATTCTAGTGATCCCATGTTAGGAGCTTCCTAGCCGGCTCGACATAGGAGTGAAGTAGGAGCTTGTAGAGTTGGGGAAGTAAGTACGCCACCCCACGAATGGTATTAAGGAATACACCCGTCATCCACGCGACTAATACACACTAATTAACCGGTAAAAGATAGTTAGGGAGTAAGGAAATCTAAGTAAACACATTTCTCTACACATAAGTTTCTCACCACATTTTCATTTTTGTTATTTTATTTTATTTGCATCCGTAGTAATTTTGGGTTAGTTGACTAGCAACTAATTCCGCCCACTCTTTCAAAACCGAGATTTTACTTGCTTTCATAAAAATATAAAAACATAAAAAGAATCTTCCTCAACCCTTAGACCTAATTAGAGTAGTCTTTCACACCTAACGAACACTATTCCCTGTGGAGAACGATCAATCCCCCGTACTTACCACTACACTATACTACATCGGTCAGGTACACTGCCTGGTGGGGTTGTAAGCCTCTTGAGATCCCTCGAGAGGTAAAACCTGTTGTAAGGTTACAAAACCACGCATCAGTCGAAATTTTAGCTTTGTAGAATTTAGACAAGTAAGGGTTTATCAAAATTCTGGCATTGACGAATTCAGACAGATAAGGGTTATCGAAATTCTAGGGCTTGTCGCAATTCCAAGTCTGTCGCAATTCACAAGGGTTTGTCGCAATTCCAAGGCTGTCGCAATTCACAACTGTGTTGCAATTCTAGGGTTTGTCGAATTTATAGGT
Source organism: Artemisia tridentata subsp. tridentata (assembly GCA_021014915.2). Taxonomy (NCBI): domain Eukaryota; kingdom Viridiplantae; phylum Streptophyta; class Magnoliopsida; order Asterales; family Asteraceae; genus Artemisia; species Artemisia tridentata. Next base: position 218,662,296 of record CP139505.1, on the reverse strand, counting down.
TGTCGTAATTCTAGGCTTTGTCGCAAATCAAAGGCTGTCGTAATTTAGAAGCTTGTCGCAAATCAGAAAGTTGTCGCAATTCGGAGGTTATCTAAATTCGACTTGAACTTGATTTCTTCGAGATCAAACGAGAACTCGTTATTCCCGTGCTTGTATAAGTGTGTGGAATACTTCGACAAAGGAAACATCTTCTAATTTGTACAAATTAGATAGATTTTATCTAAATTGCATATTTCTATCGAAATTCCAATTTTGTCAAAATTGTATAATTTTGTCTAAATTGAGATTTCCATCGAAATTGTGATTTTGTAGGAATTGTAATTTTGTAACTTTGTCGAAATTGTAATCATTTGATTTTGTCGGAATTGTGAGCTTGTCTAAATTGAGATTTTCAACCGTGCCCTAATCCATCTAAATTGCAACTAATTTATCGGAATTCAACATAATCCATCGGAATTGACTTCTGCATGATGTCTAAAGAATAAGCTTCAAACGATCATAAGTTTAAGACCAAAACTTCACTACAACAACTGAAATTAACCTACCAAACACAACTCCTATCTCGTTGCACCGATCCAAGATCAACTTTATCATACCAAACATCATCAATGGCAACTCAACAAGACATTCATGCAGCCGGTGCAGAAAACTGTCCTCCTATGCTTGAAAAAGGTAGATATCTTCCATGGACGAGCCGTATACTTCGCTACATCAAAACTAAACTTGATGGTAAACTCCTGCTCCAATCCATCCAGAATGGACCATTCAAGCCTCGTCAGATTCAAGACCCTGGAGAACCTAATGGAACACCTCATGTACCACCGTTCTTTCGTGAACAATCAGAAGCAGAATATACAAAAGAAGATAGGAAGCAAATTGCAGCAGATGACATGGCAATGCACTTAATCCAACTTGGATTACCACGAGAGATCTTTGCAGCTGTCGATAGTTGTGAAACTGCCTATGATATGTGGAGACGAGTTAGAAGGCTTTGTCATGGCACAGAAATTAGGCAACAAGATGTTGAAAACAAGCTGTTAACTGAATGGGAGAAGTTTACATCTACTCCAGGAGAACCAATTGAATCATACTATACCAGGTTTTGCACTCTAATGAACGAGCTAATCAGAAACAAGTTGACATCAAGACAAATTGTAAGCAACATCAAGTTCATCAACAATCTTCCAGAAGAATGGGGACGATTTGTCACTATTGTCAACCAAACCAAGGATCTACACCAGGTGAACTATGATCAGCTCCATGATTTCCTTAAGCAAAACCAAGCTGAGGCAAATGAAGTCAGGAAAGAGAAATTAGCAAAGCAACATGATCCTCTTGCACTAATTACTCAAACACCAACACCTGTTCCAGTGAATACACAACCATCATCATCTTCCACTCAGAACTACATGCAACAACAATACGTTCCACAAACTGCTGCCATACCACAACTACAATTCTACCCACAACAACAACAAGTTATTCCACAACAACAATATCCACAATTCCAAGAACCAGAATTCACTGACAATGATGAAGCTACTGCTGCTTTGACACAAACATGTGCTTTCTTGACAAAGGCATTCCAAGGACACTATTCCACACCAACTAATAACAACCAAAGGATTTCATCAAACACTCGTAACAGGAAGATTGCACAGCCGAGTTTTAATATGGGTCAACAAGGACAAATGGTTGGGGTTATTAGGAATCAACAAAGATATGCTACCAGATTTCAGATAGGTAATCAAGGGCAGTATGCAGGGAATCAGATGGGTCAGTATGCAGGGAATCAGATGGGTTAAGTTGTTGGAAATCAGAGGGGTCAGAATGTTGGGAATCAAAATGTTGGTAACCAGATTGGGAATGTTGCTGCTCCAGTTGCTGGGAATTATGGAAATGTGAATCAGGGCAATCCAGTAAAGTTTTTCAACTGTTAGGGAGTCGGTCACATGGCAAGGAACTGTCCCACCATGCCAAAAAAAGAAAGATCTAGCTTATCTGCAGAAAGTAGTGCTATTGGCACAAAAGGAATCGGCAGGGTTTTAGTTGAATACTGAAGAAAATGATTTTATGGCCCTCATGGATGATATGGAAGACATTGAAGATATTGATGCAAACTGCATATTCATGGCAAATCTTCAGGAGGCTAAGTATGACACAGATTTTGACTCACCTCCTGTTTATGACAACAATGCAGTCTCTGAGGTACCATCATTCAATACATGTCACAATAATGAAATATTTGATATGTCACCTCATGAGGAACAGCATCCTGCAACTCCAGCACCCACTTATGATACATATATGGACACGCCAAGCAGTAGCAATATTGATTTGGCAACTCCATATATGAATCCTAATGGAGGCTTTGAGTCACAGCATGCTGAGAATGATGAGGAAACTCGTGCTCTCTTTGAATCATTATTGAAAAACTGTAGTATTGAAATTGAAAAAGTCAAAAAGGTCAATCGCGATGTTAAGGCCGCGAATGAGAAAATGATCGTTGAGCTTGAGAGGTATAAGGAAAATGAAAAAGCTTTTGAATTTCATAAAACACGACAGTCAGAATTAGAAACTGGTTATAAAAACTCCGTTTTAAGAGAAAAACAATTGCAAATCAAGTTTGACACTCTTGATGTTAACTTGAACATGAAAATAAAATCCTTAAACGCGGAAGTTTCAGATTTAAAAAACCAATTTTCTAAACAAAAATCAACTTGTTCTGATCTTGAAAAAGAAAAGAAACAGTTGAAAGCAGATTTTTCAAAACGCGAAAATGATCTTCTTGATGAAATCATTGAGAAACAAGAAACAATTAAAAAGTTGGAAGATTTGCTTGTTAAAACGGGTCATTCTGCTCAAACAATTCATATGCTAATTAAAGATCCAAACCCACTTTTGCACACAATAAAGAAAATAGCTATCGGTTGTGAAAATCCTTATACACTCAAGAAAACTCAGAAAGAACAGAATGTTTTGTACAATGATAATGTGATATATGCTAAACATGATCCTCCCGCTGTTCGGGATTCTAATGAAACAATTGAGCTTGCTGAAGAGAGTAGAATCAAAATGAAACAAAAGAACCTAGAAATAAAAACAATTGATTATAACAAACTTAACATACTTACTGGAGTAAATTTTGTTCAACAAAAACAAACACCAAAGGTTTCCAAAAAACTAGTTGTTTCAACAAAACAAAAAGTTGTTTCAAAAAATCCTTCAAACTTGGAACAAATGTCCTCTAGCAACACTTTTAACACAAGTGAAGCTAGAAGATGTTTGGATGATCTTAAAAAGAGAGTTGAAACACTTCAAAGTATTGTTGCATCTAAAACAAATATTAGTACCAACAACTGGCATTCAAGTTTTCATGCTAAAATGAAAAAGGTGTTTGAAACAGAAATTACTACTCCACTAAATGCAATTCATGCGAGAGTAATTCATGCTAAACAAGCAATTTTAAAAGAAACAGCCGACTTTGTTAAGGAGCACAAATCCCTGGTTAAGGAAGCCAATGAAAACATTGAATACATCAAAGTTTTGGAAAACCTTCATGATTCTCTCTTCGAAGCAGCTTTGTCGACCGATATTATGTCCATCATTTTACAAACATATTCTGTTGAAGACGATGAAAGACTCCGAGCTGAGACTTCTGCAATTGTTTTAAAATATGAATATGCTCTTGCTAAACTTGAAAATGAAAAAGTATCATATTTTAAACAACTTGATCGAAAAACCGTAGAATGCAAGTATGACAAATTGTCGTATGAGCGTGCCTACAAAAACATGAAAGAGCAAAATGATCATTTGAGGTCTCAGCTGGAAAGTCAAAAAGGGAAGGGTGTGGAAACTAAGTCTGCAAAACCATCGATGTCGGATAAACCAAAAATGTCAAATTCTCAAATTGTACCAAAAGTCGATGTGAAAAATGATTTGTCAAAACCAGTCACTCCAACACCCTTGCCTAAGCAACATGAAAAAATAAAATGTGTTGATAAAGGGAAAATAGTTGTCGAAACACCAAACGTGATAGCACCTGGCCTTTATAGGATTAGTACCACTATTGCATCAGCCTCTACATCTCAAACATATAGGGCAATAGACAAGAGCATAAAGATAATCCAAAAGAGTCTAGGACTGCTAAAACAACTTCAAAGGACAACAAGATAAATTCTAATGTGTGTGCCTTACCTTCTAAAAGATTAGAAAGCACCTTTAGGAGCAGCAGACTACAACCTACGAGCAATACAAGGAACAATAGATTCTCTCCTGTCTCTGAGAGTAGATGCCAGAATAAAAATGAAGAAGTAGAAGAACACCCTAGGAATTTATCGCTTTCTAATAAGAAACATATGTCATCTGGATGTAATGTTAAAAGTACTGTTTCTAGGGCATGTAATGAATCTGTTTGTTTAATGTGCAAGAAATCGTTATCTAAAAATGCTTGTGATGATTATGTTTCTAAGAATGTGAATGTTATGCTTGAACAGAAGGATGTTCATACAAAAACTAGTGCTAGATCTAGATATATAAAACGTCTAATTGCAGGATGTAGGTCAACCACTAGTAGTCAATTGCCTAGGAACTATCTTAAGTTATGTGTATGGAAACCAACGGGTAGAGAGTTCATACTCGTGAATGGCAAATTGAAAGCGGTTCCAAAAGAACCAGTAGAAACCTTCTATGAGTGTGATTCAAATGTTACCTCTAACCCCATGGAACCAAATGTTAAACGGTTTCCAAATGCAAAATCTTCTGTTCTTCGCAGGTTATCGAAATATGTCTTTGGATCGTCGACTCGGGTTGCTCCAAGCACATGAACGGAAATCTAAAGTTGCTGATCAATTTTTTATGGAAGTTCATGGGAACTGTACGCTTTGGAAATGATCATGTAGCAGCTATTCTGGGTTATGGAGATCTTTAGTTTGGGAACTTCTTAATCACTCGAGTTTACTACGTCGAAGGGTTGGGACATAATCTATTTTCAGTCGGACAGTTTTGTGATGCAGACTTAGAGGTTGCATTTAGGAGAAATACTTGCTTCGTTAGAAATTTGGTTGGAGATGATCTCTTAACTGGAAATCGTGGCACCAATTTATATGCTATCGACATCAACCAAATGGCCTCTTCAACACCAATTTGTCTTATGACAAGAGCATGCGAAACAAAGTCTTGGCTGTGGCATAGAAGATTATCCCATCTCAACTTTGACACCATCAACAAGCTAGCCAGAGACAACATTGTCAACGGACTTCCTAAGTTCAAATACACCAAAGATCACCTATGTCCATCATGTGAACAAGGCAAATGCAAAAGAGCAACATATAAACCTAAAATCGTACCCAGTTCGGTAGATAAGTTACATTTGTTGCACATGGACTCATGTGGTAATGGGAAGAAATATATCCTTGTTATTGTCGATGACTATTTAATGTATACATGGGTAAAATTTTTGAGATCAAAAGACGAAGCACCAGGCATCATCATCACCTTTCTGAAGCGAATTCAAGTCCTACTTCAAGCTCCAGTAAGGATTGTAAGAACAGAAAATGGCACAGAATTCACAAACCAAAAGTTAAGAACATACTTTGAAGACGCTAGAATCACACATCAGACATCTGTCGTTAGAACTCCACAGCAGAATGGGGTAGTTGAAAGAAGAAATAGAACTCTTATGGAAGCTGCTCGTACAATGCTGATTTATTCTAGTGCACCACTATTCTTATAGGCAATGTTGTTGCCACTACGTGTTTCACTCAGAACCGTTCCCTAATCCATCCAAGATTCAATAAAACCCCATATGAACTAGTGAACAACAGAAAACCGGATATCTCTTACCTTCACGTGTTTGGCGCTCTGTGCTATCCAACGAACGACAGAGAAGATCTAGGGAAACTGAAAGCTAAGGGTGATATTGGAATCTTCATTGGTTACTCAAAAAACTCGAGGGCATTCAGGGTGTATAACAGAAGAACTAAAAGGATAATGGAGACGATGAATGTGAAGTTTGATGACATTTTACAGATGGCTTCTGAGAGACTCGCTCTAGAACCCGCGCTTAACCCGATGGCTTCTAATCAAAAAAAATTAGGACCCGCACCAAATGTTCAGACTTCTGGACATATTAGTTCAGGACTTGTACCATAAGGAGCTCAGTCAACTAACAATGAAAAACCGATACAACAAGAACTGGAAAATTTCTTCGAGTTTATGTTTGATGAATACTATGGTAGAACTTCGACCAATGCATCACAACAACATTCCGCTGCACTAGCTCAAAATCATCAACCACCACCACCACCACAAGATGCATCAACAAAAATCGAAGCTGACGCACCAACTCCCTCCACGTCATCAACATCTACTCTAGCAACTCCAGTAATTGAAATTGTTCTACCAAGAGTTGATGAGCAAAATCAAACCACACCATTTCAAGAAGAACCAAACCAAAATGATGCTGTGTTAGAAGAAGAAGTATTCGAAAACCCATTTGCTACGGATTCGGCTGAATCATCTTCAAGGTTACAAGAACCATCTAACACACATACATTAAACCCAAGGTACCCTTCTACACTACAGTGGACTAAAGACCATCCAATAGAACAAGTAATTGGTGAACCTTCAAGGCCAGTTCAGACGAGAAAACAACTCGCCACCGACCCCGATATGTGCATCTACGTATGGATAGAAGCGATGTAGGAAGAACTTCTCCAATACCAGTTACATGACACTTGGGAATTAGTTCCAAGACCAATTGACAAACTTGTCATTGATCTAAAGTGGTTATGGAAGAACAAAAAGGATGAAGAAATGACTGTAATTCGCAACAAAGCTCGTCTCGTGGCCAAAGGATTCAGACATGAAGAGGGGATAGATTTCGAAGATTCATTCGCGCCCAGTAGCAAGACTTGAGGCAGTCAGGATATTCTTAGCATATGCAGCTCACAAAAACATCACAATCTATCAGATGGACATCAAAACGGCATTCTTGAATGGAACTCTGAAAGAAGAAGTGTATGTGACTCAGTCAGATGGATTCGTTGACAAAGAATATCTAGACTACGTCTACAAGCTAAAGAAAGCCATCTATGGTTTAAAACAAGCTCCAAGGGCGTGGTATGACGAACTATCATCTTTACTGATCCAAAACAATTTCACCAAAGGAACAGTTGATCCTACCTTGTTTACAAGAAAATACAAAGATGACATTTTGATTGTTCAGATTTACGTGGACGACATTATCTTTGGGTCCACCAATCCGAAGCATTCAAAATATTTTGAAAATCTCATGAAAAGGAAATTTGAAATGTCCATGATGGGGGAATTAAAATTCTTTCTTGATTTACAAATACATCAATCCCCGCGTGGTATTTTTATCAATCAAGCTAAATATACAATTGAGATTTTGAAAAAATATGGTATGTAAAATTGTGACTCTGTTGGTACTCCAATGGTCACTTCACCAAAAATAGGTGCTGATTTATTTGGGAAACCCATTGATCCGAAGAAATATCAGAGCATGATTGGTTCTCTCATGTACCTTACTGCTAGTCGACACGATATTCATTTTGTTGTTTGCTTATTAGCACGGTTTCAGGCAAGGCCTACCAAACTTCACCTCCAAGAGGTCAAACGGATCTTTCGGTACCTACGAAGAACCATTAACATGGGACTTTGGTATCCGAAGGATTTCGAGTTTAAACTAATAGCATTTTCAGATGCGTACCACGCAGGTTGCCAAGTTATAGCAAAAAGTACATTAGGTGGAGTACAATTTTTGGGTGAAAAGCTAGTAGGCTGGTCATCAAGGAAACAAGATTGTACTGCATTATCAACCGCAGAAGCTGAGTATGTGTCTCTATCTGTGTGTTGTGCCTAAGTTCTATGGATGAGGACACAACTCACAGATTATGGCTTTACTTTCGACAGAATACCTAGGTAAAGAGGGTCATCTCTGGCTAGTGCTCAAGATCGATTCAATTCCATTCAAAATCTCGAGTATCGAGCAGATCATGTAAACCACCCTTATAATCAGAAGCACACGCCTGAAAAGGGCCTCGAACACTCATTTTAAATAACTCTTGCCTGAGACAGCTAAACCTGGATTGGGCTCTTTTAACCTCTCCTTGTGATTCGAAAAGTGCCATATCAATCTCGTGCAATCCAGTACAACACTCAAAGACCAAGTATATTAGAGTCCGCTATCACTTCATCAAGGAATACGTAGAAAATGGTACTGTTGAATTATTTTTCGTGAAGACTGAATACCAACTCGCCGATCTATTTACTAAATCCCTTCCAAAAAAAAGGTTTGAAAACTTAGTTCGACGAATTGGCATGCGAAGCCTAACTCCTGAGGAGCTAGAACGTCTTCTCGATTCTTCTTGAAAAAATTTTCAAAAAGCTTCGTTGTAAATATTTTTTGAAAAACAAAATACAAAATTTAAAAAACCAACAAAAACAAAATATAATAATAGAAAATTTTCAAAAATATAAAAACAATATAAAATCAAAAAACCAAAAATATTATTCTCACGACATGTCTCTCGTATAATCGATATTCTGTACGTATCTAGAAATGTCATTCAACAATGATACGGACATGTATAGATGCTTGAGAAAGAGTTCATTAAAATGTTTTCAAAAACATGTCGTTTCTCAAAATTTCTTCACTATGGCTTTCGTATACTTCAGTACGAAACCCGGACTTAAATGATGACTTCTGATTATTTCAGATCAGGACTCGTAATGTTAATGGCAAAATAAAAACCCTTGAGCACATGATCAAGATTTTTCAAAAATTCTGTGCTCAAGATAACTCCCTCTATACCCTTAAATTGATTTTAAACTCAAATGTTTAATAATATACTTTATTTAAGGGGGAGTACAAATATGAAAATCAAAATGCTCCAAATTCATGCAAAATCAAATCCGTCTATCTCTCCAAAAGCCTTATTTTAATCAGTTGATATCAAAAATATCACAAAATGCTATTTTTGAGGGGGGGGGGGGGAAGACGTGATTAAAATGTGATCAAAATGTTTAAAGATCGTGGATTGAATCTCAAAAGAGCTCGACTCATATCTAAACCCTCGAATTGAAAAAAACTAAATGTCAGTAATCGAAAAGACTTGTCCGGGACGGGTAATAATTTCAAGCTGGTTCATCCAGTGATATAAACGTGTCTCACAAAGGACTTGTCTGAGTAGAATGTACCAATTCGAGAGATTCTCTTTTGATATGACCAGGACGGGTAATAATTTCAAGCTAGTCTAACTAGTGATGTAAATGTGTCTCGCGATGGTCGTATTAACTAAAAATCGATCATTTCAAATGTGCGAACTCTACCCAACATGTGCAATCTTATCTTAAAATGCATGAGCACATGTAAAGGGGGAATATTTTAAAAAATTCAAAACTCTCGAAGTGTTAACTAAAATGTGTTTTATTCATAAACACTTTGAGAGATTTTTACAAAAGGTTTTATGGCAAGTGATCAATAAATCTAGGATAATCATGGAGTAATAAGGTGATTATGGTTAGGTTATGTCCTATGATCCGCCAGAGCCGGAGGGATCTACCCAAGGACAATTCCAATAGATTAGAATTAGAAGTCCTTAGGTAAGATTTAAAAAAGGAGTAAATAAGAAAGGGAAAGAAGGTTTTGAAGAATGAAAAAGAAAACTTTAGGAAATGGTGAAAAGAAATAGCCCTCCATGAAAACTTAGGGCAGAAACCGGGTCAATACATCTGCTATCGGTTATCACAAAGATGATACTGATATTGAAGACAAGACGTCATGGACCCAGTGACGCGCTGCACAAACCCCTCCTAGCCACTCAGATATCTCTTAAAAGACATTTATTTCATTTCTCACGGAGAACACTGCATAATCTATCGGCCTCTCGCTCCGAGAGGTGTTGAAATTGAAAAGGTGACACTCTGCTCCATGCCTCCGACTACTAAAACCAAAACGCACATTATCGAGTCTAGAGCCATGAGATTCATTAAAAGATCTCTTAGGAACACTTCCAATATAATACACCTGTGTTTGTAAAAAAGGACACAAGGTGTACAAGAGTCTTAATGAGATCTACGGATCTTGCCATACATATCATGATGGTTATTTACTTCAAACGGTCTACAGTCGTGAAGTGATACTTCGGTATACTTCAGCGGCTCACCTGAATTGTGGGTATACTTCGGTATATTTGTTGTAAGCCTTCTTGAGGGCATCCAATTCAGGAACTGTAATACCCAAATATCTAAAACATGTAAAAAGATCAAATTGCCCCTATAATCTTAAAATTTGATTAATAAGCACATAAGGTATCAAATAAATCTCAAACCTTTGGAAATGAGCAAGATATGAAGTAAATTAATTTTTACTACTACATTTAACATTTGTAAAGTACAAAAAAAAATATAATGATCACACATAATACATATGGGCCGATTTTACTAAATTTGTGATATGATTATTATTATAAATCATTATTAAATCAAACAAAAAAAAAGAAAAAAAAAACAAGATAACTACAAATATATTTTGGAAATCTTTTATATTCAGTAAATTGAAATTATGGACCAAAATTTTTGCTTCCTATTCACATTAGACTCGGTTTCTATTAATTGTTCCCTTTTTATTTGCAAAACCTAAACCGATTAGAACAAAAATTCACAAACAACCATCCGAAATTCTTGAAGGCTCTCCCATAATTTTTCTGGGTCCTATCACGTCCAAAGAAGATGAGAAAAATAGTTTCAAGATTTTTGGGTCGATCGTGTGTTCAAAATAAGTTTTGGGTCGATTTATCTCTAACCGACACACAAAAATTCATTCCTCCTCCATACGAATTTCTGGAATCAAGAGGGTATTTTTCTGGTGTTGATCTTCATCCAAGGAGGCTAGGAAAAATAGGCTTTGGGTCGTGGATAGCTTGATTCGAACGTTGGGATTTTTCTTTGTCGATTTATTCCATCCGAGGTACACAAAATTCGTATGCTTAATCTACACGTTCGAAAAATAAATCTAGTATTTTTCTAATGTTATTTAGATCATATATGACTTATATAAAATGGTAGATTCGAATCATGCATGCTCTATTGAGCATATGAAAATTAATGAGACATAAACCCTAAAAACGCAAATAAAATTCTATATGGTTCATGCGATTTTTCTGGGTCTCTAAAATTCTCATATAACATCAGAAAAATGGTCTTGATAATTTTTGAAGCTTAAATCTTTTGTTCTTGAATTATTTGTATTATCGGGTTTTATGAAAAATAAGAGAAAAATAGAGAAAACCCTAGGAACGAATTAGGGTTAAGTTTTCTTGGATGAAATCTGATTAATTAATGTGTATAATGATTGTGTAATGATTGCTTGATGATTTGATAAACTAGGGTTTAGTTTTGGTAATTTAAAAGTAAAACCGATTAGGTTTTAAAATTAGAAGGGTGTGTTTTGCCAACTTTGAAACTTGTGGGATATTTTTATAATGTTAATTAGATCTGTGGTAAAGTATAAAAATTATAATATGAGGGTCCTATGTGTAAAATTTGCAAGAAAATATTTATTTGGTAATTATAGGGTACGAATTGAAATAAATTAAAATAGAGGGACTAAAAGTGAAAATTCTGGAAACTTGTGGTTTTTCTGTGTAAATAATGATATTAGAGGTGTAATATGTAATTTTGGGTATTTATAGGTTAAATGTGTGATTATAATTAAATTATGATGTAAATTGTGATTTTAGAAACTAAAGGGACTAATTGTGTAAATTATGAAACTTGAGGATATGATTCGTACCATATGTGAATTGTAAGGGTATATTCTGTAATTTGGTAAAATAAGGTGCTTGATGTGTAAATATAATAATTATAAGGTTTAAATTGTAAATTAATAAACTAAAGGGTATAAAATGTAAAATGGTCAAACTTGGAGCATTGAAATCGTAATATTGTTAAGTTATGTATTTAAATGAATAATTTGTAATACTTTCATTTTAGACCTTTAACTTTGGTATAATTACATTTAAAACCCTAAGATATGGAAAGTTGTTATTTTACCCTAAACTATCATAACTTGTTAAAATATACCCTATTTCCATAATGAGGCTTAATTATGACTTAACCTAAATGGTAATACTTTAATCTTTCTAAATATGGAAAGTTACTATCTTTGGAAAGTTACTAAATATGGAGAGTTACCTAAAAAGGAAAGTTACTAAAAATGGAAAGCCGACTAAAATAAGTAATCTGAATTAAATATGCTTTTAATAAGACGACCATGTATTCATGTAGATTCGCTGAAGATGGAGATGTTTCCGATCTTTATATTTCTAGATATGTTTGCACGTGCGGTATAAGGTACAGATATTCTACCCTTTTTCAGTAAGGGTGTTTTCTCCTCTCATGACTCATTTATCTTGAACGTTTTAAGATTCCCTAAGCCATTGCTATGTTTCCCATTCACTTTGGTTCGTTTGTTTGATTCATTTAGACTTTGATGTTCAATATGACCCTTTTGCTTTGAGCCTCTATAATGATCCATTTGATATTCGTTCGTTACCTTGTGATATTAGTATTCGATTCACTTGATACTTCGAGGATTCATTTGATTTTGGTAACTAGATGTGAAAACCTTTTCAATTATATCATGGAAATGTTTTGAGGAAAAACTATTTTTAAAATGACGTTTATGAAATATGCGCTACCACTTTTAATTGGAATTTGGCTAAGCTTTTATGAAAACTACGTTTAAAGACTACTTTTGTGAAAACCGTTATTAAAGATTATTTTTATGAAAATCATTTGATAAAGATTACTTTAAATGAACCATTTGATTTTGAACCTCCGATGATGACTTAGACTATTTGAACCTTTGCTTTGATATTGGGACTTTGACCATGATTCGATGACTTAGACTATTTGAACCTTTGCTAAGATTTGGACCTTTGACCTTTGACCCTTCAGTTTGATACCCGAGCCAAGTTCGTTTCCTAGCCATGAAGGTAACATGGCCGTGTCATTGATGCACCAATGGCATGACTCCAGTGTGTTCGAGTGATGTTACACACCGTCCCCATATTGTTCGTTGCATGCACATTATATTTATTATGGCCTATATTATTGTTCGGGGGGCGTATGGATGCATCCTAGGTTCGTGTTCGTATTAGTGGATTTGACATGATTTGATATTATATTATTGTTTGGTGACTGATGTATGGGTGCAATCCACGTCTTTCACAAGTTCGGGAGTTAGCTACTCCATTTGAAGAATGAGGACACCTGTGTTGATCCCAGTTGAGCTTCACGATCTTATTAATTACTTTAGATAAATCTAAGGTAATCAGTATAGAAACTGATCTTGAGTTGTATATCAAATATTATGCGAAAACTAATACTTGATCTTAAGAAGAATAAACACAAACGAATTATCAAACAACACTTCAATATATTAATACGATTACTCTGAATAGCAATGGGGTTACAAGAAACCTTGAAGTGTAAACAATAATACGTATGCGAAGATAATCGATATCTAACCCTAACCCTAGAACCTCCTTTGATGTAATATATTATTGAGTCCAAAGAAATTGTAACGAATACAATTCCCCCGGGTCGTTCTCCCAACGAAGGTTTGACGGCGAATAAGTCGAATCGGTGTGTGAATATGTGAAGTGAATAAGTGAACGTGAAAGTTTATTTTGGTATTGTTTAAACTAAAATATGAAAAATTAAAAGCAATCTACGTTTATCAAATAAATGCACACAAAAAGAAATCAAATAACACTAATCCCGGGCTAATCCCGAGATTTATAAAACTAAAAGTGAAGAAATAAACCTAAAATGCAAAGCTAAAAATTTAAGGGACTGAAAATGAAATTTATTAAAAACTAATTTTTATAAAAGAAAATAAAGAAAACAAAAGTTTTATAAAAGCCGAGGAACTAAAATGGTAAAAACTGAAACTGCTATAGAACTTATAAAAGACAGGGACTAATTTTGACAATTACCAAACTGCTTTAGAACTGAAAACTAACCAGTCCCGATTTTAACTTTAACAGAAATTATAGGGACCAAAAGTGACAAAAACAGAAACTAATTTATTTTCTTTTCTTTTTATATTATTAAAAACTAGTTTTAACTAATAAATTGCAAATTAAATAGCAAACAAGAACAAATAAATCTGAGATTTTTTAAGAGAATCTAAAAACTAATTAACTTTGTAAGAAAAAATAGCAGCTAGTACCAGATAAGCAAGAATAAGCAGATTGGGCTTATTGAGAATAAGCCAAAAAGCACTTTATAAGCAAATAAGCTCAAACAGATTCCTTCTTCTCAAAAATCATCAAATAGCAACTAAAAAACTTAAACAAACTCAGATAACCAGATTTGAACAACAATTAAGGCAATTTAGCACAAGATCAATCAAACAACTTAAGCTAATATGCAGCTACAAACTCCCTTTTTCAAAAGCTAATAAAAAACTCAATACTTAACCAAATTAGAAAACAAAAGATGTTTTGGAAACCTTATCCAGCAGAGATTACCAAAATCACAAAAGCCCTTTGCCTAGACTTCAATTGCTAAGTCAATTTAAGGCATGAACAGATGAGCAAACAATGACTTGCAGCAGATACATCAAACAGCATACTTGGACCAATTTTTGAGATCAAGTTGAATCTACCAGATGTTAAAGACACTACTTGAAATTGAAAACTACAAAACTAAGCTAGGTAAACTATTTATAAACTCAAGATCACACAATAACTACTACTAATGATCAATTGATTTGATTCATAAAATCAGCATCCAAGAGCAAAATGCACAGACTCACAGAAATGTTTGACCAATTAATCACTAACAATGGTTGACTAATGTGAGATTTAGCTACTCAAATCTATTAAACTAATTGTGTTTAAGCTATTTTAATGAAATTCCACCACATGTAAACTACTTTTCTAACAAATGAAACAATCACAGACCCTCAATATCAGCTAATGACAGCAGAGCATGAGAATGCAAATGAACTTTGACTTCCACCCAATAAACTACCTAGAACAAGCTCAATCTAGACCATGTAAGAGTCATGCAGATGAAATGGACCAAAATTACCACTAACTAACATCAATAGCTCAGCAAATTCCACAGATCCAAACACCCTTATATCTAACTGTGATCAAAAACTTATGAAGCAACAATGAGTTCAAAGCTTCTTATCCACACTACAACCTCATCTTATGATCAAATGCATTCAATAGTACTCAAAAACTCAGGTCTAAGATCACATATACCACAGATGCTCAATAAGCAGACATGAAGCAGTTTCAACCAGAATAACTAAAGTCAATAGCAAACTAACATGAATTGATCCAAACTACCAATATTCAGCACATTTAACACTCAATAAACAAATACAAACCAACAAGAACAGATCTATATAACTTTGAATTACTGATGCAGAATTGAAATGAAATGAAAAGTAAAACTCACAAGATAAATTCCCCTCAGCTTGAACAGAGGGGATTCACTATGCTTGCCTATCTTTTGACAGGCCAATTGGACTCCTTATTGACTGCCTTTACTCCTCAAATAAGCTGGCTTATTAAAATAAGCTGAGTTTGACTTGGGTTGACTTCTAGTAATTTTTGTGGAAAATTAAACAACACAGGCTCACACAAGCTATGAAAGCTTGAATAAGCTTATATGAACAATAAAAGGCTGGTTGCAGCCGGATTTGTTTGAATTAAAACCCCTTTTTTTCTGATATTATTTATATTTTTTTTTTCTTCTTTTATATAAGATGCAAAAACTTAAGAGATAACTTTGAATTTAAACTAAAATTGATTTAAAGTAGTTAATAAAACAGTAATCACAAGCTTAAACAATAACTAAAAATAAATTGAGAATTGAAGAACAATAAGTAAATTCGGATTGTATAAAAGGTAAACTAATGTTTCATTAATAAAAAGCTTGATTACAATAGTTTGAAACTGAAATTACAATTGAGAAACTAAAATAGCAGAGTAACATTACTAAATTCCTACATACAAAATGAGAAGAAATGATCCCTATTTATAGCAGAGGGAGAGAGTGAGGGGAGTACACAAGCCACGCTGGCAATCCGTGTGGTGTGCTTCTTGTGAGATCATCCAAGCCCTTAAATCCGTACCCAATGATTGAAAACAATCAGAGCCCTTAGATTGAGGTGTAGTGAGGTGTCTCAACCAATAGCCAGCTGCCACATAAGCCATCCATGTGCTTCTTTGCTTCTGACACTCTCTAACATTCCCTGACACTTCTAGAAGCCTTCGAATTGACCCAATTGCCCTTAATTGCCTTAATTAGATAGGAGGGAAAATTAGGGTTCATGGTTGCCTGGGTTGGGGGTAAATATTGGGGGCGGGAATGGTGTGTGTGGGTTTTTTATTTTTATTTGACCGAGTTTAAGTGTGGGTCGGGTTGTGGGTTAAGTGGATTGGGCTTATGTTAAAAGTGGGTTAGGTAGTTTATTAAGGATGGGTTGGGTTGGGTAGATAATAGGACCGAGTTTATGGATATTGTTTTAATTTTGGTTTGGCAAATAAGGACTAGTATTTTAATTTTTGAAATCTCGAGGACTAAATCTGCCATTTTCCAAAAGATGATCTAAGGGTTGTGATTGACATTTGGTGAGACTCTGAGGATCGACTTTGGCTTTTGAGCATAAAATATCTTTCCCGGCATCGGCTTTGAGTCTTTTCCATATCCCGTGCTCGTTTCTCCGGTTTTTGCTAGATTTTGTCCATTTTTGCAATATCCATCCCTGCACAATCAAAAACACAAAAACACAATATCTTTTGGCAATTTAGTTAGTTTTGTGTCTTTTTTGGTCCGGTTTTGGTAAATAAAAAGTATGTGAATAAGCACATACCAAAATTCCCCCAGACTAAGCTATTGCAATGTCCTCATGCAATGTTATAAAAACATGTTTTTGAAACTGAAAATTTCCAATCTCTTTTTACTAACTTTGAGAAGTAGCAAAATTTTCAAAAGAGATTAAGAAATCTTAAGTTCTAAAAACTCCCCGATTTTCCTTTTATTCTATTTTTGTATTTTTCTCATTATTCATGTGACGGTTTTTGTTGACAATCATTATCTATCGATAATTTTTAGGGTCATAGAGTAGAAACACAACTCATAGAGGAGTGACCATAAGGATAGAATTCATCGTCCTTGATTTTTCACATGCTCCCAAACTAAGCTTATAAACGAGATCACAACCTACTTAGAAATTAGATGCCAACACTACTCATGGAAGTTACTTGTGTAAGAACCTCATGCTCCCAAACTTATTATATATATTTTTTTTTCTACTTATTTTATTTTTGTGAGAGAAATGAATTTCTTCATAATCTTCTCGTTTTTATAATTATTATTCCGATAAAGATACCAAGCTTAAAATGCTAAGTAGTTTTCCATCTTCTTGCAAGAAAGTTTGCCTTAAAAATGAGGTCCAAATCAAGGTTATTACATACATCAAAGACTAAATAACTCATACAAACATGTAGACATCAGTTGTGGAGAAACATCACGTGCACCTCATGTGCCCGATCTAGGGTCATTCACATGCACCTCACGTGCCATCAACTTGTCTAACACATTAAGCACAAAATCCATACATCTCAACATACATTTTTTTTTTTTTTTTTTTTTTGACTCAAACTTTTCTTCACTCAATAACTTAATACCACGGGATTACCGGGTGTTTCCAAAACATCAAACATACAACATTTATGACATAGTAACCCTTAGAAAACGAACCTTCACGGTTTAAATCCAAGACCTTACCGCCTTTAGAAGTAAGGATCCAAGGTCCGATCTCAATCCGAAATCTAAGAGCACTTTACAACTTATTCACTCAATACGGGACCTTGATGTGTACCCAATCTTTAGAGCAAAAATTCTTTTAAGAAGATGGAGAACTAAATTTCGTTCTAAACCTAAATATCTTTAATTATTTATACAATATATGGGGTGAAACAATTTTACGGGAGCAAAAGGCCACAAGTACCTACGACGAGCTCTAAAGAGAACCAACTACTCCACGTTTGGCATCTAACTTCTAAATAAACTCTATCATTTCTCGCTCTTCGCACATTTAAAAATCTCAAATAATGAAATTGGCGAATACTTAGCCGATAATCAGCCACGCATATATAAAGTCAGTTACAGAAACTTGCAAATTCTTGAAAAGAATTCGCGTTTTCTAGCTCCTTATGTAAAAGACTAGCGAAGGCTTTAAAGCCATGCATGTATAAAGTCAAGTACGGGAACTTGCAAAAGAGCAGCTCCTTGTGTACAAGACTAGCACAAGCTTTTATGATCATCATTGGTTAAGGGAACAAGCTAGGGCTCAACACGCCCGGTCAAGTCAAAATTTTATTCCTACTCTACCCAGCGGAAAGTCAACAAAAATGTCAAAATTTATTATATTTTTGGAAAAAATTTTAAATTTTCTCATTTTTTTGGATTTTTTCAATTTTTTTTTTCAATTTTTGAGGAAAAACGGGGTTGCATGAGAAAACGGCAAAAATGCAAGGCAAAATCAAATCGCAAGATTACCCCCCCCAGACTAAAACGAGACATTGTCCTCAATGTCTTAAAGGTAAGGGTTCTCCTACATAAATCTAAGGCCGTTTATTAATTATGCCAAAAGATAGATGTAAAACGATAAGATTTTAGGATATCGATAAGCGGCGAATGATGAAACTCGAGTAGCGTGAAGGAAACTACGAGCACGAGAGTCTTCATCAATCGGGCATTCCTGGACACACCACAGAAAACAACGAGGCACAAGATATGGAAGAGGATCCCCTCCTCTTTATTAAGAAAATAGAAAGAAGATAGGTGGATAAACATGGGGTGCCTCCCACGAAGCGCTTGTTTTTGTTAACCGAGTCACATGAGCTTGACTCGACCCCGAATTTATTTGTCCATGGGGAAAGTTTGGAGATCTGGGACAACCATGGATGGTACGTCCCCTCCAAAATAGTGCTTCAACCTATGACCATTCACCTTAAAGTTTGGACCGTCATTTTGAGCTAACTCGATGGTTCCATATGGAAAAACTTGAGTGATGGTGAATGGCCCAGACCAGCGGGTTTTGAGTTTGCCCGAGAAAATCTTTAGCCGAGAATTGAAGAGGAGGACTCGATCACCAACATTGAAAATGCGATTTTTAATCTTAGAGTCATGAATCCTCTTTGTTTTCTCTTTGTAGATCAAAGAGTTCTCGTAGGCTTGATCCCGAAGCTCATTTAATTCATTAATTTGGAGCTTACGGTGATCACCCGCGGTCTTAAGGTCAAAATTGGCATGTTTCAAGGCCCAATATGCCTTATGCTCGAGCTCGATGGGCAGATGGCAGGCCTTTCCGTAAACCAGCTTGTAAGGAGTACACCCGATGGGTGTCTTGAAAGCGGTTCGAAAAGCCCATAAAGCATCATCCAATTTGTCGGCCCACGAGGCTTGATTTTCACCAACGGTTCTTTCAAGAATACGTTTCAATCCACGATTCGAAACCTCGACTTGTCCGCTTGTTTGCGGGTGATACGCGGTAGAAAGTCGGTGAGTGACACCATACTTGAGAATAACTTTTGCAAATTGATCATTGCAGAAGTGAGTACCGCGATCACTGATTATAGCACGAGGAGTTCCGAATCGGGAGAAGAGATTTTTCAAGAACTTAACAACCACTCGGGCGTCGTTAGTGGGGAGCGCTTTAGCTTCAACCCATTTTGACAAGTAGTCGACGGCCACGAGGATATACTTATTCCCTCGTGAAGACGGGAATGGCCCCATGAAATCGATGCCCCACACGTCAAAAATCTCACAGACTTGAATTGCATTTTGAGGCATTTCGTCTTTTTGCGAGATTTTTCCTTGACGTTGGCAAGAGTCACAAGACCTTACCAAGTTGTGGGCATCGCGGTAGATTGTCGGCCAATAGAATCCAGAATCAAAGATTTTTTTAGCGGTGTAGCTGGCACCATGATGTCCCCCCGTGGGTCCATTATGGCAAGCGTTGAGGATGTCAACGGCTTCTTGGCCATGCACACACCGTCTTATCACTTGATCGGCACATATCCGGAATAAGTAGGGGTCGTCCCAGAAATAATGTTTAACATCTTTGAAAAACTTTTTTTTCTGCTGGGACGACATCCCTTTCACCACAAAATTCCCCGCATGGTAATTTGTGTAATCAGCAAACCATGGGGTACTCGGATCATTCTTTAAAGATATCTTCCCAAGTGTCTCGAGAGGAAATGTTTCGGTTATTTCCTTTTTCTCGAGATCACTTTGATGGGGATTTTCAAGTCTGGACAAATGATCAGCGGCTAAATTCTCTGCTCCTTTTTTATCACGAATGATAATATCAAATTCCTGGAGCAGAAGAATCCACCGAAGTAATCTCGGTTTAGCATCTTGTTTTGCTAAGAGATACTTGAGAGCAGAATGGTCCGTATACACTATGCTTTTTGATAAGACAAGATACGGTCTAAATTTCTCAAAAGCGTAGACAACGGCTAACAACTCTTTCTCAGTAGTAGTGTAGTGAGATTGAGCATCGGTCATTGTCTTGCTAGCATAGTGTATCGGTTGGAAGTATTTGGACTTGCGTTGCCCCAGGACTGCACCGATAGCATAATCGCTTGCATCACACATTAGCTCAAAGGGCAAGTCCCAGTCGGGGGCAACCAAGATTGGAGCTTCAGTCAGTTTCTTTTTGAGAACCTCGAATGCTTCGATGCATTCGGGAGAGAAGGAGAACGGAGCATCTTTTTCAAGAAGATGGGTCAGAGGCCGGGCGATTTTTGAGAAGTCTTGAATAAATCGTCTATAGAAACCGGCATGACCAAGGAAACTACGGATTCCTTTAACGGTAGTGGGATGAGGTAGCTTAGCGATAACATCGACTTTAGCTCGATCGACCTTAATCCCAGATTTGGAAATCTTATGGCCGAGGACTATGCCCTCTTTAACCATGAAATGGCACTTCTCCCAATTTAGAACGAGATTGGTGTTTTCACACCGTTCAAGCATTTTCTCTAAATGGGAGAGGCACGAGGAGAAAGAATTTCCATAAACCGAGAAGTCATCCATAAAGACTTCCATCGTCGTCTCGATCATATCATGGAATATGGCCATCATGCACCTTTAAAACGTGCCCGAAGCATTGCACAAACCGAAAGGCATGCGTCGGTAGGCAAATGTTCCATAAGGACACGTGAAGGTGGTCTTTTCCTGATCTTGGGGATCAATTGGTATTTGAAAATACCCGGAAAAGCCATCGAGAAAACAATAGAACTCATTTCCCGCCAAACGCTCAAGCATTTGGTCCATAAATGGTAGAGGGAAATGGTCTTTACGGGTAGCATCGTTGAGTTTTCGGTAATCGATACACACTCTCCATCCGGTGACGAGACGTGTGGGGATTAACTCATTATCATCGTTTGTTACAACGGTCATTCCACCCTTTTTAGGCACACAGTGAACCGGGCTAACCCATGAGCTATCTGAGATCGGATAAATCATCCCTGCGTCAAGGAGTTTAATAACTTCCTTTTTTATGACATCATGGATTTTTGGGTTAACCCGTCTTTGTTGCTGAACAGCGGGTTTGAAATTATCTTCCAATAAGATCTTATGGGTGCAGAATTTAGGGTCAATACCCTTTATATCAGAGATCTGCCAAGCAATGGCACTTTTATGCTTTTTAAGCACGTCTAAGAGTTTTGTCTTCTCCTCATCTTTGAGAGCTTTTGAAATGATGACGGGAAATGTATCGGAATCTCCCAAGAAAGCATATTCAAGATGAGGAGGTAAATCCTTGAGCTCAAGCTCCGGAGGATTCTCAGTAGACGGCTTAATTTCCTTAACGTCGGCCATTTTAAGGTCCATCGGAGGGGAAAAAGGGGTAGGGTCTTCATTCAAAAGTTGTTCAAGCATAAGAATATCCCCCTCCGGATCATAATAAGAATCATCATCTTCTGGTGAAGAAGATGTGTCGGTAGCAAGAAACTCATTGACCTCTTCCAAAAAGAAATCACCTCCCTCAAACGGAGTGAGGGACGGGGAAGAGTCAGAGATGATCGGTGAAGAAATAGTAGACGAAGAAGAATCATCAATAGAGGTAGAAGAAGAATCCAAAGTGGGATTTCCCCTAGCAAAACCGAGAATGTCTTGAGCATACTCCTCCGTAGTAACGTCAATAATATCAATACGGTTCACGGACATGCAATTATCGTTGGAGGAGTATCTCGCGGTTTGATCCAAATCGAAAGTCACGGCTTCATTACCAACTCGCAAGGTAATCTCTTCATCATAAACATCAATCAACGCACGCCCGGTTCTTAAGAATCCTCTCCCGAGAATGAGAGGAACTCGGGGATCGGCATCAAAATCGACAATCACAAAATCTGCCGGAAAATGAAACTTTCCCACATTAACATAGACATCTTCGGCTATTCCAATTGGTCGAGTAATTGATCGATCCGCGAGCTCGAGAGTCATGCGGGTCGGAGTGAGAGCGGGGAGAGATAATTTTTCCCAAACGGACTTAGGCATTAGGTTAATGCTAGCGCCAAGATCGGCCAAGGCGAAACATTGAACCATCCCCGGAAAATTGCACGGAATAAGGAACTTTCCGGGATCTCCAAGCTTTTCCGGAAGCTTTTTTAGGAGAACCGCGGAACATTGTTCATTTAACGGGGTTGTTTTTGCCATCTCAAACAATTTATCTTTGTTGCTCAGCAAATTCTTCACCATCGATGCAAACTTCGGCATTAGGAGAGCAGCATCCGCGAAGCTAATTTCGAAGCTCATATCTTGAAAGATTTGGTAGAATTTCTCCATCTGATGCGTATTCTTATCATGGTGCTTTTGTTCATCAAGTCGCGACGGATACGGAAGTTTTATCTTAACGGGAACCTCTTGTTCAAAATCAACTTTCCCTTTTCCTTTTGACGATTGGACAACCGGAGGTTGGATGTCTTTGGTCCTTTCGTTATTAGTAGGAAGTGCCGTATCCGTTTCCACCTCGGTTTCACGGGCGACTACCTTGGGAGGAAGAGAAGAAGAGGTAGTCGGAGCCGTAGGTCCATCATAAAAGACACCACTACGTGTTGTGATCGCCTTAACATCGCCCCTCGGGTTTGCGATCGTGTTACTTGGAAGAGAAGTAGTACCCGAGCCTGAGGGTCGATCATTTAAACGTTTCTTAATTTCACTCATTTCCTTAGTTAACAACTCTTGAGTTTTCATCATATTTTGATTTTGAAGCATTAATTGTCGAAGAATCTCATCCGAGGGTGACGGATTTGGAACAACATTTTGATTTTGATTAAAATTTTGCCCTCGTTTGTTGTTATTGAAACCTTGATTATGAAAATTTCCTTGATTTTGATTCATATTTCCTTGATTAGTATTGAAATTCCCATGAAAATTCCCTTGATTTTGATTTCCTTGAAAACCCCGGTTTTGATGTTGATTATAACCATTGTTTTGAAAACCATTATTTGCACGATTTTGATTATTGTTAACTTGATTACGGTTTTGACCTTGATTTTGACTTTGATTATTGAATCCCGGTGGTGGTCCAAGTGAATTGTTTGAACGGTAGCTAAGGAGATTACGGTCTCCTTGGGGTTGGTAACCATTACCACCCGAATTAGTAGCATACACATTCTCGTGTCCATAAGCCCCGGTGGCCAGACACTCGAAATAAGAATGAGGACCACCACATATTTCACAACCATGGTTAACAACATTAACTTGATTGGGTGTTTTCTCAATAACAAATGAATCGAATCTCTTAGTAAGTGCGGCGAGAGCATTCATAACTTCTTCATTGTTCTTACTACTAGCACTAGACGTTTGAAGCTTGCTCCTTGAATTTCTCACACGGGCTTTGTTTTCAATTATTCCGAACGCCTCTTGAGTATTACGAGCCAATAAGTTTCCACCGGCCACCGAATTGAGTGAATCTTGATCGGCAAGACTCAAACCATTATAAAATGTATCGATTTGATGTAGCTCTGAAAAACCGTGGTTCGGACATTTCTCCAACAACTCTTTAAACCGATCCCAAGCCTCGCTGAACGATTCATCAAAGGCTTGTTGGAAACGTAAGATTTGAGCGCGGAGATTAGAAATCTTAGAAGGAGGATAGAAATGGTTCACGAACTTTGAAGCTAGGTCACCCCAAGTATAGATCGAGTTCGGGGGTTCCTTCTCAAGCCAAGTTCGAGCCGCTCCCTTAAGGGAGAAAGGAAATAACTTCATCTTTATCGCATCATATGATACTTGGTTAAGCTTAATGGTCTCAACTATATCGGTGAAGTTCCTAATGTGAATATGAGGATCTTCACTCTCGAACCCGTGGTAAGAGATACTAGTGATTAGGTTCAATAACCCGTGATTGATTTCAAATTGATTAGCAAGTCTGTCGGGAATCACAATGGCCCTTCGCACACCATTAAATGGTGTTTGAAGTTGTTCCTCCATCGGACGGAGGTCGGGGCCCGGTTGTGCTCCTTGATTAGGCTCCACCGGAGGAGCTTGATCGTCATGATTCATTTCCTCAACGTTTGGGAAATGAACACGGTGTGTGTGTCGAATTACCCTTTCGGGATTTGATAATGGAGAAATAAGATTTTGAGAAGATGAGCGGGTGTTCATACACCAAAAAGGAAACAAAAATGAAAATCAAAAATCTTTTTGTATTTTTTGTTTTGAATTATTTTTGGCTTTTTTAATATATTGAAAAACAAAAGACTTTATTTTCTTTTTGGTAACCGTTACGTTAACCGTAACCGTTTCCTTTAAAACTACGCGCAGCGAGGCGGGAGAGAAGAATGGATCTCTCTTCAGTCTGCAATTTAATGTCAAGACTTCCTTAAACCCTGTAATAAGGTTGTAGTAATAAAGTAATCCGATAACGATCAATTTCACGATTTGTTTTGTTGTAATTTGGAATGGTTTACAACCGCCCTCCTTCAACGGAAGACCGAGGATGTTTATTAAGATGTATTTATGAAAACACTTTAGGAAAAGTGTTTTATTTATTATATTTTTGTATTTTTTATTTTTTTTTTTTTTTAAAAAAACAATAACTTCCGAGGAAGGATCTTCAAATCACAAAAACAACGGACGAAATCGACGCACTCGTTTCAAGCCTTCCCCGGCAGCGGCGCCATTTAATTGATGTAATATATTATTGAGTCCAAAGAAATTGTAACGAATACAATTCCCCCGGGTCGTTCTCCCAACGAAGGTTTGACGGCGAATAAGTCGAATCGGTGTGTGAATATGTGAAGTGAATAAGTGAACGTGAAAGTTTATTTTGGTATTGTTTAAACTAAAATATGAAAAATTAAAAGCAATCTACGTTTATCAAATAAATGCACACAAAAAGAAATCAAATAACGCTAATCCCGGGCTAATCCCGAGATTTATAAAACTAAAAGTGAAGAAATAAACCTAAAATGCAAAGCTAAAAATTTAAGGGACTGAAAATGAAATTTATTAAAAACTAATTTTTATAAAAGAAAATAAAGAAAACAAAAGTTTTATAAAAGCCGAGGAACTAAAATGGTAAAAACTGAAACTGCTATAGAACTTATAAAAGACAGGGACTAATTTTGCCAATTACCAAACTGCTTTAGAACTGAAAACTAACCAGTCCCGATTTTAACTTTAACAGAAATTATAGGGACCAAAAGTGACAAAAACAGAAACTAATTTATTTTCTTTTCTTTTTATATTTTTAAAAACTAGTTTTAACTAATAAATTGCAAATTAAATAGCAAACAAGAACAAATAAATCTGAGATTTTTTAAGAGAATCTAAAATCTAATTAACTTTGTAAGAAAAATAGCAGCTAGTACCAGATAAGCAAGAATAAGCAGATTGGGCTTATTGAGAATAAGCCAAAAAGCACTTTATAAGCAAATAAGCTCAAACAGATTCCTTCTTCTCAAAAATCATCAAATAGCAACTAAAAAACTTAAACAAACTCAGATAACCAGATTTGAACAACAATTAAGGCAATTTAGCACAAGATCAATCAAACAACTTAAGCTAATATGCAGCTACAAACTCCCTTTTTCAAAAGCTAATAAAAAACTCAATACTTAACCAAATTAGAAAACAAAAGATGTTTTGGAAACCTTATCCAGCAGAGATTACCAAAATCACAAAAGCCCTTTGCCTAGACTTCAATTGCTAAGTCAATTTAAGGCATGAACAGATGAGCAAACAATGACTTGCAGCAGATACATCAAACAGCATACTTGGACCAATTTTTGAGATCAAGTTGAATCTACCAGATGTTAAAGACACTACTTGAAATTGAAAACTACAAAACTAAGCTAGGTAAACTATTTATAAACTCAAGATCACACAATAACTACTACTAATGATCAATTGATTTGATTCATAAAATCAGCATCCAAGAGCAAAATGCACAGACTCACAGAAATGTTTGACCAATTAATCACTAACAATGGTTGACTAATGTGAGATTTAGCTACTCAAATCTATTAAACTAATTGTGTTTAAGCTATTTTAATGAAATTCCACCACATGTAAACTACTTTTCTAACAAATGAAACAATCACAGACCCTCAATATCAGCTAATGACAGCAGAGCATGAGAATGCAAATGAACTTTGACTTCCACCCAATAAACTACCTAGAACAAGCTCAATCTAGACCATGTAAGAGTCATGCAGATGAAATGGACCAAAATTACCACTAACTAACATCAATAGCTCAGCAAATTCCACAGATCCAAACACCCTTATATCTAACTGTGATCAAAAACTTATGAAGCAACAATGAGTTCAAAGCTTCTTATCCACACTACAACCTCATCTTATGATCAAATGCATTCAATAGTACTCAAAAACTCAGGTCTAAGATCACATATACCACAGATGCTCAATAAGCAGACATGAAGCAATTTCAACCAGAATAACTAAAGTCAATAGCAAACTAACATGAATTGATCCAAACTACCAATATTCAGCACATTTAACACTCAATAAATAAATACAAACCAACAAGAACAGATCTATATAACTTTGAATTACTGATGCAGAATTGAAATGAAATGAAAAGTAAAACTCACAAGATAAATTCCCCTCAGCTTGAACAGAGGGGATTCACTATGCTTGCCTATCTTTTGACAGCCCAATTGGACTCCTTATTGGCTGCCTTTACTCCTCAAATAAGCTGGCTTATTAAAATAAGCTGAGTTTGACTTGGGTTGACTTCTAGTAATTTTTGTGGAAAATTAAACAACACAGGCTCACACAAGCTATGAAAGCTTGAATAAGTTTATATGAACAATAAAAGGCTGGTTGCAACCGGATTTGTTTGAATTAAAACCCCCTTCTTTTTTTTTCTGATATTATTTATATTTTTTTTTCTTCTTTTATATAAGATGCAAAAACTTAAGAGATAACTTTGAATTTAAACTAAAATTGATTTAAAGTAGTTAATAAAACAGTAATCACAAGCTTAAACAATAACTAAAAGTAAATTGAGAATTGAAGAACAATAAGTAAATTCGGATTGTATAAAAGGTAAACTAATATTTCATTAATAAAAAGCTTGATTACAATAGTTTGAAACTGAAATTACAATTGAGAAACTAAAATAGCAGAGTAACATTACTAAATTCCTACATACAAAATGAGAAGAAATGATCCCTATTTATAGCAGAGGGAGAGAGTGAGGGGAGTACACAAGCCATGCTGGCAATCCGTGTGGTGTGCTTCTTGTGAGATCATCCAAGCCCTTAAATCCGTACCCAATGATTGAAAACAATCAGAGCCCTTAGATTGAGGTGTAGTGAGGTGTCTCAACCAATAGCCAGCTGCCACATAAGCCATCCGTGTGCTTCTTTGCTTCTGACACTCTCTGACATTCCCTGACACTTCTAGAAGCCTTCGAATTGACCCAATTGCCCTTAATTGCCTTAATTAGATAGGAGGGAAAATTAGGGTTCATGGTTGCCTGGGTTGGGGGTAAATATTGGGGGCGGGAATGGTGTGTGTGGGTTTTTTATTTTTATTTGACCGAGTTTAAGTGTGGGTCGGGTTGTGGGTTAAGTGGATTGGGCTTATGTTAAAAGTGGGTTAGGTAGTTTATTAAGGATGGGTTGGGTTGGGTAGATAATAGGACCGGGTTTATGGATATTGTTTTAATTTTGGTTTGGCAAATAAGGACTAGTATTGTAATTTCTGAAATCTCGAGGACTAAATCTGCCCTTTTCCAAAAGATGATCTAAGGGTTGTGATTGACATTTGGTGAGACTCTGAGGATCGACTTTGGCTTTTGAGCATAAAATATCTTTCCCGGCATCGGCTTTGAGTCTTTTCCATATCCCGTGCTCGTTTCTCCGGTTTTTGCTAGATTTTGTCCATTTTTGCAATATCCATCCCTGCAAAATCAAAAACACAAAAACACAATATCTTTTGGCAATTTAGTTAGTTTTTGGTCTTTTTGGGTCCGGTTTTGGTAAATAAAAAGTATGTGAATAAGCACATACCAAACCTCCTTTTATAGCGTAAGGAGTCCTAGTCGGTTTACAAGACTTCATATACAAGAAAAATATTCATACGTATCTTTTCTATAATTATCCTTAACATACTATACATATCTAATAAGCAGCAGATTAATCTTCTAGCAGCAGAGTCTTCGTGAGCTAGCAGCATAGTTACACTATGCCTATTATCCCAAACAACAGAGTTATCAAAACAGCAGAGTTAATGTACTAATCAGCAGAGTCACATAACTATCCAGCAGAGTTATGTTTCTCAAATCAGCAGCATTTTAGACCCAACAATCCTCCCCTAAACTTGATATTTTTTCTTCAAAAATCATCAAGTTTCCTTAAATCCAGCTAATCACCAGGAGGATGCTTCCAAACACTTTACTGTTTTGAAACCTTTGATTCCAGCAACTTTTTATATTTCTCAATTAGTTCAAATGCTTGATTATCTACATCAAATGGTCTTTGTAATGTCAACTTACCAGGCTGCAACATTTGATACAGAATAGATGTACTGTTGTTGATGACATAATCCTTCTCCACAAGCATATACACAGTCACACCTATACATGATAAGAGATGAACCCCACAAGATTGATATAAATACCATTTCTGAATTGTGGAGCTTAATAACTTCTTCCATTCAATACTCCTCTCATCTGGTTCAAACATATTCTTCAAATAGTAATAATTTAGTCTTTCATACACCACCTCTGGTCTAGTATCACCATAATTCATCTTGTAAAGATTCCAGAGTTGAGTAATATCATCCCTATCCATGTAGTGCAACATCTGAGAAAAACTAATATATCCCACACTTGAACCATTTGATCTCTTAATCACCCAGCATACTTGACTATCATTTAGAACATCATGTGAATATGAAATGATTGGATATTTTATTGATAAAGGAACTTCATCAAGTAACTCAGGCTCTTCTTGAGGTTCATGAACTATGAGATCCATAATCCCTTTCATATCATCTGCAGTCACTTCTTCTTTCTCTGAATCACTATCCTCTTTCTCTGAATCACTCATCACTACTGACTGAGTTCTTCTCTTCTTCCTACCCACCTGCTTTACTTTCCTCCTATATCTCTTTGTACCAGCAGAGGATTCAGTCATTACTTCAGCTTCAACAATAATTTCTTTCTCCTTTTCAACATCAGATACTATGGGCTTTGAAACACTTCCACTCCCAGATGCTTTCATATTGTTAGATCCCATAACTTCTGGATTTCTCTTCTTTTCAGAAACTTTTCTTGGATTAAGCTTAGCATAAGTTTCATAAAATTCCTTTTCAATTAAGGCATCTGACTTTCCTTTGAAATCCTTCATCTGATAATTCCTAGCATTCTTCAAATAATACTTCATGTCATTAACCAATGCTTTCCTTGAAGATGACTTTTGTTTGTAACCATGCTTCTGTGCTTCTTTAATCAGATAATATGGGCTTTGAAACACTTCCACTCCCAGATGCTTTCATATTGTCAGATCCCATAACTTCTGGATTTCTCTTCTTTTCAGAAACTTTTCTTGGATTAAGCTTAGCATAAGTTTCATAAAATTCCTTTTCAATTAAGGCATCTGACTTTCCTTTGAAATCCTTCATCTGATTCAGCAGAGTCCTTTACTCTTGCACTCTTCTTAGTATCATCAGCAGAAACCTTTAACCCATCAGCAGAGTTTTCTGCACCAGCAGAGTTAACCTTGTCACTCTTATCACCAACTTTTTCAACTGATTTCTTGACAACCTCCCCTGAACCTATTACAACTTCCTGATCCTGATCATTCACTACAGTCTCCTGATCATTCCTCCCCTGTTTGGAAGCATCCTCTTCCAAACTTGGTTTGGAACTCTTCTTTAGCCTCCCCTCAAGATGAGTAATCCTTAGCTTAAGCCTTCTTATTTCTGCACCTTGAGAAGCTTTGACTGTAGACAACTCCTTTCTTAGTCCAAGAACCTCCTGTGACAATTGTGTACATTTATCCGTCAATTCCTTAAATTGTTTCATGATATCCTCACAACTTCGGTCTGTGTTACCTGACCCGAGAGGTTGATCATTGGAATTGGCATTTTGTACAGGAGTTTTAACCGTCAAATCATCTTTTTCAAGTTCAATACTAGCCTCAACACTTCGACCTGTGTAACCTGGTCCGAGAGGTGTATCATGTGTAATGTCAATATGTACATCAGTGTCCATCAATTCAATAGTATCATCTCTGTCCTCATCACTTCGAGATGTGTTACCTTCTCCGAGAGGTGAATCTTGGGACACAAACTCAGTCTCAACCCTAGGTTGAACATCTGAGCCCCCCATAGAAGCCATTTGGCTGGGGTTACCATCAGTTGTATTAGGTTCTTGAGAACCTTCTACAACAGATGTTGCCATGGTTGAGGTCTTAATTATGTTGACACTGTCCTGCTCAACTACTAAGTTGGAAACAGTAGTGCCAGCCTCTTCCATCATGATACCTCCAACACCTGTATCAGCCTCATCTGCATCCATACTAACATTGGCCTGAGGTAGCACAATGACCTCATGTTGTGAATTCCTAGGTGAGGGTGTATTTTGTGGTTCATGGGATACTGATATATTCAAACTTGTAGAAGAGGATGTGTGATGGGAAGCTGTGGGTGTGCCAGCCTCTTCATCCTCATTCACTGCAGCCACTATATTCAAGATGTGCTCAGTTAGGGGAGTTATAGTACCAGAAAATCCTTTTCCATTCTTCTTTAGAAATGCAAACATCTTGATTGCCATTCTACTACAGGGCTCAACATTTGTATGCCTCAAGGGTTCTCTTAGTTGAGAGTTGATAACAAGTTGTAGAAACCTTGGATACAAATAGAATTTCTTCTTAATAAACTTCTTCATACCCTCAAATATCATGGAAGAAAAATCAAAGGGTTGCCCTGTTGCCAAACACACTAAAGCCATAGCTTGAGAAGCACTAAACTCACTCCATCCACCTATTTTGGGAAACAAGCAGTGTTGTAGAGTATGCAATAAAAACTTCCAATGGGGACAAAGACGACCTTTCAAAAATGTTCCACTATTCTCAGGTCTCTCATATCCAATATTCTCAAGCTCAGTCATAACAATTTCTGGGGTAAGGGTAGGGGGTGTAGGTATGCCTGATAAGCGAAGACTTCTTTTAATGGTTGTTTCACTAACTACAATATTCTCCCCATCTACACTACCTATCAATCTTTCCTCACCATCTAGTATATCCAACTTAACAGTTGACCAAAATTGTTGCATATGAGATTTATAAATGGTAGGAGCAACTGTTAACGCATACCTTAATCTAGACGAACTCAGAAAATCCATAACCTCATGAAATCCATCAGCTGCAGTAACTTTACTAAGAAAAGCTATCTGATTGTGTTCATCCGGAAACGTTCTTCGAGCCATTTGATTTGGGGGTTTTCGGTGAAATGATATGAATTATTGTTCTTGGGTGAAAGTCGAATGTAATTTTGAGCAATTAAAATGTAATGAGATCAAATTGGTGAAAGATACCGTTTTGATCTAGTTAGGTTTAAGAACGCGCCAAAAGTTTCAGTTTGACCCTTCAACTTTCAAACTCATCAGCAGAGTTAAGAAAGTGTTGACCAAAAGTCAACTCTCCCAATATCTTCAAAATTACTCCCTTAAATACCATACCAACCCCTCATTGAAGTCCAAAAATCCCTTAATCTCTTTAGCAAATCCCAATTCACAAACCCTAACTCAAAATCAACAAATCATGAGTTCATCAAAAGCTCCAATTATCGACATTTCCTCAGATTCATCATCAGACGATTCAGAGGGATGGGCAAGTTACTTTCCTCAAGGTTATCTTCCAAGTTCATCTTCAGCACAACCAAAAGGCAAAGCGGTTGTCGAAGAGGAATATTCCGACCCACTTCCATCAACACCATCCTCCTTTGAAGATTCTGATGATGATAAAAGAACAAAAATCGATCCTCCACAGCATCCTTTGACCGCTGAGCTTCAAAAACAAATGGAGAATGCCGCTGCCGCTTTTGCAAAGAGTGTCCACCTGCCTCATCCAAAGCCAAGTACGGTTGAGCAAAAACCCCCTGTTCCAAAGAAGAAGAAGCAGCAGAAGAAATCAGCTCCCTCGACAAGCCAACAGCAGAGTCCACCACCACGACCAGTAGTACTTGCACTTCCCTGTCCAAGGGTGTCAGAGGCCATGGGCACTAGGGGACCTCGTAGCAAGTTCATGCCTGACTTTGCTAGAATTTAGGTTGTGAATCTTTGAATCTTGATGTCTTTTGGAACTTGTTTTGAATAGCATGAATGTATGGAAACTGTATGTTGTACTTTTGTCTTTATTATCAATGAACTTCGTCTTTCCATGCTTTACTTGATTGTGTATGTATGAATATCTGCAAAAGGTTAGTAGCAAACCACAAACACAAGCAAGAATATTCCATAATAGCAGCAGAGTAGGCATAGCAACAAACAACTAACCAGCAAACAAGTTAAGAAACAGCAAATGATGACTAAACACCAGACATTGACAAAACAGCAGCACAAATCCTTTACAAAATTTTACAAAAACATACAGAGATAAGATGGTTAAAAAGATTAAAGATTGATCATACCAATACTAGCAACTAAAAATTGAAATCTACCTATATCAAAACATTTGGTAAGTAAATCAGCAACATTGTTGTCAGTATGTATTTTAACCACTTGAATTAACTTTTTCTCATAACAATCTCTAATAAAATGATGTCTTATCTCTATGTGTTTTGTTTTAGAATGAAAAACAGGATTTTTGATAATACACATTGTGCTGTTGTTGTCAATGAAAATTTTTGTGTTCATGAAATTGTACCCATAATCCAGCAATTGGTTCTGAATCCAGAGCACTTGTCCACAGCAGCTAGAAGCAGCAACATATTCTGCTTCAGTTGTTGAATTAGCCACCACTGTTTGTTTCTTACATTGCCAAGAGATTAGCCTATGACCAAGGTACTGACAGCCTCCAGTGGTTGATTTTCTATCCATAGTAGCTCCAGCATAGTCACTATCTGAGTATGCTATCAAGTCAAATGGTGAATTATTAGGATACCAAAGGCCTAATTTAGGTTGACCCTTTAGGTACCTAAAAATTCTTTTGACCACTTCCAAGTGTGAAACTTTTGGGGACACTTGAAATCTAGCACAAGCACACACAGAAAACATGATATCTGGCCTTGAAGCAGTCAGATACATCAATGAACCAATCATTGACCTATACAGATGTACATCAACCTCTACCCCATCTTCATCTTTGAGCAAAGGTTTGTTTTTATCCATTGGTGTCTTAGCTGCCTTCACATCTTTGAAACCAAATTTCTTTAACATATCAGCCACATACTTGTCTTGGCTAATAAAAATTCCATCTGACATCTGCTTGACTTGAAGTCCTAAAAAGAAAGTCAATTCTCCCATAGAACTCATCTCAAACCTGCTGTGCATAAGCTTCTCAAATCCTTCACATAACACCTTATTTGTAGACCCAAAAATGATATCATCTACATAAACCTGTACAAGTAGAATATCCTTTTTGTCTTTCTTAATGAACAATGTTTTATCAATGGTTCCTCTGCTAAAACCATTATTCAATAAATATTTGGATAAGGTGTCATACCAAGCTCTAGGAGCTTGATGTAGTCCATACAGTGCTTTCTTCACCTTGTAAACCCGATCAGGATACTTAGGATCTTCAAACCCAGGTGGTTGCATCACATAAACTGGTTTAGGAATCTTTCCATACAAGAAAGCACTTTTCACATCCATTTGATACACAGGAAAATTCTTGTATGAGGCATATGCCAAGAAAAGTCTAATAGCCTCCAGTCTTGCAACTGGGGCAAATACCTCATCATAGTCTATTCCATCTTCCTGAGTGTATCCCTGAGCCACCAATCTAGCCTTGTTTCTGATAACAATTCCTCTCTCATCTCTTTTGCATCTGAACACCCATTTAGTACCAATTGCTCTTTGTCCATTAGGCAAATCCACCAATGTCAAGACTTCTTGAAGCTTGAACTGCAGCAACTCCTCTTGCATAGCTTCTACCCAACTTTCATCTTTCATAGCCTTGTGAATGGTCTTGGGCTCCTCTTGAGATAAGAAACAGGCAAACATGCAATTTTGTAGATCCTTGTGGCTATTTCTCTTCTTAAGTGTTTGAGCAAACAATCCCTGATCAAGCAAATCACTCAAACCTTTAGATTTACTTCTAGTCTGTACAGCAGAGTGAACATCACCAATAATCTTCTCCTTTGGGTGAATTTTGTGGATTCTTGTTGTTGGTGTGGGACTAACAGGTATATCAGTCTCCAAGTTTGATAAATCAGCTTCAGCACTAAAAACATCAACAACTTCATCATCAGTATCCACATACACTTCTTCTAATTCAGGCATCTCATCAGCAGAATCATCATCAGAATCACCATCTTTATCAGCAGTAGAGTCCTTGGGCAAAGCAGCAGAGTTACCAAGCTTAACAGCAGAGTGTTTTACCCTAACAGCAGAGTGTTTTGGTTTAACAGCAGAGTGTTTTAGCCTGGCAGCAGAGTTCAGAGAACTGTTGCTATGTTTATTCCCTTGTTGCCCATCAACTTTTGACTCTTTATTCCTTTCCTTATCATCATTCTTGTCATCATGAGAAGGTTCATCAACACCTTCTACATTAACCTTTGGAATTTCCTTATGAACAGCATCACCATCTGAACTTTTTCTCTCTTTATCTGTTGGAGAGAAGTACTGATCAAACTTCCACTTTTCAATCAACACAAACTCCTCTGCAGATTCATCCTTCTTAGCTTGAGTACCTGCATTAGGGTTAGTTTGTGTACCTGCAGACATGTTAGTAGTACCTGCAATGACTGGTTGATAATTCATACTTTTGGTTAAAGAATCAATATCAAACATCCACTCAGGACCTTTTCCATCATCATTAGGTGTGGTTTCTCTAATTGTAACATGTAAATTTTCCACTACATGTCCAGTCCTTTGATTAAAGACTCTAAAAGCCTTACTTTCAGTGGAGTATCCAACAAAGAAACCTATGTCTGCTTTCTCACTAAACTTGCCTAAGTGGTCAATGGTGTTCAAAATAGTAACAGGACACCCAAATGGTCTTAAGAAATCTATCAGAGGTTTCCTACCATGCAATAACTCATAGGGGGTCTTGTTATGAGGCTTAACTATCTTAGTCCTATTTTGTACATAGCAAGCAGTGTTGACTGCTTCAGCCCAAAAGATAGTGGGTAACTTAGACTCTGACAACATGGTTCTAGCAGCTTCAATTAATGTTCTATTCCTTCTCTCAGCAACACCATTTTGCTGAGGAGTTCTAGCTACACTAAATTGTCTAGTTATACCCTTTTCCTCACAGAACTGATTCATCACCTGATTCTTAAATTCAGTTCCATTATCACATCTGATGACCTTAACCTTATGATTAAATAGATTTTCTATCCTTGTAATAAAAGCCTTAAGAATGCCAGGTGTCTCATCCTTAGAAGCTAAAAAGAATACCCAAGTAAATCTACTAAAGTCATCAGTGACCACTAATCCATACATCTTTTTATTCAAACTTTTCACATAAGTAAGTCCAAATAAGTCCATGTGTAACATAAACAAAGGTTCAGTTATAGAATTCACCAATTTGGACTTACAAGATGCTCTATGTTGCTTTCCCATTTGGCAAGCAACACAAACTTCAGGATTCTCAAAGACCTTTGAAGGCAATCCCCTGACCAAGTTCCCTTTCACCAACTTGTTGATAGCCTTGTAGTTCAAATGTCCAAGCCTTCTGTGCCATAATTTGGATTCATCAACAGTGGCTTTGGCAAACAGACAAGTCAAATCTCTTTTGGGAATAATATTCTTTATATCCACACTGTATATATTGTCATGTCTAGGGACTTTAAGAAGAACCAATTTATCATCAGGTATCTTATAGTCAGGAGACAAGACAAGACACTCAGTGTCAGTAAAAAGAACAAAATTCTTTCTGTCACACATTTGTGAGACACTAAAAAGATTAAACTTGAGACCATTCACCAAATACACCTTCTCAAAATCCAATTTTCCAGTTCTGATGATGCCTTTACCAACGATTTTACCTCCTTTAGGGTCATTCCTAAAGGCCACATAACCACCATCCAAAGCTTCAAAATTTTCCAAATTGCTTTGGTCTCCAGTCATATGTGAAGAGCATCCACTATCAAAAATGCATTTGTCTTTTAGCTCCTTTTGTAGATTGCCCTGCACAAAAAGTAAAAGAATTAGTTTCTCTTTGGGACCCAAGCCATTACTGACTTGGATCTACCTTGTGCAACAAAGTAGTCAAATTTCTTCAACTGCATTGGTGCACTACTGTGTCTGAGAACATGATCTAGGACTTTAACTTTTGGTTTCCAGACCCAGCATGCTGAGGCTTTAACAGCATAAAAATGGTTGCCCACAACAGTATCAGTAACAACTTTAGGCAAAACAGCAGAGTCTGCCTTAACAGCAGAGTTTGCTATAACAACAGAGTTAGCCTTAACAGCAGAATCATCTATATCCTTCTTTATGGGCCCTTTTGGTGCAATAGGAGAGATAACTCTAGAAGCACCATTTCTCATCAAAACTTCCCTAGGAACCATGTTTCTTTTGGGATGTGGGTGAGTCTTTCTACCAAAGTTTCTATAGTTCACCCTTGTGTACTGGTTCCTACCTGGTTTTTGATAGTAGTAACACTCATCTTGCAAATGTTCAAAACTACCACAACTATAACATGCCTTTTTAAGTAATTGAAAATCAGTACCTAATTTTTGTGAAACTAGGTTGTTCCAATTTCTCTGGTTTCCTCTAGACAAGTTATTAGTTCTCTTAGGATATACTCTAGGTGTGTTGTCAAACTCAGCCATCTTCCTAGAGATACCTTTACCAAACCTAGGCTTAACAAACTCAACCTTTTTAGCCCTAGGTACTTTTGATTCAACAACAGTAGGAATTTCTTCCTTTTTGTTCTTAGGGGTTGAATCAGATTCCACTACATCATCATCACTGTCAGACACCCAATCTTCAATCAGAGGTGCTTGTTCATACTTCTTTACCTCAACCTTAGGTGACTCTATTTCTTTTTCATTAGTTTCAACTACAGGTTTACTAGTTTCACCTACAGGTTTAACCCCAGACTCAGATATGAAAGTCAATGTCCTAGTAGGAGGGGCATGAGCACTAAGTTTCTTAGGGTGAGCAACAGCATTGTACCCTAGTCCACTGCCTGAATCAGCAAAGTGTCTTCCTATTGGTTTACTGAGAATGTCAGTGGCAAATTGTTGTTTTTCTATCCTAACAACATGTTTTTCAGTCTCATTCTTAGCTGAATCTCTAGCCTGTTCAGCCTCCTCTACTTTTCCCACAAGAATCTTAATCTCATCATCTTTCTTAATAAGCTCATTTTTAAGAATAGTGATCTGATCAAGATATTCAATTTCAGTCTTTTTATAAAATTCTAGCTTCTCTTCTAAATTCTTTAAACCATATTCATAACTAAGATTGTCTAACTTAAGTATTTCATTTTCCTTTTTAAGATTTCCATTGCTAGACTTAAGTTCATCAATTTTATCAGAACATGATTTAAAAGAACAGGATGATTCATTGGATACCTCAGAGTCTGATCCAGAAGAAGAGTAGGCCATAAGAGCAAAGTGTTGTACTTGAGATTCTTCTTCAGCTACCAATGCATAGTTAGGACCATCTTCAGCATGCTCACTCCAATCAAACTCACCAAACCCATCACATGACACCATAGCAGCAACAGCAGCATTAGGACTTGACTCTTCAACAGCAACCTTCTTGGTATCCTCAGTGTTTCTTTTGGGTGCTTTGCATTCTATTGCAAAGTGTCCCTTCTTACGACAGTTGAAACATTCAGCCTTTGACTTGTCAAATCCTACATTCTTGTTTCTTCTAAACTTCATCTCTTTACCAGTTCTTTTAAGAAATCTTCTTGCCCTCATTGTTAGCATTGCAAACTGCCATTGCATATCAATCTCTTCAACATCATCAGGATCAAGTTCATCCAGATCCTGAGGCATGACTGAAGTACTAGTAGTAAGTTCAGCCAAATAAGTACAAATAGCAGCATCACTGATGGTGTTGGGATTGGTAGAGTCAGCAGCAGAGACATGTAAACCACCAGTAGAAATGAAAGGACCAGCAGCAGAGTGCTGTTCTTGATGACTACCAGAATTCTTGTTGCTTGATGACACAAAAGCAAGATTGTTTGAGGTAGAAGATGAACATGAAAATCCCTTGACTTCAGATTCATATACCTTCAGGTTGTTATACAGATCATCCAATGTCATAGTATCAAAATCTTCCTTGTGCCTCCAAACCACTGTATGAGTGTTCCATTCAGAAGATAGACTTCTCAGGAACTTTAGATTGACATCTTCTTGAGATGGCTCAATCTTTAAAAGAGCCATCTGACTGGTTAACATATGAAGTCGATCATAAGTTCCCTCATTGGTCTCAGAACCCAAAGCCGAAAAAGTCTCAAACTGGTGCTTCAGTAGATTCTTTCTTGATTTCTTGGTAGCCTCATTCCCACCAAATCGAAGTTCAATTGCTTCCCACAACTCCTTAGCAGACTCAATATGATTAAAACTCAATTGATAATCATTAGGTATTCCCATCATGAGAATACTGTGAGCCTTAACCTCCAATCTTCTCTGTGCTTTCTCCTCACTTGTCTTGAGAGTTAAGACTGATCCAGTAGCAGTCTTGGTTTGCACAACGTCGCCATTCTGAACAACTTCCCAGAGTGAGTAATCAACCATTCTCATATATTGTTGCATTCTCATCTTCCAGATCTCATACTCGCCAGTCTTGATAATGGGAACTCTTGATGCAGTAACCATGTGTGTTGAATCGGAATCCATTGTTTACTTTGAAGATTAACAAATCTTGTATTCAGTAATTCTTCTTGGTACCAGTTTCTAGATCACAAGCTCTGATACCACTTGTTGATCCCAGTTTAGCTTCACGATCTTATTAATTACTTTAGATAAATCTAAGGTAATCAGTATAGAAACTGATCTTGAGTTGTATATCAAATATTATGCGGAAACTAATACTTGATCTTAAGAAGAATAAACACAAACGAATTATCAAACAACACTTCAATATATTAATACGATTGCTCTGAATAGCAATGGGGTTACAAGAAACCTTGAAGTGTAAACAATAATACGTATGCGAAGATAATCGATATCTAACCCTAACCCTAGAACCTCCTTTTATAGCGTAAGGAGTCCTAGTCGGTTTACAAGACTTCCTATACAAGAAAAATATTCATACGTATCTTTTCTATAATTATCCTTAACATACTATACATATCTAATAAGCAGCAGAGTAAATCTTCTAGCAGCAGAGTCTTCGTGAGCTAGCAGCAGAGTTACACTATGCCTATTATCCCAAACAGCAGAGTTATCAAAACAGCAGAGTTAATGTACTAATCAGCAGAGTCACATAACTATCTAGCAGAGTTATGTTTCTCAAATCAGCAGTATTTTAGACCCAACAACCTGTAACACCCCAACCCGATAAGGGTAAAGATATCACAATAATGGTTTCATATCAGATCAAAACAAAGCATACATCTATAGTAATACAAGAATTTTCAAAGGTTACAAAATGAAATACAGAAACAACAAGGTTACAAATGAAACTTTCGATAAATACTAATTCTAAAGTATAACAACTTCTAATCATCTCTAATCCAGAATAGCTATCGGATCTTCTAAGTCCAAGGTACTCTCCACTCATTCCCAGCTTCCTACTAAAACCTGCCGCAACAAAAGAAATGCGGCTGAGCTACAAGAGCTCAGTATAACGATAACAAAGCAGTAGCAGAGAACAGTAGAAAGTAACAGAAATAAAGGTCACACAGATGTAATATGGGTTAAGGAATAAGTAAAGGAATAAGAATAAAGGAAAAAGAAAAAGGAACAGTAATCCACCACGAGCCCAGAACAGATAATATCAGAACAATGTAACCATATAAGCAATCCAGAGGGGATACCTCTCAAGTAACCAGATAATATGAGGGGTTTCCTCATGTATCAAATGGAGTAGCTAGCTCCCAGATATGTGAAAGACGTGTATCGCACACACCATCAGTCACCAGATATATATAACAGATAACAGAAATCAGATCAGATCTAGGATGCATCCATACGCCCCAGGTGGCCAGAATCTACCAATACACACCAGATAAAATAAAGTCAGGGACGGGACAGGTCATCACTCTCCTGCCCTAGAGTCATGCCATCGGTGCATCAATGACATGGACATGAAACCCTCATGCCTAGTGAAACAGATAGTGGCTCGGGTATCAAACCGTGGGTCAAGGTCAAATACCATGTCATAATCAGAGTGTCATATCCAAAAGGTTCATAGCATAAGTTTCATGTCACATAACTCGATCTTCGGCGAATCTACACGAATTCATGACTAACTTATTAAAAGCTTATTTAATTCAGATTACTTATTTTAGTCGGCTTTCCAGTTTAAGTAACTTTACATATTTAGTAACTTTTTATTTTTAGCAGGTTTCCAGAATTAGCAGGTATTACAAGTCGTTCATTTTAATCCATAAGTTTCCCATAATTACAGTTCCAATCCTTTAACTTTAACCATTTTACAAGTTAAACCCTTAAGTTATATAAATTAAAAATTAAACCTTATTATTAATTAAATTACAAATTAATCCTTACAATATTCATATATCCACATTAAGCCTTCAATTATTCCAGATTACACATCAAGCCCCTTATATTAAGTATTATACGAAATCACCTTCAATTTCAAGAATTTACAAAATAGGTCCCTCAATTTTAATTATTTCTAAACCGAATTAAATAATTAACTAATTTATCAAATAAACCTTATACTTACCAATTTTACACAAGGTACCCCCATATTATATTTTTTACACATTACCCCAGATCCAAAATGACTTACAAAAATACCCCACAAGTTTCAATAATTACAAAACACACCCTTTTACTTTTAATTTCCAATCAGTAAAACATTTTAATTATCAAAACCTAACCCTAATTATTCCAATCATCACCCAATCATTCATACAACCTTAAAACACATTTATTGATTAGATCCAATCACCAAAACCCTAACCCTAATTCCAATCGTTTGGGTTTTTATTTTTTCTTTATTTTCTTTTAAAATCCGGTTCTAAACAAAATTCAATATGGATGATTTAAGCTTTAACAATTACAACTACCATTTTTCCAGAGTTATACGATGCCTATAGAACCCAAATAAAATATGATCTCAGCCCAGAAAAGTGGCATGAACATATTAGAAATTATTTTCGTTTTTAGGGTTTTAATCCCATTAATTTCCATATGATCAAATGAGCATGCATGATTCGAATCTATCATTTTTCCAGAGTTATATGAGGCATATAGCATCCAGATAAAATAGGTTTGAAGCCCAGAAAAATCATATGAGTTACTTTAGATTTTGTTTGCGTTTTGCTACTCATAATTAACACGACTTATTCTAACGTGCATGGATCGATTTATCTATTTTATATGAATCATATACAATCTAAAGAATATAGGAAAAATACCAGATGAAGATTTGAACGAATGAATGAGGCGTATGAGTTTTTGTTCTTCTCGGCTGAACAATTCGACACAAGAAAACTTCCACGAATCAACCTAGCGACCCAATGACCTTAGCACCATTTTTCCTACCCTCCTTGGATGTAGATGAACACCAAAAAAATATACCACAGCCTCCAGAATTTCGTATGGTTTGTGTGTGAATTTTTGTGTGTCGATTTAGGGTTTTGCGATGGGATATATGGTAATAATTATAAAACCGTGTGAGAGGAGTAGGAGAGGGCATGAATTTCAGGAATTTGGTTTAGGGAAAATCAATCATACCGATTTACACATTGTTTCCATATTTGTTTTGGGCTTATCTCATTTAAATGATTTATTAAAATATTAAACATATAGTATAGGTAAATTTTGGCCCATGCATATTTTGTGTGTAACATGTATTTCTTTTGTATATTGCAAAATGTTGAAATGTTGTAGTAAAATTACCTTACTTCATATATTGCTCATTACCAAAGGTTTGGGACTTATTTGGTGCTTTATATATATTTTAATTGAATTATAAATTCTCAGGGGCAATTTGGTCATTTTGCATGCTTTTAAATTTTGGGTTTTACAACTTCTTCCCCTCTAAAAAAAATTTTTGTCCTCGAAAATTGAGGTGAAACGAAATGGAAGCACAACTGACTGTGAACAGAAAAATATGAAAGACTTGTTTCTCATGACTCTATCTTGTTGGTCAAA
This sequence comes from Artemisia tridentata subsp. tridentata, assembly GCA_021014915.2. NCBI lineage: Eukaryota > Viridiplantae > Streptophyta > Magnoliopsida > Asterales > Asteraceae > Artemisia > Artemisia tridentata. Next base: position 218,619,274 of record CP139505.1, on the reverse strand, counting down.
GTTTCAGTTTCTTCAGAAGAGACAAATCATACTGAATCCTGATCAAAAGAATAGTATGCCAACATAACAGATGATAATCAAATTCTCTCAGAAGAGACATAGGAAATACATAGGATTTTGACGGATATGCCATCCACCGAATTGATTAGACAAATCAGATGAGCACATACAGAAAATAGATTGTCGATAACGTCAATTGGCAGAAGGCTCTACAACAGAACCTAAGATTCTTATCAGAAGCACAGAGGTCAGCAAACGCATGTTGAGAATCCAGACGTATCAAATCGCATAACGGTGAAAGCAGATTTAAACGTATAGGTAGAATGAACTTAAGGTCTCACGAACGCATATAATCTCAAACGGTTATCATAATTTCTAAACTCTAAGGCACTCCTCGAAATATCCTATGCCCACAAAAAGTGCACGTTATATGATGTAAGTATTATCACGTTGGCCAGACGTCATAATACTAGCATCATATAAATATGCCCTCATGATGATCATACTTTATCTCAAGTTGTGAACGAAATAACTTATCTTAATCCACCTAATCTTTCTACAGTCTCAGAGGTCATCAAAATCAAACACCATAACTCAGAGGAGAAATGAACTACTCGAAAGAGTTACGGAAAAGGTCTAGAAGGTCTATCAGAATTGGATACGTCGCTAAAAGCGTCAATCCTTCATCACTCACCAGAATCAACTCAGGCAATATCAGTGGTTGCTTCAAAATTTTCATAACAAACCATCATCCACATACGCAAAATCTACACAAAACGGAATTACTAGTAGGGAACCAAAGTCTTTCAGAGGATCTTATTATCAGGTAATGGAAATTTAAGTAGGTCAAGAGGAAATGAATAACGTCATCCATAGCTTCATCCTTCACAGAATCATCTCTTCAAACACAAACGTTCACTTCAAAATTATTATCCATTCAAATACATGATCTTAACTTCTTCCAAGTCCATGTAGTCTGTCGTATGATCATAGGGTGAAAAGGAATTTTAAACTTGAGTCTGGTCCCTCAAGCCTTTGACACTTCTCCTGGACACTGTGGTACGGAACGTGAATCTCTGGCATGGTCACTGTGCATCTTCCCTTCGTGAGTCTGCTCCTGCTCTCAATTCATCCTAGTACAACTAAGATGAATAGGGAAGCAAGACTGCGTGTCTTGATAGGTCTTCTAGCGCCGTTCGAAATTCGCCAACTCAAACTGCTACCGTCACCAGATACCTGGTAGTGTTGTCTGCTACAATCTCTGGACGCCAATTAAGTCTACTTCTTCCAGAATAAGGGTCATTCTACAAGATGATTTACATGCTCCTCTTCGTGCATAACACTGATGCGCGTGATGTGTCGTTGCGGTTTAGCAGTTTTAATGCCTACTCAAGTTTTAAATTTATATTTAGCTGACTTATCAATAACACACACACTTAACGAGCAGTGTACCCGGTCAGTATGAATATAATGGTAAGTAGAGTGTCGATCACTAAGAGTGGAACGTATTATCTCGTTATTCTAATCAGTATTTTAATATCCTAACGCAAGGGGGTTTCAGCCTGAGAGACTGGCACGATTTGTTTGCAATTAAATAATAAAATAAACCAATAGGCACGAATCAGCAAGTAGCACACACGTACACAGATAAATACTCGAGACAATAAGAGGGCTGTCCTTATGATTAAGTAGATTGTCACTTGTTTTATTGATAGCTTTATATGAAGTGTATGTAGTTAACCCTTTCTCGTTGGTCCTATTCTTATCGGCGAGTAAACCCTTAATGATTACTTATGTCTAAAAGTTATTCCTAAGTGATCAATTTAGTAATAACCGTAGGAGCCACATTATTTTCCGCAGTCAAATGCCCGCAAGCCACTAATAAACACAGAGGTTATCAATGCACTAATAAGTAGTAACCAAAGACATCAACATATAAACTTTAATTGATGGGAAAGCAAGTATTAAAGGGAGTGCAATCTTTCGTTGTCACATTACATAAGCCACCAATCCTGATGAATTAAAGTTTGCTAACACAATAAAACAAAACTACTTAATGAATTAAACACATGCAGCACCTTCTTACAGCTCTTGTATCTTCGTTTGGTGTGTCTTGTGCTGCCTTCTTGACTGAATTCGTCCTAGGGTTCTGCTGCTTCGGTCTTCGAATTTAATATAATATCTGACAAAAGCTCCGGAATTCGTCTGGTCTTGGGGTATTTATAGTTTCTGTCTGAGGTGAGATGCGGCGCATCTAGTAAGTAGATGCGGCGCATTGACTTAACTTCGCGTGGGGTCCAAGATTATAATATTCAGGAATATTCGTACACCGCCAGAAGATGCGGCGTAACTCCATGATTAGATGCGGCGCATGTCCTCTTGTATCTTGGATCGTATCTGGTGGAATCTTAATAGAGATGCGCCGTATGTAATGAGTGAGATGCGGCGCATCTGGAGCAGATTAGTCTTGATCTTCTTTATTTCAGTAGACTCTTAACTTCTTGCATGTTTTGCTCCATAATTAGTCCAAAATCACCAAGTTTCACCAAATGCTTGTTTTTACCTGAGAATTACAAAAGTAAACGATTAAGTATCAATCCTCATACATAATATAATAAAACAAGTCAAATTAATAGGATAAATGATAGTAATAAAATGTACTTATTCGAGTTCATCAAATATCCCCCCACTTGAACTTTACTTGTCCCCAAGTAAACCTTAGAATTTCTCTTATGAAAATGTATCCTAAAAGATGTTAGGATTTATTTTTATATTTAAGCATGTATTCGTTTATTTCATAATCACACAACTAAACACTTAACGAATTAGAAGTAAAATAAAATAATCTGATAAAAGCAAATCTAATCGTTTAACTGTCCAGTCGTGACGAATATTCTATCATAAGCTTGGCAAGTATACACATCTCCACCACTAAAGCTAAGGAATAACAAGTCTAAAGCGGTAAAAAGGGTTTTTAGGCTTAAGGGTTAATTATTCTTAATCACTATCGATCTCAAATTCCAGAAAAGGCGACAAATCACAAATACATGATCGAATCCACGAACACGATACTTGCAATTGCTCAAATCCTTAACTCGAATAGGCTAAAGATAGGTCCAAACTTCACCAATAATAATATATCAAAAAGGGCGACAAAATCATAAATACATAGCCGAATCCACGACTACGATACTTAAGATTGCTCAAATCCCTAATCTCAATAAATCAAAGGTTTGGTTGGATAAAGAATAATAAAGGGCATGGATAACATTTGGGATATAAATTGGTGTAAAATGAAAAATAAACAAAACAAATAAATTAAAATCCTAAGTGTGGTTAATCACTATCCCAACCATCCCATGAATAAGACTCATATCATCGAATAACTCACGCTTTAACACTTGAAACACACGCTTTAGGTAGACACGAATTATACTCAACAAGATCTTAATCAAAGAATAAACCTTAATTGGCGTTCCCATAACTGCCAATTCCCATTCAATCCATAGATATAATATATAACAAATAGTGGTGATATCGACCACTTAATACAAAACTTTACATAAGTTGGTTAAAACAAACATCCAACTCTTTTTCTTTTTCTTTTCTTAATTTTTTTCGATTTTTTTTTTTTTTTTTTTCAAACATAAACATAGATGTGTAAAATTTCGCCACATCACTATAATGATAATTCTGGATAATTTTTCATATTTTTCATAACTTCAGAAATAACGGTAATAGTGAAAGTAGTAAACACACGAAAAATAAACTCAAAGATATACAATATTTACCTTCACTCCAATTGCATTGTGCAATTTCCCGACCTAACCATAGATAATGAATTACGCATGCGAACACAGGTAATGTAAGGAAACACACTTTTCCTATAGCAATTAACCAACCACGGATTCTAATCTACAGGGTAGGCTAAGGTGTAAGGGTGTAACGAAACATTTTAAACATAGGTGTAAGAAACGAAAGGAATGGCTCTGAGTGTTTTTCAAGGGGTATCTTACTCTAAAAATGAGAGTAACAAAAGGGTTTATACGGGGGTTAACTAACCAGTGTAGTTAGTTAATAACACATAACATATAATAGGCTATTTGGGTGTAATCCTAGAATTTTACCAATTTAGACAAGTCATTCCAATTATATAAATATAATACTTATTATGGTGGTCTCGAATAGTATACAAGCCAAGTTCTAAAGTTTACAAGTCACCGGCACACTCATAGATTTGTGAATTTTGAAAAATCACAATTTTTGAAAATAACGTCATGTGTGCAGCTATGTAACTTAGATCTTAAACAAAAACATGCTAAAAAAATTTTAAGTTTGATATATTAAGCACATTTTAAGCATAATTTTTGAAAAAGTTTAGGACAAGTAATTGTTAAGTGTTCTAATTCTTCAATCCCCCCACTTAAGTTAAACAACGTCCTCGTTGTTTGTATAAAAGGTTAAAAACTGGAAAATAAAAGAATTAGAACAGGAAAACTCCCCTGAGATTTGCTCGGTATGATCCTCCATTAGTATAAGAGCAAAAATCATCTTTCTTGTGGATTAGATCGTTTAAGCTTCATACTTGATGTATCCACAGGAAATCCAGGAAACTATAATACCACCAACACTTTAAAACACACCTAAGATAAGAAAGGTTCAAACTTGCATAATACATTAGTAGTTAGGAAAAATAAAACTTAAAAATTAAAACTGAAAATCATCAGGTCAGTCGATGCGCCGTATCTTATGGAAGAAGATACGCCGTATCGAGCCTGGAATTAATACGGATCAGAATAAAGATGCGCCGCATCCTTAACCAGGGATGCGCCGCATTAAAATAAACTGATAAATAGTTTTAAAGTCGAAAATAAAAGTGCAGAAAAATAAAATAAGATATGACCATTGCAGGAGATGCGTCGTATCTTAGGATGGAGATGCGTCGTATCTTCTGCGGGTCTGACAGACTCAATACAAAATCAGAAAATAAAATAAAAGATAAGCATGGGTTGCCTCCCACGAAGCGCTTGTTTTTGTTCGAGTCACGAGCCTGACTCCACCCTTATTTACTGTGTAATAGGGTGTTGTTCCCCCCACTTGGGATCAAGTGCGGCTGATAATAGCAATAAACACGAAAAGAGTGTAAATTTGCTAGTAAATATGGAAGAAATAAATAAAGATCATACCTTGGCAATATATGTACATCTTTCCTATCCTTACCCGGTTTGGTTGATAAATTGGATGACTTGACCATTCCATCTGAAAGAGTAGTGTGTTGAGGAAAAATGAGCCTCCTTTCTTCTTGGTTAGTCTCTTTGGTAGTAAGGCGTCCCTCGACTTCCGCAGAAGATGAGAAAGGGTCTTTGTCAAGTAAAAGTTCGAGTTCCTCTATATCCTTCATAGGGTCGAAATCATCATCCTCATCAATCATAGCAATGTTTAAGAGCTCATCACCAAACTCTTCCTCGAGCTCCACCAAAAACGGGTTTATCACAGGTGCTTCATGTGTTTCAATAGTTAGTGTAATAAATTTGACCTCATCATTCTTTTGTTTTGCAACCTGTTTAGGAAAACTAGCAAGATTATTAGTAACGGGATTAGTAATATTAAATAAATTTGTACCACTTTGTGTTGTAAGTGACTCCAATTCATCTTGTGAATCTCCATCTTCAACTAGTGGTCTTGCAATTTCATAATCGTCCCGAATTTCATCCTTAAATAAGTAATCCCAGATTTCTTCAAAATCCCTCGTTGGGTCAAAATCTGGTTGAGGTATGTCATCATAAACTATGGCGTCAAATGGTTCGAAATCAAAATTAGAATACGTTTCATCTTCATCCGTTGGATTGTCTAATGGTGGTAATACGATTGCAGAATATTCTTCAACGTAAGGTTCCGTATACACATCATCTTGTGCAATCTCCGGAGAAAAAACACTATCAATAACAATTGCCGGAATTGGTTTCACGGTATATGACTCTTCTTCATCATCATTTGACATACACCATGTGTGTTGAAATGGCAATTTGTTTCTTTCTTTCCTTGACTTTTCGTGTCCTAAAATCAAGTATTCTTCCATAGTGATTTCTTTCGTCTCAATGACTTGTGCACCATATTTTGCTCTTTTCCAATCATACACCAGATTATTGCTCAAGGCTCTTTCCTCTATAAACTTGACATATTCTTCCATTGTAATATCCGGATCGTCCATCTTCCTGAAATAAAACTTACTCGTGCAAAAGAAGAGTGAAACAATCAAAGTAAAATAAAAGTTGCTGATATTTGTAGACGATGCGCCGTATCCAAAAAGTTGGATACGCCGTATCTTATTTCGTTAAAATTTAATCAGACTTATATTCAGAAAATAGATACGCCGCTTAAATTTTTAGAATGCGCCGTATCAGTTTAAATTATCAAAAATCAATTATATTTATTAAAATTAAATGCGTCGTATTAGCAGAAGCTAATGCGCCGTATTTTCGTTACGTTTCAAAATAAAAGATTTTTGATTAAGAAGATGCGCCGTATCGATAAAAATCGATGCGTCGTATCTGTTTAATAATTCGAAAACTGTTTTTAATTAAAATAATAGATACGCCGTATCTGCTAAAGCAGATGCGTCGTATGGCGTTAACGTTTAGAAAAAAAATTATCAAAAACAGATACGCCGTATCTTGGGGAAAAGATGCGTCGTATCGAATTAATTAAACGCGTTGTATTTAAAAAAATTAAACGCAATACGCCGTATCTGAGAGATCAGATGCGCCGTATCGTTTGATTTAGCACAGTACAACGATAGCAGAACAGAAAAAAAAATACGAAAAATAAAAACAAAAATTAAAACACACAAACAAAAATAAACACAAAAACAAAAATAAAGGCAAACAAATAACACACAAAACAACAAATATGCAAAATAATACAATGATGCAATTAATCTAATAAAAAGAAAAACCTAATTAAAATACTAATCAAATTAACAGATAATAACAATTCACTCCCCGGCAACGGCGCCAAAAACTTGATGCGCGTGATGTGTCGTTGCGGTTTAGCAGTTTTAATGCCTACTCAAGTTTTAAATTTATATTTAGCCGACTTATCAATAACACACACACTTAACGAGCAGTGTACCCGGTCAGTATGAATATAATGGTAAGTAGAGTGTCGATCACTAAGAGTGGAACGTATTATCTCGTTATTCTAATCAGTATTTTAATATCCTAACGCAAGGGGGTTTCAGCCTGAGAGACTGGCACGATTTGTTTGCAATTAAATAATAAAATAAACCAATAGGCACGAATCAGCAAGTAGCACACACGTACACAGATAAATACTCGAGACAATAAGAGGGCTGTCCTTATGATTAAGTAGATTGTCACTTGTTTTATTGATAGCTTTATATGAAGTGTATGTAGTTAACCCTTTCTCGTTGGTCCTATTCTTATCGGCGAGTAAACCCTTAATGATTACTTATGTCTAAAAGTTATTCCTAAGTGATCAATTTAGTAATAACCGTGGGAGCCACATTATTTTCCGCAGTCAAATGCCCGCAAGCCACTAATAAACACAGAGGTTATCAATGCACTAATAAGTAGTAACCAAAGACATCAACATATAAACTTTAATTGATGGGAAAGCAAGTATTAAAGGGAGTGCAATCTTTCGTTGTCACATTACACAAGCCACCAATCCTGATGAATTAAAGTTTGCTAACACAATAAAACAAAACTACTTAATGAATTAAACACATGCAGCACCTTCTTACAGCTCTTGTATCTTCGTTTGGTGTGTCTTGTGCTGCCTCCTTGACTGAATTCGTCCTAGGGTTCTGCTGCTTTGGTCTTCGAATTTAATATAATATCTGACAAAAGCTCCGGAATTCGTCTGGTCTTGGGGTATTTATAGTTTCTGTCTGAGGTGAGATGCGACGCATCTAGTAAGTAGATGCGGTGCATTGACTTAACTTCGCGTGGGGTCCAAGATTATAATATTCATGAATATTCGTACACCGCCAGAAGATGCGGTGTAACTCCATGATTAGATGCGGCGCATGTCCTCTTGTATCTTGGATCGTATCTGGTGGAATCTTAATAGAGATGCGCCGTATGTAATGAGTGAGATGCGGCGCATCTGGAGCAGATTAGTCTTGATCTTCTTCATTTCAGTAGACTCTTAACTTCTTGCATGTTTTGCTCCATAATTAGTCCAAAATCGCCAAGTTTCACCAAATGCTTGTTTTTACCTGAGAATTACAAAAGTAAACGATTAAGTATCAATCCTCATACATAATATAATAAAACAAGTCAAATTAATAGGATAAATGATAGTAATAAAATGTACTTATTCGAGTTCATCAGTGCATAACACTGAAATGCTTCCCGGAGGTTACTCTCAGTTAGTCATCTCCTTTCTTAGAAGTTCTTGTGGTTGCTTCTTCAGTCCTTCAAACACTAAGTGAGGCCGTCTGGTACGGAGTTTATAAATATAGAACAAATCAATCATTGACACGCGGAAATGAAAAATGATCACGGGTAGTGATACGGTTAGGTTTACGATAGCCGATACGCTGACGCATAATTTTCTCTTTCTTCTTCATAACTAATAGGGGTATTCAAAGGGAACACTGAGGTGACAAAACCATATTCCATCAGCTTCTTCAATCTCTCAACTCCTATAGCATCATGGTTCGTTAACTGAGATCGGTTCAAAATTTCATTCTACTTCTCAAACAAGAGGGAAACCCAAGAGTTCCATCGGAGAACACCAGAAAATTGTTCAACAAAACTTCCAATGCCAAAGTTTTCTAAGAGCGGATACTAGTAGGTGTCAGTAGAAATTTGACAATCAAATGAGATCGAGGTAAATGTTTCCATAGTGGCGTTAAGCTTAACAGATTTGAGCGGTTACAGGTTATCATAACAAAAGTAGGATGGAAATAGATTTCTAAAGTCACACATCAGATACGGTAGTCTCTGACAGCTTTATAAAGAGTCAGCCATTCCATAACTTAAGGACCTCAAAATCGAATATATCAAAAGTAAACAGATTCGTAGGATGAGCACGGTCGCCAAGCCAGACGGATAGATCATATATCGAGGTCAAGTACATGGTTCATCAATAGTGTGGAAATAGATAAGCGAACAATTCAAGGTGTTGGAGTCTTGTTTAGTTATTTAGCATAAGGGGCAGGTAGGTTGGGAATCATCGGTAATACGAACATCGTATAACTGTCAAAAGTCAGGCGTACAGAATATCAGTTATCAGCATCATCATGCTCAGTTACCAATTTCGCATCGGGACAAAATTATCGTCATATCCTTCCAAAGGGAACTAATTGACGGCAAGATTCGTTATTCAAAGGGTGGGAATAAACCTCCCATATCCATGGTTAATAATCACCAGAGTTCTTATAGGAGTAATAATGGACGTTGTAAGACAGAGTAGTATCAGATGATACATTTTCATCCAGCACGGGTAATGAATTAATAGAATGTGTCAAACGCATTAGGGTTAAATGACTTCCAGGATAGTTGGAGAAATATCAAACAGATCGGAAGTGATGATCAAAATCAGGTAGTGGTAGCAAAAGTTTAACAATCGGAAATCATGGTAAGGAGTTCAAAATTGTTTCAAACGCCAAAGGCGAGACATAGAAGAGTAGTCGTCAATGATCAATCAACCCATCCTTTATCAGAATAAAATCAATGAAAACAGATCGGAAAAGCAAGTCTTATCGTGCAAAAGTGAAAGGAAAACGTTCTTATACTCATGGTTAAAACACCACAAGGCTTCTCATGGGAACAGAGATGTTTAAGACGGACTCAATAGGGTCAGAAGATTCATAGATTATCAAAAGAGAGTAACAGAATGTATCAAGTAGGTTATCGTCATGGAGATTCTCAGAATACCCGAAGAGACATCAAAATGATTAACAAAAGATTCAGAGGTCGGAGTCGGAATCTAAGGTGGTGCAAAGCGTGAGCTTTCAATATCCAAAAGTGCTCTCAAAAAGTGGGGCACGAATCAGAGTGATGCGGAAGCAATGATACTTAAACAAAAGCCTTATAGTCTACCCATTCCTCACTTGTCAAAACTTAAGTTCTTATAGGGAAATCCTAAAGCAAAATCTTAAAGGTTATCTTATGAGCGCCTACAGTGGGAACTTAGGGGTCCAAATTTCACAGGTCAACGGTAAATGTATTACGAGTCGCAGCCTGTCTCTCTGATACCATAAATTGTAACACCCCAACCCGATAAGGGTAAAGATATCACAATAATGGTTTCATATCAGATCAAAACAAAGCATACATCTATAGTAATACAAGAATTTTCAAAGGTTACAAAATGAAATACAGAAACTACAAGGTTACAAATGAAACTTCCGATAAATACTAATTCTAAAGTATAACAACTTCTAATCATCTCTAATCCAGAATAGCTATCGGATCTTCTAAGTCCAAGGTACTCTCCACTCATTCCCAGCTTCCTACTAAAACCTGCCGCAGGAAAAGAAATGCGGCTGAGCTACAAGAGCTCAGTGAACAGATATAACGATAACAAAGCAGTAGCAGAGAACAGTAGAAAGTAACAGAAATAAAGGTCACACAGATGTAATATGGGTTAAGGAATAAGTAAAGGAATAAGAATAAAGGAAAAAGAAAAAGGAACAGTAATCCACCACGAGCCCAGAACAGATAATATCAGAACAATGTAACCATATAAGCAATCCAGAGGGGATACCTCTCAAGTAACCAGATAATATGATGGGTTTCCTCATGTATCAAATGGAGTAGCTAGCTCCCAGATATGTGAAAGACGTGTATCGCACACACCATCAGTCACCAGATATATATAACAGATAACAGAAATCAGATCAGATCTAGGATGCATCCATACGCCCCAGGTGGCCAGAGTCTACCAATACACACCAGATAAAATAAAGTCAGGGACGGGACAGGTCATCACTCTCCTGCCCTAGAGTCATGCCATCGGTGCATCAATGACATGGACATGAAACCCTCATGCCTAGTGAAACAGATAGTGGCTCGGGTATCAAACCGTGGGTCAAGGTCAAATACCATGTCATAATCAGAGTGTCATATCCAAAAGGTTCATAGCATAAGTTTCATGTCACATATTTCAGAAGTAATATCAGAGGTTCAAAATCAATTAGGTTCAAATCAGAGTTTATCAGATTAAGGTTTATATCACATGTTTCAGAAGAGTATATCAAAGGTTCATAATCAGAAAGTTTATAGCAAAAGTTCATTTCAGAAATTTCTATCACAAGTTCATTTAGAACAATCCTTTAATACTGATTTTCATAAGGATGATCTTTCAAAGTAGTTTTCATAAAATGATCTTTCAAAACGGTTTTTCATAAAGTTAGCCTTTAAAACAGTTTTCATAAAAGTTAGTAGAATTTCATATAAAAGTATTATCGTATCGTACTCAAACCTCATTTTAAACAATTGATTTTTCTCAAAACATTTCCAGGTCATAATTAAAAAGGTTTTCATAACATAGGTTCATAACAGAGGTCATATCAGATGGGATCAACAGAGAAGGTTCGAGCAAAGGGAATCATAGCAATGGCATCAGTTCAGAAACTAACGGATCAGAAAATGAAAGAGATCATGAGAAACCTTATAAGGAAGGTCAGAATATCTATACCTTATACCGCAAATGAAAACACAACAGAAAATATCAAGGTCGGAAGCAAACTCCATCTTCGGCGAATCTACACGAATACATGACTAACTTATTAAAAGCTTATTTAATTCAGATTACTTATTTTAGTCGGCTTTCTAGTTTTAGTAACTTTCCATATTTAGTAACTTTCTATTTTTAGCAGGTTTCCAGAATTAGCAGGTATTACAAGTCGTTCATTTTAATCCATAAGTTTCCCATAATTACAGTTCCAATCCTTTAACTTTAACCATTTTACAAGTTAAACCCTTAAGTTATATAAATTAAAAATTAAACCTTATTATTAATTAAATTACAAATTAATCCTTACAATATTCATATATACACATTAAGCCTTCAATTATTCCAAATTACACATCAAGCCCCTTATATTAAGTATTATACGAAACCACCTTCAATTTCCAGAATTTACAAAATAGGTCCCTCAATTTTAATTATTTCTAAACCGAATTAAATAATTAACTAATTTATCAAATAAACCTTATACTTACCAATTTTACACAAGGTACCCCCATATTATATTTTTTACACATTACCCCAGATCCAAAATGACTTACAAAAATACCCCACAAGTTTCAATAATTACAAAACACACCCTTTTACTTTTAATTTCCAATCGGTAAAACATTTTAATTATCAAAACCTAACCCTAATTATTCCAATCATCACCCAATCATTCATACAACCTTAAAACACATTTATTGATCAGATCCAATCACCAAAACCCTAACCCTAATTCCAATCGTTTGGGTTTTTATTTTTTCTTTATTTTCTTTTAAATCCGGTTCTAAACAAAATTCAATATGGATGATTTAAGCTTTAACAATTACAACTACCATTTTTCCAGAGTTATACGATGCCTATAGAACCCAAATAAAATATGATCTCAGCCCAGAAAAGTGGCATGAACATATTAGAAATTATTTTCGTTTTTAGGGTTTTAATCCCATTAATTTCCATATGATCAAATGAGCATGCATGATTTGAATCTATCATTTTTCCAGAGTTATATGAGGCATATAGCGTCCAGATAAAATAGGTTTGAAGCCCAGAAAAATCATATGAGTTACTTTAGATTTTGTTTGCGTTTTGCTACTCATAATTAACACGACTTATTCTAACGTGCATGGATCGATTTATCTATTTTATATGAATCATATACAATCTAAAGAATATAGGAAAAATACCAGATGAAGATTTGAACGAATGAATGAGGCGTATGAGTTTTTGTTCTTCTCGGCTGAACAATTCGACACAAGAAAACTTCCACGAATCAACCTAGCGACCCAATGACCTTAGCACCATTTTTCCTACCCTCCTTGGATGTAGATGAACACCAAAAAAATATACCACAGCCTCCAGAATTTCGTATGGTTTGTGTGTGAATTTTTGTGTGTCGATTTAGGGTTTTGCGATGGGATATATGGTAATAATTATAAAACCATGTGAGAGGAGTAGGAGAGGGCATGAATTTCAGGAATTTGGTTTAGGGAAAATCAATCATACCGATTTACACATTGTTTCCATATTTGTTTTGGGCTTATCTCATTTAAATGATTTATTAAAATATTAAACATATAGTATAGGTAAATTTTGGCCCATGCATATTTTGTGTGTAACATGTATTTCTTTTGTATATTTCAAAATGTTGAAATGTTTTAGTAAAATTACCTTACTTCATATATTGCTCATTACCAAAGGTTTGGGACTTATTTGGTGCTTTATATATATTTTAATTGAATTATAAAGTCTCAGGGGCAATTTGGTCATTTTGCATGCTTTTAAATTTTTGGTTTTACAACACCCCTCATATTATCTGATTATCTGAGAGGTCTCCCCTCTATATGATTATGAAGACATGGTTACTATATTTGGTTCGTATTCGGGCTCGTGGTGGATTACTGACCTATCCTTTTCTTTTCTTACTTTGTACCTTTGTCTATACTTATGTTTTTCCAATGCACCATACTATATCTACTCATTTTCTCTTGCTTTCGTTTTCGTTTATATATATCTGTTCACTGGGCTTTTTAAGCTCAGCCGCATTTCTTTCCCTGCGGCAGGTTTTAGTTGGAAGCTGGGAATGAGTGACGAGACTTTTGGACTTAGAAGACCTTGATAGTTATTCTGAAGTAAAGACTATTAGAAGGATTTGCATTTACAGACTTAGTATTTAGCTTTTGTTTCCTTTGTAGCCTTGTATATTCAGTATTTCATTTGTAACCTTTGAGAACCCTTGTATTACTGTTGATGTACGCTTTGTTTTGATCTGATATGAAACCATTATTATGACATCTTTACCCTTATCGGGTTGGGGTGTTACAATTATGGTATCAGAGAGACAGGCTGCGATTCGTAATACATTTACCCTTGACCTGTGTAATTTAGGACCACTAAGTTTTCCCTGTAGGCGCTCGTAAGTCAACCTTTGAAAATTTGCTTTAGGATTTCCCCATAGGAACCTAAGTTTTGACCAGTGAGGAATGGGTAGACTATAAGGCATTTGCTTAAATATCTTTTCTTCCGCATCACTCTGATTCGTGCTTTGTTTTTTGGTTAGAGTCTGTTGATATCACTTTTGGAAATCGAAAGCTTATACTTTGCACCACCTAAGATTTGAACCTGATCTAAATCGTGAAGGCATTGAAATTGCATAATGATTGCCGACACTGTTTGATCCTTATCTTCAGATTCCTTTTGTTAATCTTTTGATAAAGACCCGCATTTCACTTTGATCATTTTGTTAATCACTTTGATGCCTATTCGGGCATTCTGAGAACCTCTTTGGCGATGACGTACTTGATGCATTTTGTTCTTTGTCTTTTGCTTTGGTAAACGTCTATAAATCTTCCAACACTACTTGATTTCGTTTCATCCATCCCCGTCCCTATGAGAAGTCTTGTGGTTGTAACCACGAGTATAAGAATGTTTCCCTCTCACTTTTGAACGATAAGTTTTGCTATGCTGATCCGTCTTTCTTTGGATAGTTAACTTCAATTTTATTCTGGCAAGGAATTTGTTGAGTGATCAGTCAAATATTGACAACTACCCTTCTATGTCTCACCTTTGGCGTTTGAAACAATTTTGAACTCCCTACTACGATTACCGATTGTTAAACCCTTTGCTATCACTATGACTCTGGAGACTCGTGTGTTACGTTCGCGGTTATGAAGTTTTCCTAGAACCCATTTCGTACACCAATGAATGAACCTTATCTTGAACGTTATTTGGCACCCTGAATTTCTTGAATATGATTCCTGGTTGAACCACCAAGTTTTCCACCAGAGTGTGAAGTAAGATTTGACATGATATCGAAATATTGTCTAGTCACTAAGCAAAGGTGTCTTTCTGATGTGTCCGAGATCATACCAGTTGATTTGAGCAACCGGGAAGAGCAGCAACCGAAGATCAAGAAGTGAGTTTGCTTCAGTGTATCTTCTGGGCGTGTTTTAGTTTCGTTCGCGATAAAGAAGGATGGCGACTGGAGATAGCTGAACCGTATTACTATTAGAAGCCAATATTCCTCCACCTTGAAACGACTATGTGTTTGTTTAATTTCAGAGCGCGAAGTTTCCTTCTGATGAATTGATTCTATTCTTGGAATCGACCCCCCATATTCGTAAACGACTGCTATGACGGTTAGTGACGCTAATAGTATTAGCTAAAGCCATGACTGTTTTGTGAATTTGATAAATGATGTTTTCTCGTGAGTACTTGGGCAAATGGTCATTATATGACTTAATAGTACATTCGGAGTCAAGAAAGAATCATTTTGCACCTTGTTAGAAAGTTGACGATCATTTAAGCATTCTGGGAGATGGATATTTGTTAAGAGAACAGTGTTCTTTGCCTGACCTGGAGTTGACAACAATGGAGACTACCCTGAAGAGTGAAGACATTCCTTACAAGGCAGAAGTGTTGGCGATGCAGAAGAAGAAATTCTAGTCAAGATGGAAAACCTGGAGCTGAGGAAGACATGCAGTCTCACTTCCCTATTCATCTTGGTTGTACTAATATGAATTGAGAGCGGAAGCAGACTGGATGATGAAGAGATTTAAAGATCGTGCCAGAAATCCACATTACTCCATCACATTCCAAGAAGAACTGCAGGAGGCTCGACGAACCAGACACAAGTTCCCGATCGTGGTTTCACTTCCCGACTGATGGACAGACGAAGACAGATTAACCGGACTTGAGGAGATTGGATGTGCTAAACGAACGAAAATTTGAAATAGACCCTTTATGCTTGGAAGAATTGATTCTATGAAGGCCGAAGTTCTTGACGACTAACTTTCATTTATGTTGACCCTCTTAAGTTTCGTTATATCGTTAAAAGATCCTCTTATGATTTAAGTTCCCTAGAAGCATTTCAATTCGTGTTTATTTTCGTATGTTCGGTGATGGCTTTGTTTTGAGAGATTTTGGCGAATTGTGGAAGATATGATGCTTATGACGGCATACCTCACTTCTGCTAGGCAATCTGGGATTTTGATACTCTTGCGAATAGTTTTGTTTACCCTCTTGACTATGACATTTGATCTTGTGACCTTTGATGACTATAGAAGTACTAGGTGGATTAAGATAGGTGGTTTGATTACGACTTGAGATAAAGTATGATCATCATGAAGGCATAATTATGTAGTGCTAGTATTATGACGCCTGATCAACGTGATAATACTTACACCATATAACGTGCACTCATTGTGGCCATAGGATATCTTGGGGAGTACCTAAGAAGTTTAGAATTTGATATCCGTTGGATTATCCGTGATTAGCGAGAGTTTAGGTTCATTCTACCTATGCGTATACTCTATTTTCAGTCATTAGATATCTGGGTGAGTTTGGACTCACGTTTTGCATTTCGTTGACCTCAGTCATAAATCTTAAACTCTTTGTAGAGCCCTCTACTGTAAAAACAGTTAATTTGATTTGAAATCTTGTTCGTATTCCATATGAGCTTTCTAGAAGTTTCGCCTATTTTCTATTTTGTGTTGCATTGACCTTTTAATCAAAATCAACTCATTTTTTCTCATTCTGAGAAATTTGAACCCACCTAATTCTGATTTGAGTCATGAGAAACTATTTGGCCTGAAAATCTTTTGGAAGAATCTCCTCGGGCGTGAGAAATGTTGTGATAATCTTTTGCGACTTGCTACGACTTCGTTTAACTTTGCGACTTCAAATTTTGAGGACGAAAATTTTCTTTTAGAGGGGAAGAATTTGTAATACCCAAAACTCTAAAACATGTAAAAAGACCAAATTGCCCCTATAATCTTAAAATTTGATTAATAAGCACATAAGGTATCAAATAAATCTCAAACCTTTGGAAATGAGCAAGATATGAAGTAAATTAATTTTTACTACTACATTTAACATTTGTAAAGTACAAAAAAAATATAATGATCACGCATAATACATATGGGCCGATTTTACTAAATTTGTGATATTATTATTATTATTATAAATCATTATTAAATCAAACAAAAAAAAAACAAGATAACTACAAATATATTTTGGAAATCTTTTATATTCAGTAAATTGAAATTATGGACCGAAATTTTTGCTTCCTATTCCCATTAGACTCGGTTTCTATTAATTGTTCCCTTTTTATTTGCAAAACCTAAACCGATTAGAACAAAAATTCACAAACAACCATCCGAAATTCTTGAAGGCTCTCCCATAATTTTTCTGGGTCCTATCACGTCCAAAGAAGATGAGAAAAATAGTTTCAAGTTTTTTGGGTCGATCGTGTGTTTAAAAGAAGTTTTGGGTCGATTTATCTCTAGCCGACACACAAAAATTCATTCCTCCTCCATACGAATTTCAGGAATCAAGAGATTATTTTTCTGGTGTTGATCTTCATCCAAGGAGGCTGGGAAAAATAGGCTTTGGGTCGTGGATAGCTTGATTCGAACGTTGGGATTTTTCTTTGTCGATTTATTCCATCCGAGGTACACAAAATTCGTATGCTTAATCTACACGTTCGAAAAATAAATCTAGTATTTTTATAATGTTATTTAGATCATATACGACTTATATAAAATGGTAGATTCGAATCATGCATGCTCTATTGAGCATATGAAAATTAATGAGACATAAACCCTAAAAACGCAAATAAAATTCTATATAGTTCATGCGATTTTTCTGGGTCTCTAATGTATTTTTCCTGAGTTTAATATGTATCATATAACATCAAAAAAATGGTCTTGGTAATTGTTGAAGCTTAAATCTTTTGTTCTTGAATTATTTGTATTATCGGGTTTTATGAAAAATAAGAGAAAAATAGAGAAAACCCTAGGAACAAATTAGGGTTAAGTTTTCTTGGATGAAATCTGATTAATTAATGTGTATAATGATTGTGTAATGATTGCTTGATGATTTGATAAACTAGGGTTTAGTTTTGGTAATTTAAAAGTAAAACCGATTAGGTTTTAAAATTAGAAGGGTGTGTTTTGCCAACTTTGAAACTCGTGGGATATTTTTATAATGTTAATTAGATCTGTGGTAAAGTATAAAAATTATAATATTAGGGTCCTATGTGTAAAATTTTCAAGAAAAGATTTATTTGGTAATTATAGGGTACGAATTGAAATAAATTAAAATATAGGGACTAAAAGTGCAAATTCTGGAAACTTGTGGTTTTTCTGTGTAAATAATGATATTAGAGGTGTAATATGTAATTTTGGGTATTTATAGGTTAAATGTGTGATTATAATTAAATTATGATGTAAATTGTGATTTTAGAAACTAAAGGGACTAATTGTGTAAATTATGAAACTTGAGGATATGATTCATACCATATGTGAATTGTAAGGGTATATTCTGTAATTTGGTAAAATAAGGTGCTTGATGTGTAAATATAATAATTATAAGGTTTAAATTGTAAATTAATAAACTAAAGGGTATAAAATGTAAAATGGTCAAACTTGGAGCATTGAAATCGTAATATTGTTAAGTTATGTATTTAAATGAATAATTTGTAATACTTTCATTTTAGACCTTTAACTTTGGTATAATTACATTTAAAACCCTAAGATATGGAAAGTTGTTATTTTACCCTAAACTATCATAACTTGTTAAAATATACCCTATTTCCATAATGAGGCTTAATTATGACTTAACCTAAATGGTAATACTTTAATCTTTCTAAATATGGAAAGTTACTATCTTTGGAAAGTTACTAAATATGGAGAGTTACCTAAAAAGGAAAGTTACTAAAAATGGAAAGTCGACTAAAATAAGTAATCTGAATTAAATAAGCTTTTAATAAGACGACCATGTATTCGTGTAGATTCGCTGAAGATGGAGATGTTTCCGATCTTTATATTTCTAGATATGTTTGCACGTGCGGTATAAGGTACAGATATTCTACCCTTTTTCAGTAAGGGTGTTTTCTCCTCTCATGACTCATTTATCTTGAACGTTTTAAGATTCCCTAAGCCATTGCTATGTTTCCCCTACACTTTGGTTCGTTTGTTTGATTCATTTAGACTTTGATGTTCGATATGACCCTTTTGCTTTGAGCCTCTATAATGATCCATTTGATATTCGTTCGTTACCTTGTGATATTAGTATTCGACTCACTTGATACTTCGAGGATTCATTTGATTTTGGTAACTAGATGTGAAAACCTTTTCAATTATATCATGGAAATGTTTTGAGGAAAAACTATTTTTAAAATGACGTTTATGAAATATGCGCTACCACTTTTAATTGGAATTTGGCTAAGCTTTTATGAAAACTACGTTTAAAGACTACTTTTGTGAAAACCGTTATTAAAGATTATTTTTATGAAAATCATTTGATAAAGATTACTTTAAATGAACCATTTGATTTTGAACCTCCGATGATGACTTAGACTATTTGAACCTTTGCTTTGATATTGGGACTTTGACCATGATTCGATGACTTAGACTATTTGAACCTTTGTTAATATTTGGACCTTTGACCTTTGACCCTTCAGTTTGATACCCAAGCCAAGTTCGTTTCCTAGCCATGAAGGTAACATGACCGTGTCATTGATGCACCAATGGCATGACTCCAGTGTGTTCGAGTGATGTTACACACCGTCCCCATATTGTTCGTTGCATGCACATTATATTTATTATGGCCTATATTATTGTTCGGGGGGCGTATGGATGCATCCTAGGTTCGTGTTCGTATTAGTGGATTTGACATGATTTGATATTATATTATTGTTCGGTGACTGATGTATGGGTGCAATCCACGTCTTTCACAAGTTCGGGAGTTAGCTACTCCATTTGAAGAATGAGGGCACCCCTCATATTATCTGATTATCTGAGAGGTCTCCCCTCTATATGATTATGAAGACATGGTTACTATATTTGGTTCGTGTTCGGGCTCGTGGTGGATTACTGACCTATCCTTTTCTTTTCTTACTTTGTACCTTTGTCTATACTTATGTTTTTCCAATGCACCATACTATATCTGTTCGTTTTCTCTTGCTTTCGTTTTCGTTTATATATATCTGTTTACCGGGCTTTTTAAGCTCAGCCGCATTTCTTTCCCTGCGGCAGGTTTTAGTTGGAAGCTGGGAATGAGTGAAGAGACTTTTGGACTTAGAAGACCTTGATAGTTATTCTGAAGTAAAGACTATTAGAAGGATTTGCATTTGCAGACTTAGTATTTAGCTTTTGTTTCCTTTGTAGCCTTGTATATTCAGTATTTCATTTGTAACCTTTGAGAACCCTTGTATTACTGTTGATGTACGCTTTGTTTTGATCTGATATGAAACCATTATTATGACATCTTTACCCTTATCGGGTTGGGGTGTTACAGGAACAGCCTTTGTAAGGATTAGAGAGGGTTTTCACACTATGCTGTTGATTATCTCGAAGTCTGAGCCTGTAAATGCTGGAAATCCTGCCAAAGAGATTCCTTTCACGAATCGATTCCTTAAGACGAAGGTCGTTACTTGGATTTATCCAAAGTAATGATAACTATCCCTGACGGGATTAGGACAGCTAATGTGCCCGACCAAGGTGAATGGAATCAAGACATTCATCAGTAAAACAATCGTAGTGGTCGATTCTCTAAGAAAACTCCATCGTGATTGATTGGTGATTTCATCTAACAATACTTATGCAAGTACTGATGAAAGTCCCCTTGGAGGAAGACCGTACACCATCATTTGATATATCAAACATCTTCACCTCCACATACTCATACTTATGAAGATCATCCTCAACAAAGCTCAAAGTGAAAAATTCAAGACAAAAAGATCATGTTAAAGACAAAGTGTTATGACAAAGTCAAGAAGCTAATCAAGATGTCAAGAACAAGTTTATGTACCAAATGAGGAAGACATAAGTATGAAGTTCAAAAGACGTATGAGTATGGTGGCGGATACGACACTGTAAACCTATAAAGATGTTGATCAAAGGCAAGAACGACCAAAAGATGATACTTTGAAGATCACATAGCATGAAGGAACAAAGAACCAAGACTATTCTACAACGACAGACAAAGTTCAAGACAAGGAAGAGTAAAAGACCTAATCACTGGGAGCATCATTTGAATGACCATCCCTTAGGGGGAGATTGTTAGCATTGATAAAGTGATGGTCATTTGCCTAATAACAACTTTGTATTGTGTCGAGTGAATTATGATAGAATAGAAAAAAGGGCTCATAGATATGGACTAAGCTAAGTGATTGATAGTTAAGTTTACATAGTCCATTGTATGTATCATGTAAACAAGACCAATCCTTGATCATGTGAAGCCCATTGAAAAGCCCATTGGCTAATTAGATGTACTCTATAAATACCACACTCCTTACCTCATTTAGGTTGTGCTTTAGAGGTGTAAAGGTGAGGGGTGTGTGTGTGTTATGTATGTGCTTTCTCTTCTTATCTTAATCTAATATACACACGGTTAACATACATATATACGATCCATCTCTATTGTGCCATATACGAGTTATAGTGTGTGATAAAGTAAATAGACCTTGTGTTCTACACAATCGTAGTGGTCTATTCTTTAAGAAAATTCCACCGTGATCGATTGGTATTTTCAACTAACATTATTTATGCAAGTACTGATGATAGTCCTTTGGAGGAAAACCATTTACCACCACCATGTACATCAACATCTTCACCTCAACATACTCATACTTATATGAAGTTCATCCTCAACAAGCTCAAATCAAGAATGTTCAAGACAAAGAGATCAAGTTAAAGACAATGAGTTACGTCAAAGTCAAAGAGCTAATCAAAAAGTCAAGAACAAGTTCATGTATCGAGTGAGGAAGACATCAGTATAAAGTTGAAAGTCTCTTCAAGACATATGAGTATGGTGGATAAGACGACACAACAAATCATTGAAGATGTTGATCGAAGGCAAGAAAGATCAAAAGACTACGATTGAAGATTACAAAGCATGAAGGAACAAAGAATCAAGATAATTCTAAGACATTTCACAAAGTTCAAGATCAAGACAACTAATGACATCATCACGTTGAAGCATCTAAAGAATGACATCCCTTAGGGGGAGATTGTTAGACTTAGTGAAAGTGATTGCCATTCTTAGATTAGTATCTCGTGATTTGCATTTATCTTTTACAATATGTACACGTTTTGTAAAGTTGTAAACGTAGTCATTCATTTTGTTAACAAACGCTATCCCACATCGGTCTGAAGGAAAACCATGTTAAGGATTCCTTATCTATAAAAGAACCCTATCCACTCTCTAAGAACCTGTAAGGTTCCTATATTATAAAGGAACCCATAACTTTTATATGTGGAACACTAGGTAAAGGTTAGATAATAGCTTCTAGAGTTCTTTCATTCTCTTGTATCTCATTTTCTTATCTTAAACTAATATTCTCTTTTCTCTTCTATTTCTCATCTCAATCTCTTCTTTAAACTTTTATGTGCGAAATGATATGATATTAAAGGTCCTACAACATATATTGGAATACGTTTACTTTTAGGGTCAAACAACATATTTTAAGTTTCTTAGAATCTATTATTCATACTTTAGCTTTTCCACAAGCAATAAGTGGTAATATCAATATATAAAAGATGCTAGTACAAGAATAATGTGTCAGCTATATTAGAATCAGAAAGTTATTTAAAAGGAGTTTCAAACCTTGGGTTGCCAAGTTGGTTAAGTCACCAATTGTACTTCTACTGAAGATTTAGGGAGTCGGTTTCTGATCCCTTCGGTTTATTCCTTGCGAAGATCACCCCATTTTTGCTTAACAAAGAGCTTTAGATGTTTCGAGTGTTAAATAGTGGACTCGAATATTGTCAGTTTAGTCAGCAAGTTCTTTATGCTATGATCTCATTCTATCGCCTTCTCACTTTAGGCCATTGGAACAGTATTTTTTGATGTGTCGCTTCCCTGGTGCTACACTCGACATGTTAGAAAATATTCTGTTATACCCGGACATATTATGTTATACCCTCACCATGAAATTCTTTATCCCATTATATTCAAACCGTTAAGTTTATTCCAATTTACACCACCGGGAAAATTCAGCATATGTCAAGTTTTAAAGAACACATCAAATCATTTGCTTTCAAACCCCATCAATGATTAAATACAATCCACAAAATAAATGACTAAAAACCAACGTGAAATAATATGGCAACACAAAACTAATCAAGTATTTCGCATATGATCCTTCTACAAGAACAATAATCTATTGGAATATTAGAATCATAAATTTATAAACTAATAAACACAAACCATAAACATCAAAGCATGCACAGCGGATTTGGATCGACGATAACATGTAAATTAATTAACTAAAACTTAAATAGAAAGCGTACCTTTTGATTCCTAGCAAGAACAAGGAATCACGTGCTTCAAGAACAAAATATATAAACCCTGATGTGAGGTTTATATGGATCGACAAGGGAAATAACACACAACCTAAAGGAAGCTTGTTACTCGTTCTTGTACACACGTAATACTAGCGTTCCAATGGGAAAATCTAGGTTCTAATCACAAAAAAATTCCAACACTTGTGTTGTAGTAAATTCGGCACACCCAAGGTGTTTGGGAAGTGATGGCCAATCGACTACAAGAAGAGGAGAAGAAGAAAAAGTTGGAAAGTTAGGGAATTAAGGCTAGAGAATGACAAACACATAAGGTTTGTATTTATAGCCTTCTTTGGCTTGTTCCCTACTCCACAAAACTGACTCCCACATCCCTTAGGATGGGTCGGCCGAATCTAAGCCCACACAAGGGTTCTAGATCCTTCTATTCTCCTTTTTCATTATTAGTCCTTTAACGACCGTTATCTCTAACTCCGTTAAGTACTAACGTCCGTTAAGTGTTGTTTTGTGAAATGAATAAATAAAATATAAAATATATTTAATTTATTCAAACCATTGAAACTCTTACGTATTGTGTGCAATCCCGAGTCTCGGGTTCAAAACCGGACATACTAATATTAATATTTATTCACAAACTCTAACAGCTTCCTGATGCGCGTGATGTGTCGTTGCGGTTTAGCAGTTTTAATGCCTATTCAAGTTTTAAATTTATATTTAGCCGACTTATCAATAACACACACACTTAACGAGCAGTGTACCCGGTCAGTATGAAGATAATGGTAAGTAGAGTGTCGATCACTAAGAGTGGAACGTATTATCTCGTTATTCTAATCAGTATTTTAATATCCTAACGCAAGGGGGTTTCAGCCTGAGAGACTGGCACGGTTTGTTGCAATTAAATAATAAAATAAACCAATAGGCACGAATCAGCAAGTAGCACACACGTACACAGATAGATACTTGAGACAATAAGAGGGCTGTCCTTATGATTAAGTAGATTGTCACTTGTTTTATTGATAGCTTTATATGAAGTGTATGTAGTTAACCCTTTCTCGTTGGTCCTATTCTTATCGGCGAGTAAACCCTTAATGATTACTTATGTCTAAAAGTTATTCCTAAGTGATCAATTTAGAAACAACCGTGGGAGCCACATTATGTCCCGCACTCAAATGCCCGCAAGCCACTAATAAACACAGAGGTTATCAATGCACTAATAAGTAGTAACCAAAGACATCAACATATAAACTTTAATTGATGGGAAAGCAAGTATTAAAGGGAGTGCAATCTTTCATTGTCACATTACACAAGCCACCAATCCTGATGAATTAAAGTTTGCTAACACAATAAAACAAAACTACTTAATGAATTAAACACATGCAGCACCTTCTTACAGCTCTTGTATCTTTGATTTGGGTGTGTCTTGTGCTGCCTTCTTCACTGAATTCGTCCTTTGTTCCTCCTGTTTGGTCTTCGGTTTTAGGGTTTTTTGGAACTTGTAATTCGTCTGGTCTACGGGGTATTTATACTTTCTGTCTGAGGGAAGATGCGGCGCATCTACTAAGTAGATGCGGCGCATGTACTTAACTTCGCGTGGGGTCCAAGATTATAATATTCAGGAATATTCGTACACCGCCAGAAGATGCGGCGTAACTCCATGATTAGATGCGGCGCATGTCCTCTTGTATCTTGGATCGTATCTGGTGATATCTTGATAGAGATGCGGCGCATATCGAGAGTGAGATGCGGCGCATCTAGAGCAGAATTGACTTGATCTTGTCCATGTCAGTAGACTTTCACTTTATGCACGTTTTGCTCCATTATTAGTCCAAAATCATTAAGTTTCACCAAATGCTTGTTTTTACCTAAGAATTACAAAAGTAAACGATTAAGTATCAATCCTCATACATAATATAGTAAAACAAGTCAAATTAATAGGATAAATGATAGTAATAAAATGTACTTATTTGAGTTCATCAAATATCCCCCCACTTGAACTTTACTTGTCCCCAAGTAAACCTTAGAATTTCTTTTATGAAAATGTATCCTAAAAGATGTTAGGATTTATTTTTATATTTAAGCATGTATTCGTTCATTTCATAATCACACAACTAAACACTTAACGAATTAGAAGTAAAATAAAATAAGTCGATAAAAGCAAATCTAATCGTTTAACTGTCCAGTCGCGACGAATATTCTATCATAAGGTTGGCAAGTATACACATCTCCACCACTAAAGCTAAGGAATAACAAGTCTAAAGCGGTAAAAAGGGTTTTTAGGCTTAAGGGTTAATTATTCTCTTTCACTATCGATCTCAAATTCCAGAAAAGGCGACAAAATCACAAATACATGATCGAATCCACGAACACGATACTTGCAATTGCTCAAATCCTTAACTCGAATAGGCTAAAGATAGGTCCAAACTTCACCAATAATAATATATCAAAAAGGGCGACAAAATCATAAATACATAGCCGAATCCACGACTACGATACTTAAGATTGCTCAAATCCCCAATCTCAATAAATCAAAGGTTCGGTTGGATAAAGAATAATAAAGGGCATGGATAACATTTGGGATATAAATTGGTGTAAAAATAAAAATAAACAAAGCAAATAAATTAAAATCCTAAGTGTGGTTAATCACTATCCCAACCATCCCATGAATAGGACTCATATCATCGAATAACTCACGCTTTAACACTTGAAACACACGCTTTAGGTAGACACGAATTATACTCAACAAGATCTTAATCAAAGAATAAACCTTAATTGGCGTTCCCATAACTGCCAATTCCCATTCAATCCATAGATATAGTACAACAAATAGTGGTGATATCGACCACTTACATAACTTTACATAAGTTGGTTAAAACTAACTTCCAACTTTTCTTTCTTTCTTTTTCTTTTCTTATTTTTTCGATTTTTTTTTTTTTTTTTTTTTTTTTTTTTACATAAACATAGATGTGTGAAATTTCACCACATCACTATAACTTTCTTTCCGGATAATTTTTCCATACTTTTCATGACTTCAGAAATAATGGTAATAGTGAAAGTAGTAAACACACGAAAAATAAACTCCAAAATATACAATATTTACTTTCACTCCAATTGCATTGTGCAATTTCCCGACCTAACCATAGATAATGAATTACGCACGCGAACACATGTAATGTAAGGAAACACACTTTGCCTATAGCAATCAACCAACCACGGATTCTAATCTACAGGGTAGGCTAAGGTGTAAGGGTGTAACGAAATATTTTAAACATAGGTGTAAGAAACGAAAGGAATGGCTCTGAGTGTTTTTCTAGGGGTATCTTACTCTAAAAATGAGAGTAACAAAAGGGTTATACGGGGGTTAACTAACCAGTGTAGTTAGCTAATAACACATAACACATAATAGGCTTTTTGGGTGTAATCCTAGAAATTTATCAATTTAGACAAGTCATTCCAATTATATAAATAATACTCATTATGGTGGTCTCGAATAGTATACAAGCCAAGTTCTAAAGTTTACAAGTCACCGGCACACTCATAGATTTGTGAATTTTGGAAAATCACAATTTTTGAAAATAACGTCATGTGTGCAGCTATGCAACTTAGATCTTAAACAAAAACATGCTAAAAAATTTTAAGTTTGATATATTAAGCACATTTTAAGCATAATTTTTGAAAAAGTTTAGGACAAGTAATTGTTAAGTGTTCTAATTCTCCAATCCCCCCACTTAAGTTAAACAACGTC
This sequence comes from Artemisia tridentata subsp. tridentata, assembly GCA_021014915.2. Taxonomy (NCBI): domain Eukaryota; kingdom Viridiplantae; phylum Streptophyta; class Magnoliopsida; order Asterales; family Asteraceae; genus Artemisia; species Artemisia tridentata. Next base: position 218,592,019 of record CP139505.1, on the reverse strand, counting down.
CTCGTTGTTTGTATAAAAGGTTAAAAACTGGAAAATAAAAGAATTAGAACAGGAAAACTCCCCTGAGATTTGCTCGGTATGATCCTCCATTAGTATAAGAGCAAAAATCAACTTCTTGTGGATTAGAACGTTAAAGCTTCATACTTGATGTATCCATAGGAAATTCAGGAAACTATAATACCACCAATACTTTAAAACACACCTAAGATAAGAAAGGTTCAACTTGCATAACACATTAGTAGTTAGGAAAAAATAAAACTTAAAAATTAAAACTGAAAATCATCAGGTCAGTCGATGCGCCGTATCTTATTGAAGAAGATACGCCGTATCGAGCCTGGAATTAATACGGATCAGAATAAAGATGCGCCGCATCCTTAACCAAGGATGCGCCGCATTAAAATAAACTGATAAATAGTTTTAAAGTCGAAAATAAAAATGCAGAAAAATAAAATAAGATATGACCATTGCAGGAGATGCGTCGCATCTCAGAATTGAGATGCGCCGTATCCTCATGCGGCCTGACTGACTCCACATAAAATCAGAAAATAAAATAAAATAAAAGATAAGCATGGGTTGCCTCCCACTAAGCGCTTGTTTTTGTTCGAGTCACGAGCCTGACTCTACCCTTATTTACTGTGTAATAGGGTGTTGTTCCCCCCACTTGGGATCAAGTGCGGGTGATAGTAGCAATAAACACTATAGGAGTGTAGATTTGCTACTAGAAATGGAAGAAATATGTAAATATCATACCTTGGCAATATATGTACATCTTTCCTATCCTTACCCGGTTTGGTTGATAAATTGGATGACTTGACCATTCCATCTGAAATAGTAGTGTGTTGAGGAAAAATGAGTCTCCTTTCTTCTTGGTTAGTCTCTTTGGTAGTAAGGCGTCCCTTGACTTCCGCAGAAGATGAGAAAGGGTCTTTGGCAAGTAAAAGTTCGAGTTCCTCTATATACTTCATAGGGTCGAGACCATCATCTTCATCAATCATAGCAATGTTTAAGAGCTAATCACCAAATTCTTCTTCGAGCTTCATCAAATACGGGTTGATTACAGGTGCTTCAATAGGTAGTGTAATAAACTTGACCTCATCATTCTTTTGTTTTGCAACCTGTTTAGGAAAACTAGCAAGGTTATTAGCAACGGGATTAATAATATTAAATAAATTTGTACCACTTTGTGTTTTAAGTGACTCCAATTCATCTAGTGAATCTCTATCCTCAACTAGTGGTCTTGCAATTTCAGCATCGTCCCGAATTTCATCCTTCATTAAGTAATCCCAGACTTCTTCAAAATCCCTCGTTGGGTCAAAATCTGGTTGAGGTATGTCATCATAAACTATGGCGTCAAATGGTTCGAAATCAAAATTAGAATACTTTTCATCTTCATCCGATAGATTGTCTAATGGTGGTAATACAATTGCAGAATATTCTTCAACGTAAGGTTCCATATATACATCATCTTGTGCAATCTCCGGAGAAAAAGTACTATCAATAACAATTGCCGGAATTGGTTTCACGGTATATGAATCTTCTTCATCATCATTTGACGTACACCAAGTGTGTTGAAATGGCAATTTGTTTCTTTCTTTCCTTGACTTTTCATGCCCTAAAATCAAGTATTCTTCCATAGTGATTTCTTTCGTCTCAATGACTTGTGCACCATATCTTGCTCTTTTCCAATCATACATCTGATTATTGCTCAAGGCTCTTTCCTCTATAAGCTTGATATATTCTTCCATTGTAATATCCGGATCGTCCATCTTCCTGAAATAAAACTTACTCGTGCAAAAGAAGGGTGAAACGATCAAGGTAAAATAAAAGCTTCTGATATCTGCTGTTGATGCGCCGTATCCTATAAATGGGATACGTCGTATCTTAATACGTTAAAAAATAAATCAGACTTTATTCAGAAAATAGATACGCCGCTTTAGAATTTAAGAATGCGCCGTATCGAATTAATTAATCAAAAATCAACTTATCTAATTAAAATTAAATGCGTCGTATTAACGAAAGTTAATGCGCCGTATTTTCGTTACGTTTAAAAATAAATATCGATTTTTGATTCAGTAAGATGCGCCGTATCGACAGAGATCGATACGCCGTATCTGTTTAATAATTCGCAAACTGTTTTTAATTAAAATAATAGATACGCCGTATCTGCAAAAGCAGATGCGTCGTATGGAGTTAACGTTTAGAAAAAATTTTTATTAAAAACAGATACGCCGTATCTGCAAAAGCAGATGCGTCGTATTACTTTATCGCTTAGAAAAAATTTTCTTATTAAAAACAGATACGCCGTATCTTGGGGAAAAGATGCGTCGTATCGAATTAATTAAACGCGTTGTATTAAAAAAAATTAAACGCAATACGCCGTATCTGAGAGATCAGATGCGCCGTATCGTTTGATTTAGCACAGTACAACGATAGCAGAACAGAAAAATACGAAAAATAAAAAAAACAAATAAAACATACAACGAAAATAAACACACAAAAATAAAAGAAAACAATTAACACACAATACAACAAATATGCAAAATAGTACAATGATGCAATTAATCTAATAAAAAAGAAAAACCTAATTAAAATACTAATCAAATTAACAGATAATAACAATTCACTCCCCGGCAACGGCGCCAAAAACTTGATGCGCGTGATGTGTCGTTGCGGTTTAGCAGTTTTAATGCCTATTCAAGTTTTAAATTTATATTTAGCCGACTTATCAATAACACACACCACTTAACGAGCAGTGTACCCGGTCAGTATGAAGATAATGGTAAGTAGAGTGTCGATCACTAAGAGTGGAACGTATTATCTCGTTATTCTAATCAGTATTTTAATATCCTAACGCAAGGGGTTTCAGCCTGAGAGACTGGCACGGTTTTGTTGCAATTAAATAATAAAATAAACCAATAGGCACGAATCAGCAAGTAGCACACACGTACACAGATAGATACTTGAGACAATAAGAGGGCTGTCCTTATGATTAAGTAGATTGTCACTTGTTTTATTGATAGCTTTATATGAAGTGTATGTAGTTAACCCTTTCTCGTTGGTCCTATTCTTATCGGCGAGTAAACCCTTAATGATTACTTATGTCTAAAAGTTATTCCTAAGTGATCAATTTAGAAACAACCGTGGGAGCCACATTATGTCCCGCACTCAAATGCCCGCAAGCCACTAATAAACACAGAGGTTATCAATGCACTAATAAGTAGTAACCAAAGACATCAACATATAAACTTTAATTGATGGGAAAGCAAGTATTAAAGGGAGTGCAATCTTTCGTTGTCACATTACACAAGCCACCAATCCTGATGAATTAAAGTTTGCTAACACAATAAAACAAAACTACTTAATGAATTAAACACATGCAGCACCTTCTTACAGCTCTTGTATCTTTGATTTGGGTGTGTCTTGTGCTGCCTTCTTGACTGAATTCGTCCTTTGTTCCTCCTGTTTGGTCTTCGGTTTTAGGGTTTTTTGGAACTTGTAATTCGTCTGGTCTACGGGGTATTTATACTTTCTGTCTGAGGGAAGATGCGGCGCATCTACTAAGTAGATGTGGCGCATGTACTTAACTTCGCGTGGGGTCCAAGATTATAATATTCAGGAATATTCGTACACCGCCAGAAGATGCGGCGTAACTCCATGATTAGATGCGGCGCATGTCCTCTTGTATCTTGGATCGTATCTGGTGATATCTTGATAGAGATGCGGCGCATATCGAGAGTGAGATGCGGCGCATCTGGAGCAGAATTGACTTGATCTTGTCCATGTCAGTAGACTTTCACTTTATGCACGTTTTGCTCCATTATTAGTCCAAAATCATTAAGTTTCACCAAATGCTTGTTTTTACCTGAGAATTACAAAAGTAAACGATTAAGTATCAATCCTCATACATAATATAGTAAAACAAGTCAAATTAATAGGATAAATGATAGTAATAAAATGTACTTATTTGAGTTCATCACTTCCACTTGAATAACTATTAATATAGTAATGACATGGGCTAGTCTAGCTTAACAGATCCCAATGCCCCCAGCTCGATCCGAGTATGGTTTTCCTGGAAAAAACCACGTGATGATATAATCATCATACTTATCCTTTTGTTGCTAATACCGCGTTAATATGGATATGGATCTAGGTCATTCCATAATTAACAATTAGTTTCTCGTTTACACATAATTGATCAAGATTACCAAATCATCTGAACATCATTTAGATAGCCTTTGGGTGTGCGCACGCAAACATCTTGTCAATCCTACGAGTGGCCAAGCAGTATTAAACTTCAACACAAAGTTGAAGGAACAAATCCTTTATTGACTACGAGCATAACCCTCGAACTTCGCATCACTTCCGAAAATAGCCCTTATAACTACCTTTTACGGATAGCGTTAGACTACCTTACAGAAAATGAGCTACATCCTCGGCAATTATCTGGTATCTCAAGTATGAGGATAAATATTCATGATTTACTTAATGACGACGATCCATAAAGTATAATCATGTGGTTGGGATAAGTCCTATATTCAATTTATCCAATATTGGTGTCTCTACCTTACAGTACATTCTACCAATCCTCACATTTGTCTTAGTTCAATAATATTCCCATATTATTAATTGACAACAGACCATTTAGAATAAATTAATTATTCACGGATTTAAACATGCAAATATAGGACACAAATATTATAAATGAGAATAAACGTTATCCGTACTTTATTTCATTAAAATAATAATTGTTTTACATGTCCCTTATCCAAAATACTAATCCAACATATTTACATGAAACTATCGGCTAAACGAAGACCAATACCCTGAGCATGTCGAGTAAACGTTTCCTTAGGTAATGCCTTCGTGAAAGGATCAGCCAGATTGTCATCTATGTGAACTTTGAGTACATTGATCTCACCTAGTTTGACTTGTTCTCGAACATAGTGGTACTTTCTACGAAAGTGTCTGGCGCCCTTCATAACACCAGGTTCATTGGCGAATGTGATTGCAGCAGAGTTTTCGCAATACACATTTATAGGTAATTCATTTGACGGCATCACTCCAAGATCCGAAATGAATTTCCTTATCCAAATAGCTTCTTGTGCAGCTTCCGATGCAGCAATATACTCAGCTTATGTAGCAGATATGGCCGTTGTACTCTGCTTCTTGCTCTTCCAGTCTACAGCAACTCCATTTATGACAAAAACGTAACCCGTCTGAGACTTCGTATCATCTTTATCAGTCTGAAAGGACGCATCGCAGAAACCTGTAACATTCAGTTCTGCGTCTGGATTTCCCCCGAAAACAAGAAACATATCTTTAGTATTCCTCAAATACTTAAGAATGTTCTTAACAGCATGCCAGTGATCTTTCCCTGGGTTTTGCTGATAACGACTGGTTAAATTTTGTGCGAATGCCACATCTGGCCTTGTACATCTAACTGCATACATGATAGATCCTACTGCCGAAGCATACGGAACTTTCTTCATGTATGCCACCTCTTCAGGTGTAGAAGCACACATTTCGCTACTTAAGCCATGTTCTACTTGCATGGGCAAATATCCCTTCTTGGAATTTTGCATATTGAATCTCTTCAATATTTTATCCATGTAAGCACTTTGGCTTAAACCGATCAACCGCTTAGATCTGTCTCTATAGATCTTGATTCCAAGGATATAAGCTGCTTCTCCTAAATCCTTCATGGAAAAACATTTACTCAGATAAGCCTTAACTTCATCAAGACTAGGTATATGATTTCCCATGATTAATATATCATCGACATATAGGACAAGAAAAGTAGTGTTACTCCCACTAACTTTGTGGTATACACATGGCTCATCGAAATTTTGAGTAAATCTAAACTTCTTGATTTCCTCATCAAATTTCTTATTCCATTGCCTGGATGCTTGCTTCACTCCATAAATGGATCTTTGAAGCCTGCATACACGCTCAGGAAATTGTGGATTCACAAACCCTTCAGGTTGCGCCATATAAATGTCTTCATCTAGGCGACCATTCAGAAAGGCGGTTTTGACATCCATCTGCCAAATCTCATAGTCATAGTAGGCAGCTATGGCTATAAGAATCCTAATAGCTCTAATGTCGGCCACAGGAGAAAATGTCTCCTCATAGTCAACACTGTATGTTTGGGTAAAGCCTTTAGCCACCAAACGAGCTTTGTAGGTGTGTACTTTGCCATCCATGTCCGTTTTCTTTTTGAAGAGCCACTTACTCCCAACTACCTTAGCATTGGGAGGAAGGTCTACTTCAATCCAGACTTTGTTGTCTTTCGTGGATTGCATTTCCCCATCCATAGCAACCTGCCATTTATCCTTATCAGGACTATTAATAGCAGCACTATAAATAGTTGGCTCATCAAGATCCCCTAGTATAGTTTCCTCACACTCTACATTTAAACATAGACGATTAGGAGCTTTTGTAGATCTTGAAGATCTACGGATGGGTACCACTTCAACTTCTGGTGGAGGACCTAAACTTTCAGGTTCCACTGGAAGTGTGTTAGTGGCTTCAGAAGGTGACGTATCTTCATGATCACTTTCAAGATCATATACCCTCCCACTGAATTCTTGAGATATTAGATTATCCTCAAGAAATTCGCCATACCTAGCCACGATGACCTTATTTTCTGGTGGGAAGTAAAAGTAGTAACCCTTTGTTTCCTTAAGGTATCCTATGAAGATACACTTAACAGATCTTTGTTGGAGTTTATTAGGTGAGTCACGTTTAACAAACGCCTCACAACCCCAGACCTTTAAGTAAGAAAAGTTGGGAGCTTTTCCAGTCCATACTTCATATGGAGTCTTATCAACCTTGTTAGTTGGAATCCTATTCAACACGTGAACAGCTGTTTCAAGAGCATAGTCCCAAAAGGATAAGGGAAGAGTTGTAAGATTAAACATAGATCGTACCATATCTAACAATGTACGATTTCTCCTTTCAGATACACCATTTTGTTGTGGAGTATAAGGAGAAGTGAGTTTTTGGACAATGCCACTCTCAGCTAGATAATCTTTAAACTCTTGGCTTAAATACTCACCACCACGATCGGATCGAAGGGCCTTAATCTTCTTTCCGAGTTGTAATTCTACTTCATTTTTAAAGACCTTGAATGTCTCAAAGACTTCATGTTTATGTTTAAGTAAATAAACATAACCATAACGACTATAGTCATCCGTGAAGGTCAAGAAGTAGCTAGCACCGCGCTTAGACACATGTCTAAGTGGACCACACACATCCGTGTGTATTAATCCAAGTAGATCTGAAGCCTTTTCCATATTGCTATGGAAAGATTTCTTCGTCATCTTACCAGATATGCAAGATTCGCATTTATCAACTGAATCATCATTGATATTTTTCAAAAGCCCATCGTGTTGCAGCTTTTCCATGCGTTTCTTGCCTATATGAGCAAGACGACAGTGCCATAAATAAGACGAATCCAAGTTAGACTTGATTCTATACACAGAATTATTTCCGTTGGATGCATGATTTTCCATATCAATTTCAAACACACCATTTAATGGAATTGCATTAAAATAAAAAACAGAATTTAAAGAAACCGAAATTCCATTATTATTAAAAGTATGCTCAAAACCATTATCCAACAATAAAGAAACTGAAACAACACCTCTAACAATAGATGGTGCGTAATGACAATTGTTCAATACTAAAATTAAACCCGAAGGTAACAGTAAATCAAAAGTCCCTATGGCTTCCACTGCTGCACGTATACCTTTGCCGACATACAAGTAGCATTCCCCATAGTTCAGCTTCTTCACTCCTCTAAGCCCCTGCGATGTATTACAAATGTGAGTACCACATCCTGTATCATATATCCAGGCATTTTGCTTACGAGGAAAAGAAAATAATTCAACCATAAAAATACCTGATGTGCTGGCGCCATGCCCAGCCTTGGCATTTTTATTCTTGCGACACTCCTCAAGCAGCAATGGACAGTCCCTCTTCCAGTGTCCAGGAGTGTTACAGTGGTGACAAGCAGCTGTATCCTTTTTAGGATAATCCTTCTTAGGAGGAGGATTCTGCTTCTTGGGCTTCTGCTGATGGATCACGACCTGTTTTCCTTTGTCAGCTTTCCCTTTGCCCTTCTTGTTCACATTGTGCGGTTTACCGGGCTTAGCTACCCTACCACCTCTAATTGCCATCACAGCAGGTGTAGGAGCTTTCTTAGCGAGTCCTTTCTCATAATCAATGAGTATTGCATGCAAGTCAGTAAATGTCTTCCCCTTGCAATGCATGTTAAAATTGCGCACAAACTCACCATACAATTCCTCATTGAGGGATCTATTGATGAGGCCAACTTTAACATCTTCCACATACCCGCATCCGAGTGCATCCAATTGGTCAAGATATCCTTTCATCTCCAATACATGTGCACTCACGGGTTTGGTTGCTTCCTGCTTGCATTTGGCTATAGAATCTAGCACATCATATAACTCAGCCGTTGGAGGTTTCTCAAACATACGTTTGAGTTGCTCAATCATTTGCATCGGACCATAATTCTCAAACTGTTTTACCAGCTGAGGATCCATCCCCGATAGTATGAGACAAGCCGCATCATTGTGCTTGTCATAAGCTTCGTTATACTCTCTAAGTAATTCATTAGGAGAGTCAGCAGGAGGAGCAACCGGGAGAGGCTCACTAAGACATTCAAAACGTTTGGCAATTCTAAGAACAATCCTTAGATTACGATACCAATCGTTGAAATTTTTAGTCCCAGTCAATTTCTCTTTTTCAATCATCATTTTGAAAGAAGAGGTAATGTTTGACGTGTTTCCGGGTTGGGCCATTTCTACAGAAAAAGTTCAAAAGTTAGTACTTTCGATAATTAAACTTTTCAAGAAAATTAAACACCCATGGTAAATTATATTCACCATTTAATTTTCACTGAAAACTAGGATCCTAATTGACGCCGTTTCATTACATCAGCTTTGGCTGCTAGCAATGAAAGTGCTCAATAAGGTACGGGATCACCCAATTGCTAATATCCAATTGCAATTCCTAGAAATCTTGTGACTTACATTATATTGCCAACATCAGTTGCAAAATGTAAGCATGTTTCATCCCCAAATCTTTATGCCTTGGCGCCGTTCCATTACATCAGCTTTGGCTGCTAGTAATGAAAGTGCCCAATTAAGTTAACCAACTTAAGAAACATGTAAATTGACGTCGTTTCATCACATCAGCTTTGGCTGCTAGCAATGAAAGTACTCAATTTACCCTTAGACAACCACCCTTTGAACATCACATTCAGCTTTGGCTGCTAGTGATGTAGGATGAAACCTTAGGTATTCCTTTTTGTAGTTGGATGGCATATTACTTAAATTTTAAGGGTATTAAATTTTTGATGTATGTAATCAAAAAATATGTACAAAGATGTCATGCATTCATCTTTGTATCATATGTTTTCTACAAAAACTGTTTACTCATTCGCAGCTTAAATCAACAAAATTTAATTGATGGCGTTGAGAAACTTACAACATTGCCTTAAGATGCTTCGTACTTTTTCATGGTGTACTTGGTAAGTCTATTATTGACGCACAGGCGAGCGGAGGGGCAAACGTCCGCCGAAGCTAATTAAAAACGCGCCCCTTTCGGATGACAATTTAATGTCAAACCTCCTTATACCCACTTTATAGTTTGTCAATAATAGGTCCGCCGCTTCGACCACTTTTGTACAGTCGCATCAATCAATTAAAACTTTAAGATTTAAAGCTTAAAACATTTATGTAGTAAATTATTAATTGCTAGTCTCGCCTGGGAGCAAATTACCGTGCGAAGCGAACCACTGTCGGCACATAAGACTTGGAAATTAAATAGTTTACTACAAAGGTTTCATAGTTATTAGGTTCATTTATTTTTTTATTCAAAAAATTACCCTCTTTGATGTTACAATCCATCATAATTAAACACAAAGAACAAGTAATTGAAAAAATAAATAAACACTCAATAACACATATATGATCATTAACAATATCATATAGCCACATGCAAACCTTTTGATAAATCCTATTAATTATCTATGTGAATTTATAATGTATGTAATTAATAAAACTCCCATTGGTTTTCGAGCTCATTGTGCCCAATGGACCACAGACTCCAAATAACTTGGCCGCGTAAGTTTTGATTAATTAGATATCACATTGCACATAACCAATTAATTAATATATTAGGGTCTTCCCTAATTTTAGATTTATCTTAAAAAATCATGTAGCAATTAAACACAAAACATTCCATGACAAAACATGCAAGATTTTGTCATGGATCCCATATAGCACTTTAAATCATGTATCACATATTTACAAGCCTATATTGTACGCAATCTAATTAATGACATCACATAGGTACTCATTAATTAAGCCCTAAAAATTGCATGCAATCCTAGGGTTACTACAAGATTTTTACTAATAACCAAAAACCCTAAAAAAAATATGGGTGTCGACCCATATTAGGGTTTACCAAAAAAAATCAAAACCCTGGATAACCAATTGCATGTATCTATTCAACAAGATTCAATTTTTAAGGTTTTTAGTAATTAATTACATGTTAAAAACGGGCTCATGATGCCACTGTTGGAATATTAGAATCATAAATCTATAAACTAATAAACACAAACCATAAACATCAAAGCATGCACAGCGGATTTGCATCTACGATAACATGTAAATTAATTAACTAAAACTTAAATAGAAAGCGTACCTTTTGATTCCTAGCAAGAACAAGGAATCACGTGCTTCAAGAACAAAATATATAAACCCTAATGTGAGGTTTATATGGATCGACAAGGGCAATAACACACAAGCTAAAGGAAGCTTGTTACTCGTTCTTGTACACACGTAATACTAGCGTTCCAATGGGAAAATCTAGGTTCTAATCACAAAACAATTCCAACACTTGTGTTGTAGTAAATTTGGCACACCCAAGGTGTTTGGGAAGTGATGGCCGATCGACTACAAGAAGAGGAGAAGAAGAAGAAGTTGGAAAGTTAGGGAATTAGGGCTAGAGAATGACAAACACATAAGGTTTGTATTTATAGCCTTCTTTGGCTTGTTCCCTACTCCACAAAACCGACTCCCACATCCATTAGGATGGGTCGGCCGAATCTAAGCCCACACAAGGGTTCTAGATCCTTTTATTCTCCTTTTTCATTATTAGTCCTTTAACGACCGTTATCTCTAACTCCGTTAAGTACTAACGTCCGATAAGTGTTGTTTTTTGAAATGAATAAATAAAATATAAAATATATTTAATTTATTCAAACCATTGAAACTCTTACGTATTGTGTGCAATCCCGAGTCTCGGGTTCGAAACCGGGCATACTAATATTAATATTTATTCACAAACTCTAACATAATATGGTATCATTACAGCTCGATATTGTTACAAAACAAAACACTAATCGGGAAAAAGATGCCCAAACACAAATATTTAGAATTAAGTAAAAACTCAAACTTGCCATATTCCCAAAATTCCTAATGCATATTTCTATGTTCTTTGACATCAAAGCATAAATTTTACCTTTTTTACTTATTGTAAACCAATTAGTCACTTTCAATATAACATGCATGTTGAAAATTTTGGTACCCCCCCCCCCTCCCTCCCCCTCTAAAATGATTACATCTGTCCCAATAATAACATCAAAACCCTTATCATATCGCCACTTAGTTTCTTGACGGATTCTAAATGTTCTTTGTTACTCCAAAATAATTTTTTGGCATGCAGCTTTGATAGTGAAGATTCTTCAAGATTTGTTGTGACGTTTTCGTGAAGAAGCTCAAGTGCTTTGTCATCTCCGTCTGTGGGGACCACGAGGTGTGCGGTTTTCTTAGCGATCATGGAGCAGATTCCTCCACAACCGGATTCTAGCTCGAGTACCTTTTTTCCTGATACTATGGTTTGGTTTGAAGCAAGAACAGAGGCCATGAGTCGAGCTGATTCCTATAACATTGAACCTGTAGATTTGCAAGTGTGTTGGAACTATTTGGAAAGTAGTTTGATCTTGAAGTTCCAATCTCGTAACTTGAACTCCATGATCTGTTAGATTCATCATAAAAGATGATTTTAATTAAACAGAGAATATAAAAACAACAGAACATGTAATGAATTCTCTTTTGCATAAACCTTGGACAACAATTATCCGTAACAAGAAACATTATTGTGGTGTTTGGATTTGCATTATCAAACTGATTGTCAATAAGATCGAATGAGGTAAAAAAAAAAAAAAAAGGAGTGTTAAAGTTTCGACAAAGTGACCAATTATTAATTGGGAATTGATATGTACACATAGGATTTTACTTTGCACACATATAATTAATGTATAAGGACAACAATACCTTCATATTGTTTTTATCCTTCAACTTAACATCTTTGTGTAATCAATCTATGAGCATTTGATCATCATATTCCACCGGCACTTTGTATCATAGAGATAATCTAAACTAAAATCACCGTCAGTTAGAGCATCAACCCTTTATGCAACTTAAATAACTGTTCTGGAGACCTTCGACTGCCGCCTCAATTTGGATCCCAAAATAATGGTTGATGGTGGAATAAACCGAACAAGAATAAACTAGTCAAATTCTTAATCAACAAAATAATGAGCTATACTGGATGCCAAAAATGGTATCATTATCATAATATCATACGCAGATTCTCCTTTTTATAGATGTACATTTGGTACTCGTATGTATTTTTCAATATTGAGTATGAAGCAATAATTCAACCTTAAAGACAAGGCTCTCTTCAATTGATTTTAGTCTTCATCTACTATAACTTAAAACATGTTACAAGGCCCACACGGTGGCATGTGCGATCACAACAATGTTTTCTAAAATGAATAATATGTAATCTTGCCGTGCTTCATTCTCAAAAATATTTAATGACGAAATGAACGATACTGATAGATGGGAATCGGGCTAGAGGGTCTGGCGTTGGAGGAAGTTTGGTCAAAAGATCAAAAGCACAAAGAAGGAAACGCAACAAAAGAACAATATGAGGGTATTGTTGTCTTTACACATTAATTGTCTGTGTACAAAGTAAAATCATATGTGTACATATCAATTCCCTCAATCGCATACCATCTGCAACAAAATTTTATCTATTTACCCCTCTTATTTAACACATTTTAAAGACTTCACGCACAATTTATTGTGTGCACTTCAAAAAAATATAAGAACGTCTTTTGCGTCATTTGACGTTTTTTATAATTTTCTAAATACTCGAACAACCAGTTACAAAAGCACATACAGAACCGGGGGGGGGGGGGGGGGCCCCCCCCCCCCCCCCCCCCACCACAAAAAAAAAAAACTTATTTTAGACCATATCTTTGTAACTAGAAGATGGTGTATTCCTTGTTAACCTTATATATTCTAGCTAATAAATACTACACACATTTACGGAATGCCATTAATCCTCAGATATAACTTCAAATACTAAAGGAAGTATGAGAGAGAACAAAGAGTAGAGCGCGTGACAGATAGAGGGTAAGCACACATCACTTCAAGCATATGAATCTCATAATTTGCAATAAAGGCGATGGGTGCTCACTCTCTTCTGTCACGACTCTTTACCTTTAGTTTCCGATCATTTGTAGACCGAACATTTGTTGTTGTTTTGATAAGTTGCACGCTGCCATATATAGAAGGTGGAACCCTAGTATACATGTAGAAAGCTTTCTTGAATTAGCTACACAGACCAAATTAAATATTTTGTTTGTGTACTACACTATGTATCATCAATTACATTATTGTGTGCATGATTGATGTGTGACTAAGAAGTAGGGGCTTTCACCTTATATAGAATTTTCAAAGATTCTTTCCATGCCATTTTATTTTATATAGTATATAAACATTTTTCGCACATTTACTATTCACAAATAGTGAATATCAAACAAAATGGTTAAAATTGGTTCATGTGGTTTACTTACGATTAAAACCATATAGCCTTCGAAAATTGCAAAAAAGGCCTCTACCGTTTACTCTCAATTAAATAAATAGTCCATAAGTTAAATCTAAAGGCCGTTAGTGTAACACAAAATTTCATAAACGTCCCTCCGGTTTACGTGTGTTGCAAAAAATGTTAAATCTAGGGATTGTTTGTGTAACGAACTCTTGCGATTACAAACACAATCCCTATGTTAAATCTGGGGACTATTTCTGTGACGTACATGGATAGTGCCTGTAGTTACCTACTGATTTTAGAAACGATCATTTAGTTAAATCTAAGGAATGTTTGTCTAACAAAAAGAATTCACATAAAACCCGCGTCCCACAGCGGAAAACGAGTAAAAAAAATCCTCGTTGAGAATTAAAGTGATGTGGTTTTATCTATTTTTTTCCTAAATATATTACTTCAAATCAAGAATCAGTGTATAATATTTTCTATTGATTATATCTTCTTTTTTTGTGTTAGATAAGGCCATATCTATTTGATTGACATGATGATCGATCTCTCAAGATTACACCAAGCGTTAGTTAGCATAAAAGTTTCATAAATGTCTCAATATTACACCAAGCATTTTTTTTTAGAATGACAACTAACAGTCTCACAATATAACCCATAACCATTTTAGTTTGGGAGCTTTTAACACAACTAGGAGTACCATTGGGACACAAGCCCTTTAGTAATATTACACCAAGCATTAGTTAGCATTAAAGTTTCATAAATGATTATCATGAATATAGAAGAAGATATTTATCATTATACATTTGCTCTTTCCAAATAATATTGTGTTGGCTGGTAATTAATGATATTACAGAACATGTTGATGCAAAGTTGAAATGATTGTTGGACCGAAGAAGTTCCAGATTACAGAATACAAATATAGAATTCAATTCGAATTTATCTTTCCGAGCTATGAAATGATTTGTCTCGAGAAGACTCGATTCGATTTGACTCTCCTTTTGAAAAGGTTGCTTTGTGAGTGTTAAAATTTAACAATTAACATTGTTGCATTAAGCACCAGGTGTTATTACAACTCTGATACAATACATCATTTCTATAAATATTTATGGTGCTTTCTCTTTTGCCTTTTGCCCATATCGCCCAACATTCTAGATGGATTCTTACTTATATGCCACTTTAATTTGCATGCAAACTTAAATAGCACTTTGTTAAGATGAGATGCACAATTTGCGTGTCTTTTAACAATAACCCTCATGTATTCTCGCAGCTCATTCACAGCAAATTGAACGTTACACAACACATCATTTATAAGTAGAAGGTAAATCAAATGGTCAAAAAACCTTGCAGGTAGTGCTTACTTTTGCACACACATTCAAACGGAAAGCTACAATTCATTTGCACTAGTTTAATTCTATGTAGCTCAAGATCCACAAATGAGGGACCTATTTGCGTGTTATCACATTTATATCGACACGTATCTCCTAATCTATAAACGTTGTCACAAGGGACAGAGAATATGATTTTCAAGTTTAATTTTCCGTAGATAGCAAAGTGGTGCATATTTCATTAAACTGCTAATACATAGAACTAGAACTACTAGCAGAATATAGTTCTTAACTAGCTGACGAAAATTGTTCATATCATAAATTACTTTATATTCAAGTTATCCTACAATTAGTATTGTGTTATGTAAGTGGACATTTACATGTACACATACACTATAGTTAAGATACGATTAATATGACATTAGCGATGAAGAAGACTATACGTAGTAAAGGGTGGCTTTTCATGTTTAAAATTTTAAAAAGATAGCCAAAAAAACTAAAAGGAATACGGCGATGAAAGTAACAAGCGATCAAAGCTTAACACATCCTCACCCCACCAAGTATCTTGGGCAGTAAAGTAACTTAAAGTATACGTGCTTTATATATATATATATATATATATATATATATATATATATATATATATATATATATATATATATATATATGGGGGACTTTCTTACGAGAACCATTTTATCTGCGAGAACTGAGAGAACCTCAAAAAACATACATGCACGCCTTTTAAAATAAAATAAAAATACATGCAAATCATCAATAATCGTAAGTATCCACCTATGTTCTTCAATATCATCATGAACTCATCATCTTTTTTCACAAAAACCTTACACAAGGCCGCAATATTGTCGTTGCACGCCTTATAAGAACATACATGCACACCTTCAAAGAAAAATGTTGTATTTCCAATTTTTTATCAAATTCTTTAGAACAACTATGTTTTTTTTAAAACATATATGTTGTTTTTAGAATATATGTGCAAAAATACAATTATTGAAGGCGTGCATGTATGTTTTTGGTGGTTCTCTCAGTTCTCGCAGATAAAATAGTTCTCGCAAGAAAGTCTCACATATATATATATATATATATATATATATATATATATATATATATATATATATATATATATATTTAGTTTGGGTAAGCATGCCATATATATATACCTCCTTTATGGGCATATAGCACTGTCTGTAAAGTAGATATGGGATTTTTTTGTTGTATAATTGGGGTCATTAGGACCATAAAGTTTTCAAGGTTAAGCCTCAAATCACTCACATCATACTTGTACCAAATGATGCAACAATTTCCAAGTTAATCATATCATTTAGATCATATTACTCTTGCACTTTATACTTTTTTGTTAACCTTTAATTAGCCCGATCACCCTTATATATTAGAAAGATCACGAGATTAAGGTGGATATTTACATGCTGTGAAAGCATATAGATACAGTAAGAATCTACAGTGATAATATGCTTTAATGTGTGCCCTACTACACCTTTCTTCTTGATTGCTCTAATGGTGAATGGAATTCCTTTTTGCCATGTTCTCACACAATCTTGATCTGACTTTCGGCCAATGCAGCATGTTCTATGTGCAGCTTCCCAGGTGCTCCACTTGATCTGGGAATGATCTTTTTATGGCTACATGCATGCGAACCATGAAATAAAATATAGATGATACTATTCCTTTTTTCTTTGATACAAAATGTCAAAAAGCCATTGAAATATATCAGTGCTCCATTTGATCTGGGAACTGATAATAGATTTTTGATATTTTGTGCTAGATTAATTTTCTTCAAAATGATTATAAGTGCAAAACTGATAATAGGTTTTTTGATATTTTGTGCTAGATTTATTTTCCTCAAAACGAGAATAAGCTAAGTGTAAAACCCTAAAATGATATGTACTATTTACCTACCATCTCATGAAGGGCGATTACAAATGCAGGATATGACTCATAATTCATATAATTTACAGGGTAATATTACTAGCATTGATTGAATTTAAATTCCAATTTGTGGACTGTAAATTGGACTTGCAGGGCTGGTCCAAAACAGATTCATTATAACCCAAAATTGTCCCAGAAGAATGAGTACTAAGTCTTATGCACGTTGGAAGTAAAGACCAGGTTTTTAGGAGTATATTTGGAGTAGTCAAATAAGTGGAGGAAGTGGTTGCACTTTTATCTCCTAGTCTTTTGTTTATGCTTTACCTATTCAGTAGTTTTTCAGTATTTAAGCAAGGTAGCAGTAGTAAAGTTTATTTATCAGTTCAAGTATTGTAATTTTCCCTTTAATGAAATCATTCTTCCAGCAAACACTATATCTTCCTCTTTATCCTTCCTTCTTTTAAGTTATCCTATGGTAGTTAAAACACATGTCATCACTTTTCGAAATCCAAAAGGGGTTAGTCAATGCTTGTTTAGTGTAGGTATAAGTTGCATGCAAAAAACACCATGGTGCAAGCTCATTGTCTTCGACTCATGATGAAGTTCAAGGACGGAAGAGGAGGGTTACTGCATCTTATCCGATGCTACAAAGACGAATCTCTGTGTGGGCAATTAAAGATGCGAGTGAATTTGCAAGCACAAGGAGTGGGGAACCTATCACGCGACTAGAATTGAAAAACGGAAGATCGGATGGCTTAAGAGCATTTATCAAGCGATTCCTTGAGAAAGTGTACTGATGTTAGCGATAGGATCGGTAAGGAAGCGTGGGAGACGCTTCGTATATGACTTGGAGCCAAACGTGTAAAGGAGCCTAAAGTACTAACTTGAGAAGCGATTTTAAAGGGGATCCGATGAAAGACAGTGAATCAGTGTGATGACTTTGCAATCGTGAGATTAAATACCAGTTTGACGTATATCGAGGAGATACGGTGGTGGAAGAAGTTTTTCAGGCTGTTCCGATACGTTATGCAATCGAATCGATGAACAGTTTGGGGACTTAAAGAACATGACGTGTAAGAGTAGTGGTCGTCTTAAGACCACGAAGAGATCCGAGTATGAATTTAACAGGGAACAATACTGTAACGACCAAGAATTGGTTCTCACACCTTCAGGTGACGAGTTGACTAAAATAGAAGAGATTCATGTTTAGTTTTAGTGAGATAGTAGAGAGAAGGTGGAGTGTTTAGAACTTTGATATTATTGCTATGGAAATAAGTTCACAGCCACACCCCACAAGTGAAGACTTGTGGGGTATTTAAATGCCTAAAAATACAACTATTGGAATATTACATTATAAGTCCTTGCACTATATGCATTCTAGTTGTCTACTTCCAATTCATGTAAATATCGCCCAGCTTCATTTCTAACAATCTCCCTCCAGCTGGAGATATACGTGAATTGGTTACAATGATTCCTAACAATTACCTAACAATGATAAAAGCAATGCTGAAGTAGAGCAGTTTCCTTTTGAGGATGTCTTCACAGCTCTTGATCTTCTCGTATCTTTCTCAGCTTGCTTGACTTACTTGCAAAATCACTGTAATAACCTAATTGGGTTATTACTCCCTCCCAATTAGTGAGGCATTTTCTTTTACATGCTCCCTCCCAAATTGACAACCCGTTTGATATAGCCCTGATGCTTGTAGAAGAAGTTTCTCTGAAATCTTGCCAAATAGTCTTCAGTCTCTTGCACAGCGGAAAATGGATTATAGACTGATAACTTGTAACTTCTTCACAGGTTTGTTTGGGGAACATCATATCAACATCTTCAGCTCACTTAGAATGCTTCCAGTTCTGCATAAACAGCCCCGATGTACACATTTCTCCCTCTAGGATGATGACGATCTTTCGGACTCATCCTACATGTGTGTACATAGACATATCAACTAGAAGCAACATACAAATCAATACCCCATGAGTGGATGTCGATAACTATTCTCTCTACAATTTTCTTTAGATTAATCTCTTCTCAGACCTCTTGGCAAGACTAGTCCTCGTATATACTAACAATGCAATTCCCGACAAATGACAAAATTTTACGGCTAACAATCTCTCCCCAAAGTGATGTCATACGGGAATTGCTTACAACGTTCCCTACAAGTAAAATACAATACAAAAACATGAGAAAGATCTTCAAACTTCATTACTTCGTTCAGCTTGCATAATCTTCCCAGCCGCCATTTCTTTACTTGCAGACGAACTAAGTGAGCAAATCTAATTAGGGTTTAATTCAGAGTGCCCTGAGTGCTCTCCCCTAATTAGTGCTCTCCCCCAAACTGACAACCTCATATTTTGAATGCCCTAAGTGCCCTGCAGTTCGGGGGAATATGGTATCAACATCTTTATCTCACCAAATGCATCCCAGTTATTTTTCCCATGAGAGATCAGCCCGTACATTTCTCTCCCCTGCTGGTTACGATTTATCGGAATCAGCATACTGATGTGTACGTGAAATACAAACTGGAAGCCCTTTATAAGGAATCATATCAGCCCGTGAGAAGATGTCGATATACCCAATCTACCTCCTGTATTAAAAACAACGGCTTCATGTAGTGACTACTGACGGAGAAAACCCACTACGACGAATTTGAGACTGAAGTAGAATAACCCAAACTTGTGACTTAAACTTGCACCGTTGTATGACTAAGTACCTATACTGAGCACTACAACGTAACTCCTTAAAGCATAGGTCGTTTCATATACCCATCCATCCTTCCTTAATAGTATATGAACATCTCTTGAATTATCCACATCTTTGTGTGTCACTGAGTACTACAACGTATCTCATTTAAGTAATAGTTAACTAGGTCTTCTTCCGTCCACCCCTTGACCTATGAAAACTAGATAACCCAAGACTTAATCATCGAATGCTCTGTGAGCCATTTAAGATCGAGCAAGGATCTCGAAGAATCATGCATCCAACCAACTGCTAAAAGGGACCAATTGCGAAAGGGACCAATTGCGAAAAAGTTCAACCAATTGCAAAAGAGTTCAACCAATTGCGAAAGGGTCAGATCATGCATCCAAGCAACCCTGATATCTTCAAGATACTAAGTACACGTACCCGTGAAATTCCACTTCATCTTCAACTAAGTAACAGCTAATCATCATCCTAGTAGTCACAGTTGATAACAATCAATTTTGTAGCCATTGTCATTTGATTGTGAATCTTGTTCAGGATCTTTTCGGTTATACGTGGTAATTTTGAAGGTACAGTCCGATAAGTTCATTTGTGATTTTGGTGTGAAAAATGCCATAAAATGCAATTCTAATGAGGCTGGAAAATTTTGAGTTTAAGAAATTTTTACGCCAAAAATTCCTCGAAAAATTCGAATTTTGGCCAAAAAATTTGAATTTTGGGCCAAAATTTTCACTCTTGTACTAGAATTTGAATCTCGCGTAAAAATGGACCGTTAAGTCTCTCCTCCGAATTAAATTTTGCTCAACTTTTTCCGCCAAAAGGTTGTCCGATATCAGAAATGTAGTGTTGTCCGATATGAACTCTAGAATAAGGTTGTCCGATATCAGAAATGTAGTGTTGTCTGATATCGCATTTGGTACAAAGTTGTCGGACAGAACTGCGATAGAGCTGAATTGCGATACGTCTGTTGAGTTGCAAATGCGATAAGAACTGCGATACGTCTGTTGAGTTGAATCGCGATAAGTCAATTGCGATAAACTTATCTGAGCCAACTGCGATAGAAGTTTGTCTGAGTTCGAATTGCGATAATGTCTGACAGAGTTGCAACTGCGATAGAACTTGTCAAATGCGATAAAACGCTGCTGAAGCAAGGAATTGCGATAAAACAGCACTTTTACCAACTTCTTTGACTTTTTGTATCACTTGCCCACTTGACCTTATCTTGCAAGATATTATCACTGACAACTTTCACCCACTGCTACCAACTTGGACCAATAATTCACACCTTTCACCTACTTGTTCCGATTATAATATTCACAAACAAATCTTATACAAGATTTTTTATGAACTTCGATCTATGAACCAAGAACAAACACAAAAGTTTGATCTTCCAAGCCAAGATATGAGTGAAGAACGAGTGAACTTTCACAGCCAAGTCGATTAGAACACAAAACAAATACAACCTTTGACATAATATTTGTGTATGATTGCAAGAAAAGCTAAAAGGCTCACGTTTTTATAACAAAAACGCAGCTTTTTGTTACTGTAAAACACAATCCGAACACAAACAAAATAAAACACACCAAAAATCACCTTTGTAACCTTAAAAGCACCACGATTCGCCTAGAATCTCCCAGGTTTGCTCTGATACCAATTGTAACGACCAAGAATCGTGTTCTCACACCTTTAGGTGGACGAGGTTGACTAAAATAGAAGAGATTAATGTTTAGTTTTAGTGAGATAGTAGAGAGAAGGTGGAGTGTTTAGAACTTTGATATTATTGCTATGGAAATAAGTTCACAGCCACACCCCACAAGTGAAGACTTGTGGGGTATTTAAATGCCTAAAAATACAACTATTGGAATATTACATTACAAGTCCTTGCACTATATGCATTCT
The DNA here is from genome assembly GCA_021014915.2 of Artemisia tridentata subsp. tridentata. Classification (NCBI taxonomy): domain Eukaryota; kingdom Viridiplantae; phylum Streptophyta; class Magnoliopsida; order Asterales; family Asteraceae; genus Artemisia; species Artemisia tridentata. The sequence continues at coordinate 218,570,251 of CP139505.1, read as the reverse complement.
AGTTGTCTACTTCCAATTCACGTAAATATCGCCCAGCTTCATTTCTAACAATCACTATTACTCACTCATGCCGAGTGGTCATCACGTTCCAAGAAAGCTAACGAGAAGGACTCGTTGAACGCTTCAAGAGGAAGAGGAGGTTCTGGTAGCCGAGGTCGGGGACGAGGCCGAGGCCGGGGACGTGGTCGTGGTCAAGGTGATGGCCATGATTTCAAAACAAACTGGAATGATCAGAAGCATGGCCAGAAAGATAAAAGCAAAATAAAATGTTTTGCTTGTGAAGAGTTTGGTCATTATGCGTCTGAATGCCCGAAAAAAAAGCAAACTGAAGAAGCTAACCTCACTCAAACTATTGATGACGAACCTACTTTGATGATGGCAATTTCATAAGAGAATGCTTATGGTGAAGTATTTTTGAATGAGGAGAAAGTTGAAGCCAATCTTCTTCAAACCGGTGAACCGCGAGTTGAGTCTGAGTTGTGGTATCTCGACAACGGTGCTAGCAACCACATGACAGGAGATCGTTCAAAGTTCCACGAGCTGGACGAAAGTGTTTCGGGTCGAGTAAAGTTCGGAGATGGTTTGACCGTAGCTATTATGGGGAAAGGATCGATCTTATTTGATTGCAAAAATGGTGATCAACGACTCCTTAATGAGGTATACTTTATTCCAAACTTAAAAAGTAACATTATTAGTCTTGGGCAAATGACAGAGCAGGGGAGTCGGGTTGAATTAGTAGGGTGCTTATTAAGAGTTTTTGACAGAAGCAAAAAACTTCTTATGAGGGTGAAAAGATCCCTGAACCGTCTCTATAAAGTTATTCTAAAAACAGGTCACTCCACGTGTCTTCTTGCAACCCAAGACGAACCAGCTTGGTTATGGCATTCAAGACTTGGGCATGTGAACTTTTACTCGCTAAGAAGATTGGTACATTTAAACGGTACAAGAAGATGGTTGAAGAGAGCTCAAGTTACAAAGTAAAAACACTTCGTACTGACCGTGGGGTATCACTTGGAATCGTGTAATCGCTTTCCAAAGTAAACTATTCGACCCTAATGCTTGGGTATCACGAATATCTACTTGGGATAAGACCAAATGTATGTTATTGATTTAGGCACAAATCAATAACCCTATTGCATCCGGGTGTTTATGGTTTCTGTCTCTCTTCATTCAGTAGTGTTGATCTCTATTTATATTAGAGATTACTCAAACCTAGCCAATGGATTTATGAGTGATTAACGGCCCATTAATCACTACATAACTGCCTCCATAATTCCAGGTATAAGTGGTTACATGACCAATTAAACGTGGTCATTAATGTAGATATAACTGCCACTTGAATAGGTCAAAACCGCTACAAGTTAACTTCCAGCTGAGTCACAGTTCATCAATCAGAAACACTCATCAGTATGTTGCTGATGGTTTCAGTCTCTGATGGATACCACTCGCTGATGAGCATTCATTCTCTGATGAGAATTGCTCTGAGATGAGATAACTCGCTGAAGGATTGAACCTTCTGATGAGATACTCCCTGATGAGTACATCAGAAACATAAAACCACTTATCAGAGTCAGGGTAGTCAGGGACCTGATGGGTGTACACTCTGTACCTTCAAACCCATTACCAGGTATGAATTGAATCCTCAAGTGCACTAAATTTTCCAACAATCCTCCCCAAATTTAGTTCACTTCCTTTGCATGAAAATTAAACATTAAACAAAAAAAGTGCATAAATGAAAATATCGTGAGGATTGAATTTCCATCTTAGTATATTACACGTTCAAATATTCGAGAATCAGGGTGTTCTAAGAATTGAACCTTTCAACCCATTTGAATACTTGTAGATAAAACACACACAAGTTTTCAAACACTTAAACGCTCCTGACACTATACAAGCCATGTGTCCAAATCTAATTCATAAATGTTGTAAGAGCCAAAAGTCAAAAGCTCCCTGAAGCGGCAAAACCTCAACATTCACATAGGTGGTTCCTCTTTATTCATGCTCTTGCCAAGCACTTTTTCAAAGAAATTTTACCATTAAGAAGTAAAGACTTCATCCTCCTTTCCAGTAGGTTCTGAGCACAAACCTTGGGATGACTGTAAAACATGTGCTCCAGTCCACTGAATGTTCAGCTTTCCACATTGAACTCAGCTCCCAAGTTTCCTTAGGAGGGAGTTGGGTGTCTTAGCATTCAGTGACTAAGTTGGACTTAAACCCATCCCTTTTGTAGACTTTATGATCAAGTCTCTAGCCAAACCCTTCGTCAAGTGATCAGCTAAATTTTTTTGAGATCTAACAAACTCTATAGATACCAACCCATTCATGATAACCTCACGAATCATGCTATGACTGACACCTACGTGTCTAGACTTCCCATTGTACATCTGGCTATAAGCCTTTGCCAATGTAGCTGCACTATCACAACAGATAGAAATAGGTGCTATAGGTTTAAGCCACAAAGGAATCTCAAGAAGCAAGTTTTTCAACCATTCAGCTTCTTTACCAGCAGCTGCTAAAGACACAAATTTAGATTCCATTGTTGAACTGGTGATGCAAGTTTGCCTCTTGGATGCCCAAGAAATTGCACCTCCACCAAGTAGGAATACCCAGCCACTGGTAGACGAATTGTCTTCAGTGTTACTGATCCAACTTGCATCATCGTATCCTTCTAACACTGAAGGATAACCAGTATATTAGAGACTATAATCCATAGTTCTCTTCAAATACTTCAGTACCCACTGAATTGCTTGTCAGTGCTGAACACTAGGATTACTAGTATACCTACTCAGTTTTTCCACTGCAAAAGCAATATCAGGTCTTGTACAAGTCATGGCATACATCAGGTAGCCAATCACCCTAGAATACTCAAGTTGAGATACAGCTTTGCCATTATTAGGCATCAGCTTCTCAGTTGTATCCATAGGAGTTCTCACAGGAGTACATTACAGAGTGGTTGAATTTCCTCAGTACCTTCTCAATATAATGAGACTAAGTGATAGAAATTCCCTTACTCTCATGTTTGATCCTTATACCAAGGATAACATCAGCCTCCCCCATGTCCTTCATGGAGAACCTTGATGACAAGAATTCCTTTGTCAGGTCAACCTGATTTTGATCAGTGCCAAAGATCAGCATGTCATGAACATATAGACAAATGATGACTCCTTTACCAGATTCATCAAATTTGCTATATACACATTTGTCATACTGGTTAAGTAAATAACCACTAGACAAAACCACTTCATCAAATTTTTGATGCCATTGCTTAGGTTCCTGTTTCAGTCCATACAGAGACTTAATCAGTTTACACACCTTGTTTTTATTTCCAGTCATGATGAAGCCCTGAGGTTGGTTCATGTAAACCTCCTCATCCAATTCCCAATTAAAGAAAGTTATCTTCACATTCATCTGATGAATAATCAGATTGTGAATAGATGCCAAAGCAATCCGCAATCTTATGGTACTGACACGTGCCACAGGGGCATAAGTATCAAAGTAGTCTATCCCTGACTTTTGTTTAAAACCCTGAATGACTAGTCTAGCCTTGAACTTTTCAATAGTTTCATCTACCTTCATTTTCCTTTTGATAATCCATTTGCAACCCAGAGGTTTGCAACCTGGTGGTAGATCAGCCAACACCCAAGTGTTGTTGCCCATGATGGAATCCATTTCATCATTGATTGCTTCTTTCCATAAAGCAACATCCTGTTACTTCATTGCTTCTTCAAATGTTTTGGGGTCGTCCTCAACAATGAAGCAATAAGAGTATTGGTCAGAGACCTCATCTCTTGTTCCTTCAATTAAGTATAATTGAAACTCAAGTCCAAATGACTTTGGAGTCCTGATCCTTTTGCTCTTTCTGAGCTCAGGTTCAGGTTGTTGTACCACAACCTCATCAGGGACCTCATCAGAGACCTCTGAAACACCAATGTCAGTAGTTCCATTTGGAATCATGTGACTTGGTCTAGGGATGGATGAGAATCTATACTCATCAAAGATTGCATCCCTTGATTCAATTATTGAGTTAATTGAAACAGATTTATTAGGTTCAATAACATAGAACCTATATGCCTTGGAATGCTCAGCATATCCAACAAAGATGCATTCAATGCCTCTTTCACCCAAAGTTTTCTGCTTTGGATCAGGGAGTCTTATACAGCCCTACAACCCCAAAGCCTGAGAAAGTTTAGGTTGGGTCTTCTTTTATTCTAGAGTTCATAAGGGGTAACCTTGTTCCTTTTATTGGGAACCCTATTTAATAAATAGCAAGCTATTAACATAGCTTCACCCCAGAACCCTTGACTCAGCCCTGAATAGGACAACATGGAATTAACCATCTCCTTCATTATTATGTTTTTCCTTTCAAAGATACCATTTTGTTGAGGAGTATAGGGAGCAGTCGTTTCATGGATTATACCCACAGACTGAAAATACAAAGTGTCCATGTATTCACCTCCCCTATCAGTCCTTAATCTTTTGATCAGGGACCCAAGTTGCAACTCAACTTCGGTTTTAAATACCTTGAATTTATCTAATGCTTCATCCTTAGTATGTAACAGATAGACATAAAAAAAAAAACCTATAATCATCATCAATAAATGTCACAAAGTACTTCTTATTCCCCAAAGAGGGAGTTTCATGCAAGTCACACATGTCACTATGTATAAGCTCCAAGAGCTCAGTTTCACGTTTTACACATTGAAAAGGTTTCTTAGTAATTTGGTCAACATGCAAGTCTTACACTTTTCAGTGTCTATGTCAAATGCTGGGATTAACTCATCCTTAGACATATCTTGCATCCTTTTAAATTTGTTTAGACAATACAAATTCATCATATTCAATAACTTGTTTATATCCATGATTATTCAAAACACTACTTGAAACCAAGTTCTTCCTTATATCAGGAACACGAATAACATTAAACAAAGTTACAATCTTTCCAGAACTAAAACTAAGATCTACACAACCACGTCCATGCACTAGGGCTGTTGACTCATTTCCCATGTGAAGAATAGAACAATCATTCAGTGACTCGTAAGTCTTGAACCAGTGTCTATCTTTGCACACATGAACAGTTGCACCAAAGTCAACCCACCACGCAACATCATCATCCTTTTAGTGAGTTGGTAGAACCACCACTCCCTGATCTACTAGTGCCTAATCCATTGGCTTTACCACCAATCTTAATGCCTTAGCAATCCCTTTTAATTTATGCTATTTGGAAGAGATGGTCATTTGCTACTTAGAATTAATGTGTCATGTATAATTTGTATTTTAAAAGTGGGCTTGTAGTGTTAGGTCTATTAGTAATCAATGTATAAGTGTAACACATTTACTAGCCCACTCCATGTTTCATCAAAGCCCACCTAAAGCCCATTAGGTTGGCTGTTTGTTGCATATCTACGCCACACACACACTCTACTATTGGTGTGCCTCATTCAAGATAAGATAAGAGTGTGTGTGTGTGTGCCAAGTTCTCTCAAGTCTCTTGTATTATTATCCTTTAAAGTTAATAATCATTTGACCAATATTCTCCCATACGATCCATATACTCTTATTGTTCTTTACATGTTAGTGAGTGTCATCAAGTGTTAGTTTGTATGATAAAGAAGGAAGTTGTGGTGTTACAAGTGGTATACATGAGCCAAGCAACAAGGTAGAAGGTAATAGTGTTCGGTTTGTTTGCAAAATAATCAACTGTCGTGGTTTTTGTTCATAAAAAGGCCACGAAGTGGGTTTGTCTTAAGGAAATCGAATGGTAACAATCTTGTATAAGGTTGTGTTTATTCTTGGTTTGGTGAATTTGTGATTTTTCCTCACTTGTTTGCTGGGAAAATATTACATTTTTTGTGTTCTTAGTTGCTTTGGATCGAAGTGATTCAAGAAATAAAATCACTTTTTGTGTTATTGATATTATATTGTAATATCTGTGATTTTATTGGCTCAAGAAGTGAAAAGGTGTCAGGAATATCAACAAGTGGTGAAAAGGTGTAAGGTTTCACGTGGGAAGGTTCTCTAAAAGTCAAAAAAGGTGGGAAAAGCAAAAACTATCGCACTTGCATCAAAAGATCTGCGTTTTATCGCAATTGGAAGAAATATCTGCGTTTTATCGCATTTCAGGTCCTTATCGCAGTTGTCTAAATCGGATCTTATCGCAATTCAGATATCGCAGTTCTTGTATTAGAATTGCGATAGGTATCGCTATTGGTTTATCGCTGTTCAAAGCGTTTATCGCATTTTCAACTTTTATCGCAATTGAAACTGCGATAACTATCGCAATTGGCGTCAGATCTGACTTATCGCATTTCAGGTTTATCGCAGTTCTGTCCGATATCTTTTATCAACTGCGATATCGGACGATACTACTTCCACGATATCGGACAACAAAGGATTTTGAGCAGTTTTCAGAATTTGCATTTTCAGTCCCTGTACTTTCCAGCAGCCTTTGGGAACTTCCAGAATTGGCAGTTTTGGCCCTCGTACTTCTGTGAAACTTCAAACGATCATAACTTTTGAACCGTAACTCCGTTTTCAGCGAAACACCTGTCAAAACGACCGTGAGACCGAGGAGAAGGACACGTTGAATTAATTTATTCATTCAACCCAACTTTCGAGGCCTGAAAACGCTCCAGAATGAAGTTATTGAGTTTCTAAGTTTCCAGACCAAAATTTCCACCGTAACAACTTCCATCGTACTTGTGTGAATTAAGTTCAAAGTTAAATAACTTTTAAGGATTTGATTCGAACGTAATTTCGTCAACTCAAAAGTGAACTCGGTATTTTAACTCTTGTATAAGAGTGAAAAATACTTCGACAAAAGGATATCTACCCTCTTGTATAAGAGAGTTAGATTTTATATAAGTTACCGATTTATATAAATTGGATATATTTCTATCTAAGTTGACATTTGGCCATAATTTATATAAATTGTGGTCAAAATAGAAACTTCTATAGAAATTGTCAGTTTATCTAAGTTGTAATTTACATAATTTTGTCGAAATTGTACACTTCTGACTTTGTCTTAATTATACTCTAATCAAATTTGTGTAACGTTATTTGAATTTGTTTCATTCATCTAAACCGACAACATCAACGATCTTCAACAACAAACCAAGGCTTCGCAACAACATCTTCTATTTTGTTGACACGATCCTCAATCCACTTTATCATACCATATCTTAAAGATGACTACACAACAAGACATTCATGCCGCAGGTTCAGAAAACCGTCCTCCAATGTTAGAAAAGGGTGGTTATCTTCCATGGACGAGTCGTATGAAAAGATACACGAAAACCAAGCCTCTAGGACAAGGTAAACTCTTGATCAAATCCATAGAGGAAGGTCCATTCGTGCCTCGCCAGATTCAAGTCACAGCTGGGAATCCTAATGCATCACCTCCAATTAAAGCAACCTTCCGGACTCAAACGGAAGAGGAATACACATTGGCAGATCAGAAGCAAATTGAAGCAGATGACATGGCAATGCATTTAATCCAACTTGGTTTACCACAAGAAATATTCTGTGCTGTAGACAGTTGTGAAACTGCTTATGCAATGTGGGAACGAGTAAAAAGACTCTGCTATGGTACAGACATTGGTAAACAAGACGTGGAAAACAAGCTTCTGACTGAATGGGAGAAATTCACATCCACTCCAGCTGAGCAGATTGAATCTTACTACACATGGTTTTGCACTCTAATGAATGAGTTGATCAGACACAATTTGGATCATAAACAAATTGTTCAGAACATCAAGTTCATCAACAACCTTCCAGAAGAATGGGGACGATATGTTACTATTGTCAACCAAACTCAAAACCTTCACGAGGTGAACTATGATCAGCTCTATGACTTCCTAAAACAAAACCAAAAAGAGGCAAATGAAGTCAGAACAGAGAAACAAGCTAAACAACAAGATCCTCTTGAACTCATAGTCCAATCACCTACACCTGTAACAGTCAATGCACAACCACCATCATCTTCATCCCAACAATTCATGCAACAACAATTCAATCCTCAAACACCGTTCTACCCACAACAACAACATGTAATCCCACAACAACAATACCCGCAACACCCAGATCAACATGATCAGGATGAGTCAACTGATGCTTTGACTCAAGCTTTTGCCTACCTATCAAAAGCATTCCAAGGACGTTACTCCACACCCACCAACAACAATCAACGAATCTCATCGAACACTCGCAACAAGCAGATTGCACAGCCGAGTTTCAACATGGGACAACAAGGACAGATGGTTGGGGGATATGGGAATCAGCAAGGATATGCTCCAAGATATCAGATGGGTAATCAGAATGTAGGGCAGTATGTTGGTAATCAGATGGGTCAGTTTGCAGGAAATCAGATGGGTAATGATGTTGGTAATCAAAGGGTACAGAATGCTGGGAATCAGTTTGGGAATGTTGCTGCTCAGGGAGCTGGGAACAGGAATCAGGGTAATGTGATGAAGTGCTTAAACTGTCAGGGTGTTGGTCACATGGCTAGGAACTGTCCAGACAAGCCGAATAAGAGGGATCCAGCTTACTTGCAGAAAGCATTAATGTTGGCAAACAAGGAAACGGCTGGGCTTCAGTTAAGTGCAGAAGAGAATGACTTCATGGCTATTATGGATGCTTCAGATGATCTTGAAGATATCGATGCAAACTGCATTTTTATGGCTAATCTTCAGGAGGCAAAGTACGACACAGACTCAGAAGCACCTCCTGCTTTTGACACTAATGCGGTTTCTGAGGTACAACCATATGCTACATGTCACAATAATGAAATGTTTGATATGTCACCTCAAAATGAACAGCATCCTGAGACTCCTAATCTCATTTATGATACATACATGGACGAACCAAGTTGTAGTAATACTAATTTGGTAACTCTAGATATGGATCCTAATGATGAATTCGAGTCACAGCATACTGATAATGATGAGGAAACACGTGCTATGTTTGAATCATTATTGCATAATTGTAGTATTGAAATTGAGAAAGTTAAAACGGTCAATCGCGAGGTTAAGGCCGCGAATGAACAATTGACCGCTGAGCTTGAGAGTTATAAGGTGAATGCAAGAGCTTATGATTTTCATAACGAAAAACAGTCAGAACTTGAGGTTAGCTTAAGAGATTCTGAGTTAAGAGAGAAACATTTGCAAATAAAATTTGACACTCTCGATGTTAATTTGAATTTGCAAATCAAATCTCTTAACAAAGAAAATTTTGAACTAACCAACCAACTTTCAAAACAAAAATCAACTTATTCCAATCTTGAAAAAGAAAAGAAGGAGTTGAATGAAAGGTTTTCAAAATGTGAAAAAGATCTTCAAAAAGAGATCACTGACAAAAAGGAAACCATTGCAAAGTTGGAAGATTTACTTGTAAAAACGGGTCATTCTGCACAAACAATTAACTTGTTAATAAACGATCCAAACCCGATTTTACATACATTAAAGAAAACGGCTATCGGTTATGAAAACCCTTATTATCTCAAGAAAGCTCAACAAAATCAGAATGTGTTATATAATGGTAGTGTGCTAAATGATAATCATGATCCGATTGAGATTTATGATTCGGATGACACGATTGAGCGTACTGAAAAGAGACGTGTCAAAATGAGACAAATGAACCCAAAAATTAAACCAATTGATTATAACAAGCTTAACACAGAATCAGGGGTTCATCTTGTTCAAAAGAAGTCACATCTGTTTTTTCAAAAACCAGTGGTTTTCACAAAACAAAAAACTGTCTCAAAACATCTGTCTAACATCGAACAAATGGCATCTACAAACACTTGTGAAACAAGTGCGGCTAGACTATATTTGGTTGATCTTAAACAGAGAATTGAAACACTTCAAAGTATTGTGGCATCCAAAACAAACAGTAACAACAAAGATTGGCTTTCAAGATTTCAGACTGAACTAAAAGGAATGTTTGAACAAGACATTAATCCACACATTGATGCAATCTATGCGGTTGTTCAAAATGTGGAATACAATCTTTTGAAAGAGTCAGCAGAATTCGTTAAGGACCACAAATCCTTAGTGAATGAAGTAAATGAATACTTGGAACACATAAAAGTTTTGGAAATGCAAAATGACTCTCTCTCTTTCGAAGCTCTATCGACCGATATCATGTCTATTATTTTCCAAACATATTCTGTGGAGGATGATGAAACACTTCGAGCTGAGACGTCTCAAATTGTTGAAAAATATGAAAAGGCACTTTTAAAGCTTGAAAAACAAAATTGCACATATTTTAAACAACTTGATACGAAAAAGGAAGAATGCAAGTATGACAAACTGTCGTATGAGCGTTCTTACAAAAACATGCAAGATCAAATAAATCTTTTGAAGTCTCAGCTTGCAAGTCAGAAAGGGCAGGGTGAGAAAACTACGGGTATTGCACCATTAACCCCCTTGCCTAATGAGAAACAAAAAGGGAAAGCTGTTGTCAAGAACACTAATGTGATAGCACCTGGCCTTTATAGGATTAGTCCCACTACTGCGTCTGCCTCTACATCTAAAACATATAGGGCGATAGACAAAAGTATTAAAGATAATCCAAACGAGATTAGGACTGCTAAAACAACATCTCAGGACAACAACATAAATTCTAATGAGTGTGCCTTACCTTCTACAGGATTAGAAAGCAACTCTAGGAGCAGCAGACAAACTAGGAGCAATATCAAGAAACCTAGTGCCCCATCTGTTTCTGAGAATGCAAGCAAGAAAGTAGAAGAACACCCTAGCAATTTACCGCTTCCCAAGAAGAAACATGTATCATCTAGTTGTAATGATAAGACTCCTATTTCTAATGCATGTAATGATTCTGATTGTTTAATGCAAAAGAAAACTTTGTCTGTAAATGCTTGTGATGATAATGTTTCTAATGATGTGAAAAAGAATGATATGCCTGAACAGAAAAAGGTTCCTTTAGTAACTAAGGCTAAGTCTAGATATATTCGAAGACTTATTGCAAAAGCTAGAAAAACCACTAGCAGCCTATTGCCTAAGGATCACTCTAAGTTTTGTGTATGGAAACCAACGGGTAGAATGTTTACACTCAAGAATGGCACATTAGAAATAATTCCCAATGCATCTAAGGAAACCAGTTCTAAGTGTAATTCACCTGTTTCATCTAACCCACTGGAACCAAATGTTACACGGTTTCCATATACAAATTCTTCTGTTCTTCTCAGGTCATTGAAATCTGTCTTTGGATCGTCGACTTGGGTTGCTCCAAGCACATGACCGGGAATCTGAAGTTGCTGATCAATTTTGTGTGGCAGTTCATGGGGACTGTACGATTTGGGAATGATCATGTTGCAGCTATTCTGGGTTATGGAGATCTTCGGTTTGGAAATTATCTGATCACTCGGGTTTACTATGTCAAAGGGTTGGGACACAATCTGTTCTCTGTCGGACAGTTTTGTGATGCTGATTTAGAGGTTGCATTTCGGAGAAACACTTGCTTTGTCAGGAATTTGGTTGGGGATGATCTCTTAATTGAGGATCGTGGCACCAATCTGTATGCAATTGACATAAACCAAATGGCCTCTTCATCACCTATTTGTCTCATGACCAGGGCAGGCGAAACAAAATCCTGGTTGTGGCATAGACGTTTGTCCCATCTGAACTTTGACACGATCAACAAGCTTGCCAAAGACGACATCGTCTCCGGTCTTCCTAAATTCAAATACACCAAAGAACACCTATGTCCATCATGTGAGCAGGGAAAGAGCAAAAGAGCAACATTTAAACCTAAACCCGTACCTAGTTCGGTTGATAGGTTGCATCTGTTGCACATGGACTTATGTGGCCCAATGAGAGTTCAAAGCATAAATGGGAAAAAGTATATCCTTGTAATTGTTGACGACTATTCAAGATATACATGGGTGAAGTTTTTGAGATCAAAAGAAGAAGCACCAAGCACCATCATCACCTTTCTGAAGCAGATTCAAGTTCTACTTCAAGCTACAGTTAGGATAGTAAGAACGGATAATGGCACGGAATTTGTCAATCAGGAGTTAAGAACATTCTTTGAAGAAACTGGTATTACTCACCAGACATCAGCTGTTAGAACTCCACAGCAGAATGGAGTAGTTGAAAGAAGGAATCGAACCCTTGTAGAAGCTGCTCGCACTATGCTGATCTATTCCAGTGCACCTTTATTCTTATGGGCTGATGCTGTTTCTACTGCTTGTTTTACTCAAAACCGATCCCTAATCCATCCAAGATTCAATAAAACCCCATACGAACTTGTCAACAACCGAAAACCGGATATTTCTTATCTTCATGTTTTTGGCGCTTTATGCTATCCAACTAATGACAGGGAAGATCTGGGAAAGTTGAAGGCTAAGGGCGATATTGGAATCTTCATTGGTTATTCTGAAAACTCCAGGGCATTCAGGGTGTATAACAGGAGAACGAAAAAGATAATGGAGACGATGAATGTGAAGTTTGATGAAATTTCACAAATGGCTTCTGAGAGACTCGCTCTAGAACCCGCGCTTAACCCGATGACTTCCGGACATATCAGTTCGGGACTCGCACCTCAAGGAGCTCAATCAATTCATGTCGAACAACCCACAACTCAAGAATTGGATAATTTCTTCGAGTTCATGTACGATGAATACTATGGTGGCGATTCGAAAAATGCATCTAACCAACATTCCGCTGCAACCACTCAACATCAACAACCACCAACTCCACCAAATCTAGATGCATCCACAACATTTGAAGCTGGCGCACCACCTCCCTCACCATCAACATCATCTACATCTACTCCTAAAACTCCATTCATTGAAATTGTTCTACCAAGAATTGATGAGCAAGAACAAAATAATGCTGTGTTAGACGAAGAAGTCTTTGAAAACCCTTTGGAACGGAATCTGGTGAATCATCTTCCAGATTACATGAACCGACTAACACGCAGTTATTCAGTCCAAGGTACCCTTCAACATTACAATGGACAAAAGACCATCCGATTGAACAGGTTATTGGTGAACCCTCAAGACCAATTCAGACGAGAAAACAACTTCATACCGATTGCGACATGTGCATCTATGTCTGCTCAGTCAGTCTCATAGAACCTAAGAACATTCGGGAAGCAATGGCAGATAATGCCTGGATTGAAGCGATGCAGGAAGAACTTCTTCAATTTCAAATCCATGACACCTGGGATTTAGTTCCAAGACCAATTGACAAACTCGTCATTGATCTTAAGTGGTTATGGAAAAACAAAAAAGATGAAGAAATGACTGTGATTCGCAACAAGGCTCGTCTGGTGGCAAAGGGATTCAGACAAGAAGAAGGGATAGATTTTGAAGAGTCATTCGCACCGGTTGCAAGGCTTGAAGCAGTCAGGATTTTCTTAGCTTATGCCGCTCACAAGAACATCACGGTTTATCAGATGGACATCAAGACGGCGTTCTTGAATGGAACTCTGAAAGAAGAAGTGTACGTGAGTCAACCAGACGGTTTCGTTGACAAAGATCATCCGGAATACGTCTACAAGCTTAAGAAGGCAATCTATGGTTTGAAACAAGCCCCACGGGCGTGGTATGACGAGTTATCATCTTTCCTACTTCATAATAATTTCACCAAAGGAACAATTGATCCGACCTTGTTTACAAGAAAATACAAAATTGACATTTTGATTGTTCAGATTTATGTGGACGACATAATTTTTGGGTCCACTAATCCGACACATTCAAAACATTTTGAAAATCTCATGAAAAGTAAGTTCGAAATGTCCATGATGGGAGAATTAAAATTCTTTTTGGGTTTACAAATTCATCAATCCCCGCGTGGTATTTTTCTAAATCAGGCTAAATACACAATTGAGATTTTGAAAAAAACATGGTATGGATAATTGTGACTCTATTGGAACCCCAATGGTCACTTCACCCAAGATTGGCGCTGACCTAAATGGGAAACCCATGGATCCGAAGAAATATCGGAGCATGATTGGTTCTCTCATGTACCTAACTGCAAGCCGACCAGATATTCATTTTGCTGTTTGCTTACTTGCACGGTTTCAGGCAAGGCCTACCGAACTTCACCTCCAAGAGGTTAAACGGATCTTTCGATACCTTCGAAGAACCATTAACATGGGTCTTTGGTATCCGAAGGATTCGGAGTTTACACTAATTGCCTTTTCAGATGCCGATCATGCTGGATACCAAGTGACAGTGAAAAGTACATCAGGCGGAGCGCAATTTCTGGGAGAAAAGCTAGTAGGCTGGTCGTCAAGAAAACAAGATTGCACTGCTTTATCAACAGCAGAGGCCGAGTATGTGTCTCTATCTGCGTGTTGTGCTCAAGTCCTTTGGATGAGAACACAACTCACAGATTATGGTTTCTCTTTCAACCGCATACCTTTGTATTGCGATTCAAAAAGTGCCATAGCCATCTCGTGCAACCCAGTGCAACACTCGAAGACCAAGCATATTAGAGTCCGCTATCACTTCATAAAAGAGCACGTTGAAGAGGGTACTGTTGAATTGTTTTTCGTGAAGACAGAATACCAGCTCGCCGATCTATTTACTAAGGCCCTCCCAAAAGAGCGGTTTGAAAACTTAGTTCGTCGAATTGGAATGCGAAGCCTAACTCCCGAAGAGTTAGAAAGTCTTCTCGAATCTCATTGATTTTCTTCATAAAGCTTCGCATGTAAATATTTCTGTAAATATTTTGGTAAACATCTTTTGTAAATATTTATGTATATATTTTTGGTAAATATATACATACCTTTTAAAAAATCAAAATATAAAAATAGAAAATTTGAAAAAGCCATAAAAAATATAAAACATCAAAAACCAAAAATATTCTTCTCACGACATGTCTCTCGTCTAATCAATATTCTGTACGTACTTAGAAATGTCATTCAACAATGATACGGGTATTTACAGATGCTTGAGCGAGAGTTATTTTTATGTTTTTCTAAAAAATGTCGTTTCTCAAAATTCTTCATTAAGGCTTTCGTGCATTTCAGTACGAAACCCGCGCTACATTGAATGACTTCTGATTATTTCCGATCAGAACTCGCAATGTTAATGGCGAAAAGC
Organism: Artemisia tridentata subsp. tridentata; assembly: GCA_021014915.2. NCBI lineage: Eukaryota > Viridiplantae > Streptophyta > Magnoliopsida > Asterales > Asteraceae > Artemisia > Artemisia tridentata. The sequence goes on along the minus strand of CP139505.1, from coordinate 218,555,181 downwards.
TAAAACCCGTGAGCACTTAATCAAAATTGTTTCAAAAGATTCTTCAAAGTCTTTTTATAAATTTTGTGCTCACAACAACTCCCTCAAAGACCTCTAAATGCTTTTAAACTCAAAAGTTTAATCATTTGCTCTGATTAAGGGGGAGTATAAAAAGAAAAATGTTCCATTTTTCATGCTAAAATCAGTCCGTCTCTCCACTAAAAGTTTCATTTTAATCAACTGTTTTCAAAAATACCACTTCATGCTATTTTTGAGGGGGAGATTAGGTGTTTATTATAATATGGGGGAGAGGACGTGATTAAAATGTGATCTAAAAGAAGTTTTATCGTTTGAATCTCAAAACGAGTTCTTCAAAAAGACTCAGCATGAACCCTCGAATTGACGAATCTAAATGTCCGTTCTCGAAAAGACATGTCCTGGACGGGTAATAATTTCAAGCTGGTTTTCCAGTGATGTAAGCGTGTCTCGCAAAGGACTTGTCTGAGTAGAATGTACCAATTCGAGAGATGATCATTGAATATGACCGGGACGGGTAATAATTTCAAGCTAGTCTAACTAGTGATGTAAGCGTGTCTCGCGAAGGTCGTGTTCATTGAAAGTCGATCATTTCAAATGTGCGAACTCTACCCAACATGTGCAATTTATTACAAAAATGCATGAGCACATGTGAAGGGGGAGTATTTCATAAATGCAAAACTCTTAATGTGTTAACAAAATGTGTTTTCTCATAAACACATTGAGAGATTTTTCACAAGGTTTAATGGCATGTGACAAATAATCTAGAATAATCATGGAGTAATAAGGTGATTATGGTTAGGTTATGTCCAATGATCCACCAGAACCGGAGGGATCTACCCAAGGACAATTCCAATAGCTTAGCATTAGAAGTCCTTAGGATAGATTGAAAAAAGGAGTATAATGAGAAAGGAGAAAGAAGGGGTTGAAGAATGAAAAAGAAAAGTTTTTGTAAGGGTGAAAAGAAATAGCCCTCCATGAAAAACTTAGGTCAGAAACCGGGTCAATACATCTGCTATCGGTATTCACTAAGGTGATACTGGTATTGAAGACAAGACGTCATGGACCCAGTGACACATTTGCACCACCCCTCCTATCCACTCAGATATCTCTCAAAAGATATTTGTTTCATTTCTCACGGAGAATACTGCATAATCTATCGACCTCTCACTCCGAGATGTGTTGATATTGAAAAGGTGGCACTCTGCTCCATGCCTCCGACGACTAAATCCAAAACGCACATTATTGAGTCTAGAGACATGAGATTCATCAAAAGATCTCTTAGGAACACTTCCTATGCAATACACTTGTGTTCACTCAAAAGAATACAAGTTGTATGAGTCTTAATGAGATCAAAGGATCTTGCCTCACGACATGATGGCCGAAGGACGAATTATTGCTAACTGTTTTATGCAGGTAACGACGAAAGTCTATCAACCATCATCATCTGATATGACGACGCATCTGGACAGAAGAAGCAGATCAAGGCAAGTCAGACCAAAAGACGATTCTTTGAAGATCACTGTGCATGAAGGAACATTGAACGAAGAATTCTATACATTGACACACGTAGTTCAAGACGGAAAATGCAAAAGACCAATCTCGGGAGCATCATTGAAATGACCATCCCTTAGGGGGAGATTGTTAGCATTTAATTTATGCTATTTGAAAGAGATGGTCATTTGCTACTTTGAATTAATGTGTCATGTATAATTTGTATCTTAAAAGTGGGCTTGTAGTGTTAGGTCTATTAGTAATCAATGTATAAGTGTAACACATTTACTAGCCCACTCCATGTTTCATCAAAGCCCACCTAAAGCCCATTAGGTTGGCTGTTTGTTGCTTATCTACGCCACACACACACTCTGCTATTGGTGTGCCTCATTCAAGATAAGATAAGAGTGTGTGTGTGTGCCAAGTTCTCTCAAGTCTCTTGTATTATTATCCTTTAAAGTTAATAATCATTTGACCAATATTCTCCCATACGATCCATATACTCTTATTGTTCTTTACATGTTAGTGAGTGTCATCAAGTGTTAGTTTGTATGATAAAGAAGAGATTTGTGGTGTTACAAATCTTAACACCTTTGCAATCCCTTTTAATGTGACCGGTTTTGCCACATTTCCAAAAAGTAGGTGTTGCCTTCTTGTTAGGGTCAGCCCTTGTGTTATCATGATGTTTACGTTTGCCCTTGTTGTCATTGTACCTGGTGAAGTTGTTACGTTCCACCATATTGACAACAGATGCACCAGCAACATTGTTACTCTTTGGCTTGTCATTATCCTGCGCCCTAATGGATTCCTCAATACACATATGACTGCCCAACTGAACAAGAGTCAGTTATTCCTTCTTATGCTTCAGGGTATGCTTGAAATCTTTCCAAGAAGGAGGTAGTTTGTCAATGATACAAGAGACTGAAATAGCCTCATCCATGTTCATTTTGTGTTGTGTAAATCTTCCAAGTATACCAAGAAGTTCATTGTATTGTTCCATAACTGGTCTTGAATCAGTCATTTTGTAATTTGTGAAATTACTTACAAGGAACTTCTTACTTGATGCATCCTCAGCCATATATTTGGCATCCAAGGAATCCCATAGTTCTTTAGAAGATTCAACATTCTGATAAATATCAAAGAGAGAATCAGACATACCATTGAGGATTAATCCTCTGCAAATGTAATCATCATTCTCCTATTTGCTCCTCTTCCTCATCTGTTCCACAGTAGCATCATCCCCATCATCTAGAATTGGTGTGCTCAGAACATACACCACATTCATGCTTGACAACAGGAAATGCATCTTCTTTTGCCATCTTCTGAAATCCACCCTTTCAAACTTGTCAAGCTTGGAAAAGTTTGAAGCCATGTGTTTCATAGCAGCAGCAACCATTGATTATCACAGAATAGTTTACTTTGATTGTTGGTGGTTGTGAGCCCAGAACAAGGTGAAGATAATCAATAGCCTAACTAATTACCAATGAATGGTTACCGGATATCACTTGGAATCGTGTAATCACTTTCCAAAGTAAACTATTCGACCCTAATGCCTGGGTATCACGAATATCTACTTGGGATAAGACCAAATGTATGTGATAAGTACTCAAAAAGCTCAAATAAGCTGAAAAATAGAATCTAGAACTACCAATAAGCAACTAAACTAACAAACTTAAGCTGGAAATAAGTTATTAAGCAAAGCAATATGCTAGAAGCTTAAAACCAAAGAGACTAAACTGATTTAAAGGCACAAGCTTCTATAAGCTTGTGCTTAAACTAATAAAGCTTCTAAAACCTAGAATATGGACTGAATAAGCAAATCTAATCCTAAATAAGCAACTCTAATCAAGCAATAAGCTCAAAAACTAACTTAAGCTAAAAAAAACACAACTGTTATGAAAACAGCCTGATAGGGCACCTTTAAGCTTCTAAATAAGCCACTAAATCAATAAGCTAGTATTCCAAAATCTTAAAACAGCAAAGATCACATACCAAGGAGGACTGAACCCCTACTTTTGACACTCAAAATAAGCTACAAAAAGCTATTGAAATAAGCTTAAAACTATAAAACAACATTAAACACCAACCAAAGAACACTTAAACCAAATTTCAAACAGTTTGGATTAAAAATAAGCTTAAAATTAAGCTGATAAGAACCTTTACTTAGCACTCAGCATAGAAATTTCTATGCTGAGTGGATTTTGCAAAAAAAAAAACTGAAAATGCTACTTTATTAGACTAAAAATAAGCTACTATACCAATAAGCTAAACTTTAAATCCTTGAAACAGATTAAGACCTATCACCAATGAACTCAGAAAACCATTTTTCAGACAAATTGAACTTAAAAATAAGTTGAAACAGATCTGATAAAAACCTATGTTGGGTGATTTTTTTAGAAACTGAAAATGTCACTAAACCTATTCTAGACTTGTTGACACTTAACCAAAACTTGTAACATGCATTTTTAGAGAGATTTTGACACATCAACAACACCTAAAAAGGACTTATTGAAGAATTATTCAAAATAAGTTGATGCAAACAGATTAAGCCTATGAAACTTAGAAAACTGATGAAAAACTTACTAAACTTGTTGAAACCTATTTTAAACTTGTAAAAACTGGCTTTTAAACTTAATTAGAGCTTAATAAAAAGTGACTTGATTACTAAAAATGACCAAAACAGTCTTAACTAAGGTTAAGACTGCTTAGCCCAAACACCCCTTAAAAACTTGAAAACTGATTAAGACACTAATTTAGACTAGATTAGGTTAAAATTTTTAAAAACAGATAATGAACTAACTTAATTAAGATCTAAAAAGCAATTAATGACTACTAAAAAGCACTTGACAATAAGCTAATAGAATAAGCAATATTTTTGGATTTTTATGAATTTTTTTGAAAAACTTAAGCTAATGAGATTATACTACAAATAAGCAAATAAAAGCAATCAAAGACAACAATTTAGAACAAGTAATAAGCAAATAAGCACAAGTATTAAGCAATAAGCACTTTTAAGCTAAAATGAGAAGTATACCTTGATCCTAGCTCAACAAGGATCAAATAAGCTCGAGAAGCTACTCTACCAGCTCCAGCTTATCAAATGATAAGCTGGTAAGACCCTATAAGCCCTTCCATTTCTGGCTTATCTTCCAAACTGCTTATTTTTTACTTAGAACTGAATTTCCAAACAAAACTGTTTTCAAATTTAAACAAAAGCTACTCAAACTCACAACAAGCTATTGAAAAGCTTATTTGAGCATAAGTGAAGGTAATAGAGCTTATTAACAGCTTATTTCAACCATAAGAAAACATGATAAAAGCATTAAGTAAATTTGAAACACAATTTAAGGTCAACTGAACTTTTTATTAAAACTTAAAAGGATTACAATACTTGGAAAGGAACACTATTAAAAAGCAATTAAAAATACAATAAGCAGTAAATAAGCTAAAAACTAAAATGTGAAAAAAGATGATATTGTGAGGTGAGGAGGGGTCCTTTTATAGCCAGCTTCGGATGCTTCTAGGGTTTCCAAAGAGCTTCTATCCATTCTAATCTCGGCCCTTCATTGATTTCCCATCATTTGCAACCCTTGGATTGAGTGCCAACAAGCTTCGACCAATAAGATGCTCTTGGATTGCCAGCTTGGTTTCAAATGATGTAATTCCTTTTCAGACGTGTCAGCTTCTAGAAGGTGAGTGGTACTTTAGGTGGGTTAATTGATGCGAGTGAGTCAGGGTAAGTTTGGGGAAGGAGACGGTGAACAGTAATAAACTGTTTTACCCGCCCTTTTTCCCTTTGTTGACCCGGGTTTAATTATTTGACTTGGTTTTGGGTGTGGGCTTGGTGTTTTTGGATTGGGTTTAATTTAGGTTTAAAATTGGTCCGGTTATGGTTTAGTTAAGGATTTAACATAAGTTAGATTTTAGGACTAACTTTGTAAAAGGTAAGGACTAATGATGTAATTGTTTTAGGATTATGGTTAGGTTTGGTATTTTAGGGTTTAGAGTTGGATCAAAAATATAGAAACACATCCCCGGCTCCGGCTTTTCACGCTCTTTCCAATCCCGTGCTCGGTTTTTTCCATTTTGTCTTTTTTTTTGTCCTTTTCTCATATTCGTTACCTGCACATTCACAAACACAAAAACAAACATATATTTGGCATTTATGATCAGTTTTTGGTCTTTTGAGTCCATTTTTTTTAAAGAAAAGATATGTGAATTCACACATACCAGTATGTTATTGATTTAGGCACAAATCAATAACCCTATCGCATCCAAGTGTTTATGGTTTCTGTCTCTCTTCATGCAATAGTGTTGATCCCTGTTTATATTAGAGATTACTGAAACCTAGTCAATGGATATATGAGTGATTAACGGCCCATTAATCACTACATAATTGCCTCCATAATTCCAGGTATAAGTGGTTACACGACCAATTAAACATGGTCATTAATGTAGATATAACTGCCACTTGAATAGGTCAAAACCGTTACAAGTTAACTTCCAGCTGGGTCACGGTTCATCAATCAGAAACACTCGTCAGTATGTTGTTGATGGTTTCAGTCTCTGATGGATACCACTCGCTGATGAGCATTCATTCTCTGATTTGAATTGCTCTGAGATGAGACAACTCGCTGAAGGATTGAACCTTCTGATGAGATACTCCCTAATGAGTACATCAGAAATATAAAACCACTTATCAGAGTCAGGGTAGTCAGGGACTGATGGGTGTACACTCCGTACCTTCAAACCCATTACCAGGTATGAACTGAATCCTCAAGTGCACTAAATTTTCCAACTGAAAAGCTTGGTGGTTAAGTGTAACTATCCAAGAGTTATTATGGGATTACGATTTATCATAATCTCATAACTTGGAAAACAAATCAAAAAATCTCTCCCCTCTTTTCTCTCCCAAAACTAGTTGAACAAACACCCCAACTTAGGGTTTTTGTTCTTTGATCATTCAAGCAAAGCAAAGGTTGTTCGTTGCAAGATCGTGAGGAGAAAGGAACTAGCATTCGAATGATACACTGTGACGTGTAGTGTGGACATTTGTAGAGGCTTTCTCCTTTGGAAGCTTAAGGTGGTCGTAGGTTTCAAGGTGAAAAACAAGGGTTCGGGTTTTATCTCCGTTAAATCAAGAGATCACGCAACAAGAGGTAATAATTGTTATTATTATAATTAACTATATGCATCATACGAATCCATGAATTGGTGACCTTTTCCGCTGCACTTAGTATGCTTTTATATGTTTTAGATATAAAAACACCAACACTGATGTTGTTTGTAGCTCGGGTACTTACTCCCTAATATCTCATCAGTGAGGTAAAGTGTTTCTTCAGTTGGTCTCTGACGTCTCTGAAGCTTGTTGTTGAACAAGCTTTATACAACACTCACTCACTTCTTATCAGGAAGTAAACTACTCACTGATTCTTTAGTGAGTAACATACTCACCGTTTCTTTATTGAGTAACTCAGGTTCTTTTATGTTCAAATACTTGTCAGGGACAATTGGATCAAATTTTGGCCCAACAATCTCCCCTTATTTGAATATACAAATAGCTTGAGTTGTCATCGTCTTTTGTTCAGGGCTTCACTTACTGAGCTCCGCTTCAGGAAGTGGGGAAACTTTCTTTAGTCTCTAAAGAACACTGAAGATGACTCCTTGAGTGTCACTCAAGGACTAATTCTACACTTAGGTTATGTTAAGTTCAAATCATAGTTAGAAACGATTGGGCACTGAAATGGCTCTATAGTAAATCTCTCATATTTGGATATACAAATAGCCTAAGTGTTTTCATATGTACGTCAGCATAACAACTTCTTCTTACATTCTAAATTACAACAAGGAATTAAATAAAATAGTAAAGTTTGATCCTTATTAAGGTTGCTGAACTTTTTTAGACTTCATGTTTAGGGCCTTTCCATCTTCATGTTCATGGACAACTATCATGTGTAATGCCATCCCTCATGGTATGTTCAGTGACTACTATTAGTCACTGTCCCTAATGATCCTTCCCTGATGTTCCTTCCCCCCAAAGCTCGCTCCTTCTCCCAGAGCTCCATGATGCCCTTCCTTTCATTTTTTGTGACTACTTTTTGTGTCACAAAGTCTCCTTCCTACCATTATATTTAATGACTACTTTTGGTGAGTACAATTTGTGTCACTAAGTCTCTTTCCTCTCATTACTCCAGCTTAGTGACACATTTTGCAACAAAAATTTGTGTCACTAACCTCTTTCCTCCCATTTTTTGTGTAGATGATTTAGGTGAGGAATTTTTTTAGATGGTTTGGTGAGGATTTGTGTGAGATGTTTTTAAAGGGTTTTTTTGTGTAGGTTTTTTGTGAGGTTTTTTGTTTAGGTTTTTGTGTAGAGTTTAGATATATAAACTGATCAATTTTTTGTGTAGTGTTTATCAAAGTGTTTCTCCATCTCAAAAGTTGTAACGTTAGTAGCAATTTTTAAAATTAAACTCTTTGATTGAATTTTGACCAAGCTCATGTGTGTGAATTTGCCACACACAAACTTCTTGGGATTATTTTTACTCAAGTTTTTCAACTTGACTCTGCATAATGGTACCAATTTTTTGACCTCTTTTTAAATAATTAAAAAAAAAAGTTATTAGTAGTCAGTCAAAACAGATCTGGATTATTGAGATTAATCCACCTGCTCTAATACCACTTGTTGGTCCCGAAATTTGGGTTAAATATGAATATGTTTAACAATTAAAAACTAGTTTTACACAAGACCCATTTGACACTAATAACATCATTCGTACTTTTCAAAGTTTATAATTCTTATTAGAAATGAATCAAAGAATTACAAGGGATAGTTGCGGCAGATTAAATGACAAATGAAACACTCCTATAAATGAATCAAAGCTTACTAGCTTAGCTTATTATTAAAGGAGAGGAGGATTCTATCACTATAATACATTTGTATTGTTTTTTAGTGTTTAAAATCTCTAACTATCTCTCTATCAAACATTTTCTTGTATAGGTGGGGATATGAGGGTAACATGTGAGGTCTTCAATACGTGTCAAGTATTTAACGGAGAAATACGCTTTTTAATGATTCCATTCTTGTAATAAGATAGACCTTACTCTGGGAACAATGTTGACGGCTGTTCCCACGGTCCCACCTGTTGTTCCCACTTTAGTAAGTCTCAATTGTATTTTTAGAAGATGTAAACTGTGTATTATTTTCTTGCATTTTTCAATTGCACGCATCTGTACATTATTTACTGATAATCAATTTATTGAAAGAAAAAGAAAAAAAACATACCTTTCTTCACACACATTATGAAAAACTGATATCCTGGTAAACATGAACCTGCAATATGTGCCTCAACAGGAGTAAAAAATAATGCAAACACTCGTGTAAATTTTCAAGCTGAAACATCAATTACACTGTTACTCATATTTAACACACACCTTTATTATGAACCCGAACTATTATGAAACATGAAGATTTGATTAACATGACCAACAAACTTAAGGTGTTCCCGTCAATCTACACCTTTTGTGGAATGACCAACAAAATTATGGCATTAACAAACGAATTAAAAATTTACTACAAAATATACGGTTTAGCAAGTGGTTAAGGCCCATTTTTCCAGTCAAAGTAAAAATAATGAATTTCAACGGGCATTGTTGTGGGTTTCTCTGATTAGAATTCTTATGTCTGATGGTGTATGCTATGGTTTCCGACCTTTTGGCCGACTAATCACGGGGTTTGAACCACCGTCACACAGACTCAAACCATGTAAAGCCCTCCCTTTTCAGGAGGTTGTCGTGGCCACTTCAAGGTTGTTTGCACCTAGCAGGAATCGAACTTGAGTGCATTCTAATCAAAGTTCCAGTAAGGTTGAATGCTCTTGTAAACTATTGTCAGAATTGTAATTCGCCATTTTGACACGAGTGTTATTTTATTTATATTGAAGTTAATACTGAAAGAATTTAGTAATTAACAGCTTCATGTGCTCCATAGCGAGTAGGGACATTTATTTGTTAGTCACACAAAATACATTGAAAGTTTCCCTATGATTCATTTCTAACGATCTGTTATTCAGTCAATATAACATGCTTTCAGTGTTTTACTGATAGTACTTGCTCAGTCACTAGGTCATGCAAAGAAGGTCTTTTAGGACTATTGTTACTTTGTCACTTTTCGCAAGGCTTATTCATTCAGAAAATATGTATCACAATGGCGTATCTCCCATAGAGTAGTATAACCGGCCTATACACTAAAATTACATCAACTAATTGACTTGTTACAAATCGACTAATTAAATTAATCATCTTATATAGAATATATGATTACAGCCAAGAAAAGGTATGATAATATCCACATCTAATAAACTATTACACAATAACAAAATAAGTATCAAACACCTCTAATTCAAAAAGATGAACAAATTGGCACCAAACTAAAAATGTACAATTTCTGAAATTGGTGATCTCCACCTCATTTGAGCAACTAAAAGCCTAACAAAAGCTTCTCATTTCCAATCCCATGCTAATAAGAAAAACGAGCGATTGCTAGTCAGCTTTCATTTTCTTAAAAAAATGGTAAGGATTGAGGCTCTGGAGGCTTTACAACTTTCTTCAATTAGGGAATAGCGCAGATGGATCAATCACGCGGTTCTGCAGCGTTCTCCAACTCGCTGTCCGCTCCCCTTCACTTTCTTTGTTGGATGGGAAGATGCGAATCGTGAAGGCCTTCCCACCACGCGAAGTTCAAACCTCGCCGGAGAGGAATTGAAAACCGGAAGCTGTCACCTGAAAATTCTCCACCAGACTTGTAGAACTTGGTAAAGACAGCCAAATTCTGAACATGCTAGTCGCTTCCAAGAGCCACAATTGTTGCTTCCATTATCGAATACTACACATATGTACTTTGATCATACATATAAAACTAACCGTCAACCCAAACGTAAGAGACCACCACTGCATCAGTGAGCTAGCCGCCAAGCCTTCACTGAACTACAAATGAAAAAGAGAGAGAGAGAGAGAGAGAGAGAGAGAGAGAGAGAGAGAGAGAGAGAGAGAGGAAAAGCAGTAGAGATGATAAAAAGCAAGCACATAGTTTCAAGCTTGATGCAAATCAAAAATAACGTAATTGACTCATCCATATTTTATCTTTTCTGTGTAAGTAATTAATTACTCTACGCAGGGAACACGCACTCGTACTAGGGATAGAGAGATACGGGATTACGGGGGATGGGTGACAGATAGAAAGTGAGCACACATAGCTTCAAGCATACGAGTTAACTCGAGACATCATGCAAGAAAAGCCCATCTGTGCTCACTATCTTCTGTCACCACTCCTTCCCTTACCCTCTTACCTTTAAACCCCCAACACCATAACATTATATATTTACAATTAGCAACAAACGTACTTTAACAGATATAGTAGCGTTTAAAAATAAATAATTATAAGATCTTTTTTTCAATGTAAAAGAATGATTTTTAATGACAATACATATTGGAACTACATAATGAAATAGAAAAAGGAGAGGTAAGGATTAAGAGCGATAATTAGAGAGGGGATGACAGATAGAGCGTGAGCACACATAGCTTCAGGCATATGCACACGGATTATTTGCAAGAAGACCATGGGTGCTCACTCTCTTCTGTCACCACCCTTTACCTTTATAGCTTGCCATCATATACAAGAAATTTGGGTTGAAATACGTATTTCTACATGTAGATAGAACTATATGTAGAAAACTTTGCTAAAACTAGTGAGAGCCCATATTTACTTTAGTTTGTGGTGATACTGTTTCCTTGTATTGGAGTTCACACTACTGTGTGATTTCATGTGCAAGTAAATAAGTGGAGTTTGGCATCCCTTATATAGAGTTTTTAAAGGTAAATTCTGAGACCTTTGGAATAAATTTGGGTCTTATCTCTTGATTCCTCATTATTATAATATTGTGTCCCTAAACAAATCAGAATGGGAGAGAATATAATTTTTCACTGTGAGGCAGAATGTAGAAACAGAAAAAACTCAAAAAGTACACAACTATGAGAACACAATGATTTATCTGGCGCGGTCGAGTTTGACGTGATTAACCTATCATTATATAAAGAAGATCTACTATTTTACGTTGAATCGAGTCAAAACCCTAGTTAAAGGTCATTTGGATTCATTTCTAACTACTGGCTAAAGATCAATGAAACATGTGCTCATTGAAGAATGGGGCTAGGTCCTTACGGAAGGGTGAGTTGGCGCCCAAAAGAGATGCACGGGCGCCAATTTAAACATTTGAAGAAAAATCATTTGAGTAACCAATCATTCATAGTTAGGCTGTGTAATGGGCGCTAAGCACCCCAATTTTGCCCCATTCGCGCCCTTTTCACGCCCCAATTCATTACATAGGGGCGCTAAAGCCCCCTAAAATGTCCAAGGCGTTACCTTCATCGCGCTGGTGCCCAAGCTTATTTCCAAAAAAACTAGCCGTTGAACGGCTCTATTCAAACATTAACTTCAATTTTTAATTTATTTTATTATTTTTTTTTTTCCTTATAAACTCTTTTACAAACAACTCAAAACTCATTTACAAACAACTCAAGCACACACAAATCTATTACTCTCTTTAAATTATATAAAAATTATAGATTCTCCAAGCTCTTCATTCCTTCTTGAGTTTAGTTCCGACGACGAGATCTCGGACATGGAACAAGAAGCGGTTTCTATTGCGTCGATCGCGTTGACTAAATTGAGAGCTAAAAGAAGTGACACACCGATCCAACGAAGAGCTAGAGTTGAACGTGACCGTTTCGAAGCCAACGACGACGAGTAGTTTTTAATCTTAGTGTTTGTTTGAATAAAATTTAATGTAATGTTTTTTTTTTTTTTTTTTTATTATTAATAAAATGATGTTGTCTTTTTTTTTTTTTTTTTTTTTTTTTTTTTTTGTAATTATATGTCTTGTTTTAATTTAGAATGTATTATTTGGTTGAATTTAAAAGAAGGAAAAAGAAAAAAAAAAAAAAGTGACACGTGTTAGAAAATGTCTTACCCATCATTACACACCTAAAACCCTCAAGCCCCTTTGCTGATTGGGCTGACAAGTGTCAAAAAATGACTCATGATCTTATTTTACCATTACACGTAGCCTTACACTTGGACTTTAAAATGTATACATTTTTCAACTCTTGATGGTGTCCCAAATGACAACCAACAACAAACTCATTAATGAAATTGCTATTACCAATGCTTTCTTGTAATTCTAAATCTCTCAGAACCAATGGACACTCCTCATCGTTTTTATCATCTTTGCCTCTACTTCATGTATTCTTCAATTCCTATGCTGGTCTTCGTTATCTACTCAGCTTCTGACTTTTTTTTCTTTTCTTTTTTTTTTTGTCCTTTTACACAAGTCATAAGCAAATGCACCCGCAAAGACTTTATGCAAAAGCTATTTTTGGTTTTTTTTGGGTTGCTGTGCAGTTTGATGTCGTTTTGTAATGGACTAATGGGTGCTAGTTTCTTGATAATTACAATATCAAGAAATTCTCAACTACATCTCCTTAAGGGGAGCAAATGCAACATAAAGTAGGCATGAAACCAATGGCAGAACTTGAACACAATTTATTAAATAAAAAATTTCGAAATTAGATCAGTCGCTCAATTTTTATACCTTTTATAAACAAAAAAAATGTTCTTCCCAAACTAGACCGAGCGACTTGCGATTTTTTTTACTTTTGATAAGAAGGTGCCAAGTGTCACCAAAAAGTTTGTGCCAATTCATTTTTTATTCTGCATGTGTAAGCTATAAAGTCATGTACTTTTCGAGCGACCTAAGTTAAGCGACTTTTATGTACTTTAAGCGTCTTTTTATTTTGTTATTTTTTCTAAAAGAGTTAACTACATTTTTGGTCCTTGTAGTTTGCCGGGTATTTCACTTTCAGTCCAATTTTTCAAAAAGTTTCGGGTTTAGTCCAAAATGAAACTTTCGTTGCGGGTTTGGTCCAAATTTACTAACACCGTCAGTTTAACTACATTTGACCATTAGTTAGGAGGGTATTTTCGTCTTTTCATCATATTAAGTTACAAAAACCAGGTGGGACCCACAAACTCACATTCTTATTTTCTTTTCTCTTTGTATCCATTTGTTATATTTTCTTAGCCAACAAACTCACACCCACTTTCATTTCTTATATTTTCTTATCCCAATTTATAAAAAACAAGAACACAATTGTATATTGTTTTTTATACTATCTCAACCACCAAAATCCATACGAATCATCCTTTAATAACTCAGCCACCAAGATATTTGTTAAGGTCTATAGTGTAAGGCTGAATAATTTTCGTTCCTTGGTTTTCTTAAAGATCGATGATGTGGGTTTCTTGATTTTTGAAAATCTTGAATGATATTAGAAACCCGAGATCTTGAGTTTGAATCTTGTAATGTTTCTTTTTTATTTTCGAATCTTTTTTGGTTGGTTATGAAGATGTAGTTGTGATATGGAGATGGAATTATGGTTGTGGTTGTTGTAGTTGCTATAGTTGTTGTTTGAAGAAATACACTCACTTGAGTTTTTTTGTTGGTTTCAATGAAGACAAGGTAGGCATTTTTTGTTCTTGGGTATTAACTTTCGATTTAAATGACCAAGGTTTGTTGTTCTTGAGTTTCGGTTTTCAAAGATCAATGATGTGGTTTTCTTGATTTTCGAAAATCTTGAATGATATTAGATACTTGAGATCTTGTTCTTATTTCGGTTTCGAAACTGAGTTGTTGTTGTGATTTCTTATAGTCTTCGAATGTTTGTTGTTTAATGATGGGATGGAGGTTGTGTTGTTGTAGACTTGATAGTGGGTTTCCATAGCCACAACAATCGTGGGGTTTTTTTTTAGGTTTTTGTTGATTTTCTAGATTTTTTGTTGATTTTTGGTGGGGTTTTCAGTCAATGTGTGTAGTTGTATAAGTGTGATAATGAATATAATAAGGATGTTTTTTAAGATACAAGTAAGAAAAATGAATAAATGGTTGGTACAGTTGGTGTTAATGGAGAAAAAAATGAGAGTGATGAAAGATGATGTGTTTAGATTGAGGGTTTTTTTTTTTTTTTTCTCAATATAAATTTGATAACGGTGTTAAAAAAAATGGACTGAACTTGTTATGGGTCGTCGGTTTTGGAGTGGATCCGAGACTTTTTAAACTATTGGACTGAAACTGAAATACCCGGTAAACCACAAGGACCAAAAATGTAGTTAACTTTTTTTTTTAGAAAACAACAAAATAAAAGGTCGCTTAAAGTAATAAAAAAATGAATTAGCACAAACTTTTTGGTGACACTTGGCACCTTCTTATCAAAAGTAAAAAAGTCGCAAGTCGCTCGGTCTAGTTTGGGAAAAGCACTTTTGTGATCTAGAAAAAATATAAAAGTTGAGCGACTGGTCTAAATAAGCAAGAATGAAACGACCAATAAAGGCTCAACAGCGTTTGATTACCACAAAGCCATGCTTATTAAGATACTAGTACTTTGGAACTAAAGCAGCCGAAAGTATATATGCTTTTTCTGTTAATCATTCATTACTAACGCATAAGAATCATTAATATATAATTAAAGAATATAAAAGATATGTCTAGCAAATAAGTCACACACCTTTTCTACCTTTATGGTTACATATTCTTAGATGCTTCTACCTTGCATCGGGATTGCGGGTTAATTTCAATAAAAGCAATTTATATGGTGTTGGCATCTCACAAGCACAAGTTAATTCTCCTGCCTCTAATCTTGGTTGCAAGGTTCGTATTTTCCCGTTTATCTATCTCGGGATGCCCATCGGTGCAAACATGAATCACGTCAAATATTGGGAGCCGGTGATCGATAGCTTTCAAAGGAAACTTGCGACATGGAAGGCGAAAACACCATCTTTCGGAGGAAGAATCACACTCATCAAATCCGTGCTTTCAAGTATTCCTCTATTCTACTTCTCATTGTATAAAGCAACGATCCATGTAATTGAAGCTTTGGACAGAATACGTAAACGATTTCTATGGACTGGTTCGGATGAAAGCACCAAAATCCATTGGATTAATTGGTCAAGATTGACGGCACCTAAGGAAAAAGGAGGATTAGGTATTGGGTCTCTAAGAGCTGCGAATCTTTCTCTACTGTCGAAGTGATGGTGGTTCGCAACAGTCAAGGAAAACTCACTGTGGTTCAAGGTAGTTTCATCGGTTCATACTGTTAGAGTTGATAGTTTTTTGCCACTTGCATCCAATGCTTCTGGAGTCTGGAAAGCGATCTGTTCTATTAGCAATGACCTAACTGGGCTGGAAATCGATCTATCAGGTATGTTTATAGATGGCGCAGGTGGTAACAATTTAAGATGGAGGTGGGCCGGCACTCCTGATGGGTTATTCTCTACCAGATCCATAAGAATACTTATTGAAAATAAGTTATTTCCCCAATCCGATCCTGTGTTTGAATGGAATAATTGGGTACCATTAAAGGTGAATTTTACTTGTTGGAGAGCGGAAATTGATAGACTACTGACGAGGTAAGCGCTAATCGAGAGGAATATCCCCATCGTGAATTCACTTTGCCCGATGTGTGGGATATACTATGAGGATGTGAACCACTTATTTTTTAGATGCGGTTACGCGAGTATATTATGGTCTTTAGTTATGGTTTGGTCTAAATGCATTCCGACTACCCTAACTTGTTTTGATGACTTGAAAGCACTTATGACTTCAATGGCGGGTGATCGAAAAAAGAAAAAAATGACATTTGCGACATTCTACATTACACTTTGGTGCATTTGGTGTAGTAGGAACAACAAAGTGTTCAATGACAAATCCGGAACACCATACAAGACGTTCGAAGAAATCAAAGCTTACGCTCATACTTGGATCAAAAATAGGTCGAAATGTGGTGAATTAGTTTTGAAAAAATGGTGTAATTTCGATTTCTCGTAACTTGTATATCTTGTTTGTTGGCGGCTAGCTCCTTGCTAGTCCATCTTTTTTATTAATATTACTCCCGCCGTTCAAAAAAAAATCTATGTCAACCATCAATCAATACTAATCCAGGTTTGTTTAATTAACCTTAAATAATCATGATCATTAGCACGATAAAAGTTGTACAATGAAATTCGAAATCAACGTCGTCAGCATGCATGCATCATATGATGTAATGATTTAATACAAGGTTAATGCAAGCATTTACACCATAGGATGAGTGTAGTAGTAACTTTTACTGAAAATTTTCAAACGATAAGGGATCTAGAATGAAAATATGGATGAAAAGAGACAAGATGACAAGCAATCAACTACAACGAGATTATCGATCGTAATGTGAGAATTACCCCAACTTATATGAGACCAAAACCTAACAAATTGTGACATAACGAGGTCAAATTCGAATTATGGCCAAACGAGCTATATATAGTGGAACACGTTAGTTAGCTAGCAAGATCACAAGATTAGTGCGTGTTCACAGGGCTACATTACAAAAGAACATAAATATCAATCTTAATGATATTTTCGGATTGTCATTCAACTTATACAACCATACTTTAATATTATGAAGAACAGCCGTTTGAAGTGATAAATGATTTTCTTTCCTAAATCTTTGAGATTATAATCATATGCTAATAGAATCTAGTACATAAATAAAATGTTAGACTACATACACGTAGTATATGATATGTAACCACATATAAATTCGTTTTTACTAAGATTCCTTTCTATACATTTTTTGTCATATATTTCCTGTTAGAAAAAATTACATGTTTTCGTCCTTGTGGTTAATCCAAAATCACACTCGTCGTCCATATTCGATTTTAATTACACCAGTGATACCTAATTTTAAAATTAATTGCATCGACGGTCACTATTTAAAAAAATAAGGATCATCTGTGTAATGATCTATTGTTTTTTATTACACGGATATAGGGTTGAGCATAATAGACCGTGGACCGGATCGAACCAAGAAACCGGACAGACTGAACCGGACCAAACATAGTTCGGTCCGGTCATAGGTCCACCAATTTCCTCATATTCGGTTTTCGGTCCGGTTCGGTCTTACATAAAACCGGCCATTATGCTTTGTTGGACCGGACCAGACCGACCCGGACGTGGACCGAACATTTCGGTCCGGTATTTTGGGCTAAATTGATTTTCTGTCCGGTCCCGTTTTTGGACCGTGATTAGCCCTACACTGATAGTCCATATCTTTATTACATAGATAGTCCATATTTTCCAAAATATGGACTATTAATGTAAATAGTTTAAAAGTTGGGAATTATTTATGTAATTAAAATCGGATAGGGACGACGAGTGTGACTTTGGTAGACCACAGGGACGAAACATGCAATTTGTTCTTCATAATATGATATTAGGATTAATACTTTCATGATTAATTTCATATATATTCAAAGTACAATCATTAAATACATAATGTACAATATTTTTAAAGCATATTTGGATATATATATATGAAAATTACCAAATTTAAGAATGGGAGATATTAAATTGCCCCGATATTATGAATAGAAACTGAAATATCATGTCCACAATAATCTATAGTAACTGAAATTCTATAGTGAGCAAATCAGCTAACCCGAAATTTTGATCTTAAAATCTCTAATATAATCCCACTTCACACATTTTCGCGTCACAATAGGTCATTATCAGGCATCTTTAGTGAACAATGACCCTTTTACGGAAGTGAAAAATGAAGATGTACACCTACTGCCAATGATCCTCGCATAACTAAATGAAAACATAACTGTTTTCTTGAAGAGTGGGAAATGATGAACATGATTACATAACATTTTGATTCCATATTCTTCACCACATATACTGGAAAGTAAAGAAAGAAGATACGTTTACTTTTAGGGTCAAACAGCATATTTAAGTTTCTCAGAATCTATTATTTATACTTCAGCTTTTCCACAAGCAATAAGTGGTAATATCAAAATATAAAAGATGCTACAAGAATAATGTGTCAGCTATATTAGAATCAGAAAGTTATTTGAAAAGAGTTTCAAACCTTGGGTTGCCAAGTTGGTTAAATCACCAATTGTACTTCTACTTAAGATTTAAGGAGTCGGTTTCTGACCTGTTCGGTTTATTCCTTGCGAAGATCACCCCATTTTTGCTTAACAAAGAGCTTTAGATGTTTCGAGTGTTAAACAGTGGACTTGAATATTGTCAGTTTAGTCGGCAAGTTCTTTATGCTATGTTCTCATTCTATCACCCTCACTTCAGGCTATTGGAACAGTATTTTTTGACGTGTAGCTTCCCTGGTGCTCCACTTGACATCTTAGAAAGTATTCTGTTATACCCGGAAATATTCTGTTATACCCTCACCATGAAATTCTCTATCCCACTATATTCGAACCGTTACGTTTATTCCAATTTACATCACCGGGAAAGTTCAGCATATCTCAACTTTTAAAGAACACATCAAATCATTTGCTTTCAAACCCCATGAACGATTAAATGCAATCCACAAACTGAATGACTAAAAACCAACGTGAAATAATATGGCAACACAAGCTAATCAAGTATTTCGGATATGATCCTTCCACAATAACAATAATCTGGTATCATTACAGCTCGATATTGTTACAAAACAAAACACTAATCAAGCAAAAGATGCCCAAACACAAATATCTAGAATAAATAAAAACTCAAACTTGCGATATTCCCAAAATTCCGAATGCATATTTTTATGTTCTTTCTCACAAAAAAATTTTAAAAAAAATGATCCAAAAATAATACTTCGTAGTATACAACAAAAATATGTAAAATCAGATGACTTACTTGTAATGGAAGTACATGATGTTTAATGCCGAATTTTCATAATCATCTTCCTTATTTCTGCCCTCAAACCAGCTTTTTATGATGCTTTGAGACGTGTTTTCTGTATTCACGTTGTTTGGCCATTTATCAACCAACTGAAAACCAAAGTGAGATGCAGCCGAAAGTATAGACGTCTCATCAACTCTACAAAAAATATGACACAAAATCAGTGCTGGTTGGGACCCAACTTCATCACCTTCATCTTTTGAAATCAACTCTTTTGCAGTTTGAAACAATGGCATAATATATTCAGCAACATAAGTTACATCCGTCCCAATAATAACATCAAAACCCTTATCGGCACTTAGTTTCTTGACAGATTCTAAATGTTCTTTGTTACCCCAAAATAATTTCTTGACATGTAGCTTTGATAGTAAAGATTCTTCAAGATTTGTAGTGACGTTTTCGTGAAGAAGCTCGAGTGCTTTGTCATCTCCGTCTGTGGGGACCACGAGGTGTGCGGTTTTGGTGGCAATCATGGAGCAGATTCCTCCACAACCAGATCCTAGCTTGAGTACCTTTTTTCCTGATACTATGGTTTGGTTTGAAGCAAGAACAGAGGCCATGAGTCGAGCTGATTCCCATAACATTAAACCTGTAGATTTGCAGGTGTGTTGGAACTCTTTGGAAAGTAGTTTGATCTTGAAGTTCCAATCTCGTAACTTGAACTCCATAATCTGTTAGATTAATCATAAAAGATGATTTTAATTAAACAGAGAATATAAAAACAACAGAACATGTAATGAATTCTACTTTGCATAAACCTTGGACAACAATTATCCATAACAAGAAACATTATGGTGGTGTTTGGATTTGCATTATCAAACTGATTGTCAATAAGATCGACTGAGGTAAAAAAAAAAAATTGTTTAACGTTTGGACAAAGTGATTCCAATTATTAATTATCTGATTAATTGTGGTCAAATATTCAATCATGGATAATCAATTGCATACCATCTGCAACAAATTTTATCTATTTACCCCTCTTATTAACGCATTTTAAAGACTTCGCCCACAATTTATTGTGTATTACTTCAAAAAAATAGAAGAACGTCTTTTCCGTCATTTGACCTTTTTTTATAAGTTATAACATTCTAAATACTCTAACAACCAGTTACAAAAAGCACATACAGAACTCCCCAAACTGATCCAAATTTAGCTTGACCAACTATTCACTAAGCCAACAATAATTTGAAAGGATGGTTCGATCATCAACAAGCATTCAATGAAATTCTAGTAATATGGATTATTGGATTAGCACATGAAATTGTATGTTATCAAGATCTATATACAGTTGATAATGGTGAAAAGTCAAAGTAAATTCTGACCTCATCCCTTGGTGAGGATATACCAAACATTTCAAAGGTAAACCCGTCAGATACGTCAATATCATATCCGTCTTCAGCCTCCTTTGCAGTTTTATGGATCTCACTATTACCACCATCTAAACGAAAGGCAGCTTGGACCCATCGCCTACATTCTCATAATCTCATACCAGTAAGAACCCGAAAACACACATACACAACCATAAATTTTTTGTATAAGATTACTTACCGATTCATTACTATCTCGCGTGAACGATTTTCTACTTGCTTACAACACACACCACATTCTTCAGTTGTGAACCCGTTTTCTTGAAACAGACTGTTTAAGAATTCCTCAGAGAAGTAGAATGCACGCTGAAACATAAAGGGCAGAAGATACAACACTTAAAAAATAAGAATAAATATTTTTGAAAGGCTAAACATCGAAACTGATCGTCCACAGCACTTACAGTTCCGTCACCTCTGACAAAAAAGTTCTCGCTGATCTTCTGATCCTTACAAGTAAGCCTTTCCTGCCAATTCAGAATAGAAATTGTAAGAAACTTTTGCATGTACAAGTTTAAATAATCACAAAACATTTACAGTTTCATATAGCAAAATATAAAGTTAAATAATCTAAAAACATTTACAGCATCATGTAGCAAAACATAGGCCGAACCTGAGCAAGATCTCCCGTAGCATAGTCACGGAATAACACATAACCATTTGGCTGCATATGACAAAAAATAGGTCTATTTTAAGTTAACTCTAAGGGGGGCATAGAGTTATAACTTTATATCATTATACAAACAATAGTAACAGTCTCTTACTTTCAAAATCTTTTTGATGTTTTGCAGGGCTAAATGCATCTTTTCAAGTGATACTGCATTTACGACGAAAATCTACTTAACAAGTCAGCCGATAACTTAGCATTGAACCAAGAAACAAGAACATCTAAAAGGTCAAATGCAATACCATTGTTACAATATCGACAGAAGATGGTGGAATATGGTTAAGCAAGTCATCACTTGTTATATCACACGGAAATGCATTAATCTTTGACTCTTGAAATTCCTTGTGTGCCTGAAAATATGTGGATAACACAGATATAAAAGCTCGTTCCATGTAAAAACCTCGTGAAAGAAGGTAACGAGATTTACTAAAGATAATATTAAAGAATAACGACCTTCACCAAGTCAACGGCACGCGGTGAGAAGTCACAAGCATGGATAAATATACCAGGATAGGTAGCAGCTAAAGGAAAGATGGTGTTTCCCGCTCCACATCCAACCTACAAATCATTGCAAGCAAATATTATTCCAAAACACGAGTTGAGATTCTATATACTTATAACTAATGGATATTAGCTTGATAGTAGTTCTAGTGACGATAAAAAAAGTACTACTCGTACTAATATTCACCTCCAAAATGACCTTTTCCTCTGCATCCTGAAATAATAAGAGATGTTTCAGACTTCTTACATTTGTTTTTCAATATTATCAGTTGTCATTAAACTTAATATAAGTGTCAAGTGAATACTTATTTACACTCACAGAAAAGAAGTGCCCCCATTCTTTATCCAAGTAATGTCGATCCTTGAAGAACTGAAAAATAGAAAGTCAACATCTTAACTTCTAAAAAAAACATAATAGCATCTAAGAAGAAATATATGCCAGGTACTAGGCAGTAACACCATCAAATTTTTTACACATGTATCACTTCAGTTCGAGAAATAACAACTGACAATGATATACTAGATACTAAATGGAAAAGCAAAACCAACCCGATCCTGATGACGTTTGTAAAAGACATCCCAGTATTTCTTGGCATCCCTTTCATACTTCTCTGTGATATACAGTGCAAGATCAACTCCGAAATTGAGTTATTAGAGAAGAAGGTCAGTGGTTTTAATCCGGTGTGGATCATATCACTTTAGTCCAGTACAATTTAAGAGGCACTTTCAAGACAAATCACCTTACACCAGAAACTAAAAATCTATGTCAAACTTAAACCCAGAAATAAAGCTACTAGTAGTGAGAAACCAATATTCTTTTGGCCATGGAGACTCTGACACTGACTTCCTGCTATAATATAAAACACAGGGATAATAACAAAAGCAGAAGAAGACAGACTTTTAAAACCATACATGTATACTCTTTATATCTGTATCAAAATCCAATGAATAAATTCAAACTCAGATATCAACACGAAATATTGGACAATTCCAGCTTTGGATACAATTTCTTCATATCTTAGATCTTACTACAATACTACTCTTCAACATAAAAAGCAAACATTGATAAACTAACCATATATTTTCGTTGATTATACAAACTGTAACAAATTGGAGTGTATATAACGCTTATTCTTCACTTTTTTCTTCTTGATATTGTAATTTTGTGGTGCTCACGTTGTCTTCCTCTACCACGTTACTACTATTATCTGTTTCTTTGGCATCTTCCAGTGCTCCATTTGCAACCGTGGATAGATTACCGTTCTCTGAGACATTCTTTCTCTCAGATGTCTCAGCGTTTTGAACTTTCTTTGGTAACTGTCTTGAGGAATGAGTGGTCAAAAGACGAGTGATTCCCTCAAATAAGTTTTCGCCATCTGTTATAAGGGAAGATCCTCCAGGATAACAACGTCCAAAACAAGTAGCACAATGTGGATATGCGACCTGAAATGATATCACACAAACAAGTCATGTTTTTGTTCCCATAATTTAATAAACAAAGATGCACTTTCTGAGATCACAAGACTCTTAATAAAGATTTTGCTTGTCGTTTACCTCTACGAATGCTCGGCATAGAGACAAGAAAAGAACAGACTCATTCTCCCTTAGCACCCTGGTGGTGTTGTATCTCAATAAAGAATCAGAAACAGTGCGGAGCCCCTTCACTAATTCTTGAGCAAGGATATGTTTCAAACTTATTGGGGCACAGGGACGTAGTTCATTCATTGCAGCAGATACACCTGACAGCATAAATACACATTACCAACTCATTAGTGGACTTATGAAACGTGAACACTCAAATAAATCCAAAAGCGTTGTTCAAAAAAAAATCCTAAAGCAGAATCCAAGAATAACAATTTGAAAGGAAAAAGAACGAGATTAAATCACTTGTTTATAAAGTTACTCATTGGCCTAGTAATACATTGTATAGGATAAGTTATTACCATTAACAAAAACAGCAAGAGGTGGATGCTCCATTAAATTTGGAGGCGGTGTAACATCTTCCTGATTTTCTTCACCGAAGCTACTGGTTGAGAAGCCAACTGCTGGTAATGGGACCCATCGATGAGAATCCAAAACCACCTGTAATCAATATAAAAGAATATCCATCAATAATGGGAACTCCCAAACCCAAACTAATATGTATTCTGTAAACAGATTACTATTTATGAGCAGCCAATATGGCAATAAGGAAGATAATTCTAGATAGGTCGTGCAGGGAATAAAAATGCCTGTGTACCTGAAAATTCTCTACCGCTGTACTCATATTCTTTGAAAATAGGTTTAGGACAGCCCTGCACAAATGACAAAAAGTGAGTTGTGCACTTTGTGATCCTTGACCAGAAACAAATAAAAGATAAATGAACCGTAACTTACTCTTCAAACAGAGGTGGAAGCAAGCCCCGAAAATCCAATCCAACCCAGCCAAGCCCCATGGCACAATACTGAGGAAGTACATACACTGATTAATATTAGGTTCAGGAAAAAATATATATTGGCTTAAACCTATAACAATATGTATCTTGACTTCATATTTGTCTCTTAAGTTTTAATTAGACGGAACATAGGGTCTTCAACAGAGGCATGCAACTTGCAGACATGTAGCTTAGGCATAAACTATAAATTGTAGCCCGAGCTCACTCGACTTGATTGCACCCCATCATTATCTATGACTTTACAAAGTTCAAGAGGCATAATAATCCAATGTCAAAAAACAGTTTTGCTACTTCCACTGAAAAACTGTGTAGCCATTAAAAGGCGCCATGTGTTTGTATGAAAACATTATCTAGGCTGTTTAAATTTGGGGATATCTGAAAAGTTTTAACTCCTTTGAGGAAGATAAGATCACTATTTTCAACACATAAAAACAAAAGAGCAATAATAAAACAGATAGGTGGGCAAAAAATACTTCAAGAAATACACAAAGTCTACCACATACCATACACTGGTCCAATATATTGGACAAAGACCCGCCTTCAGTTATCTTTGGGAGCATAATCTTGAGAGTTTTGAGGTGAGATGCAATCTGATGCATGGCCCAACTGAAGAGAAGCCCGCCATCATAGTTTTCTTCACTTCCTGATGTATCATCAGCGAATATGGCACGATACTGGTTAACAACATCAAAAAGATGCATCCTGTGACAGTTAACCATTCCTTTTAGGTATTCATAAGCGTTTCTCTGATCCAGGTCATCAAGAATCCCAGACAACCATGACTCTCTGCATCTTAGAAACTGCCAGCATCAAAAACATTGTCATTAGCACTTTAGCAAGTAATAAATTAGGCTTGGTAAAAGCGATTACATAGAAAACATGCCAGATATGATATAAAGATACCTGTAGGCGCATTTCATACTCGCTGTATACTCCTATCCTTCGTAGATATCCAATAATGTGAAGACATTCTGGTAACTGCAATACAGAGGCCTTTCAGAAAACTGCAATACACAATAAGGCTGGGGTTTTGAACAAAATGTAATATACTACAGTTTAGTTCACAAATACTACTACCATCACCGTTGTTATTAACTTTCCTACGTCAATGAATCATTTAACAGTTGAGTATATATTTTGTTGTGTTACCACAAACTTACCTGAATATTTGATCTTAGTTTTTGAAGAAGCTGAGAGAGTAATGACTGTGTAGTCTGTCGAACTTCAGCAGCAAGTGCTTGAATGACTGGTAACCTTAAGGGACACATGACAGGAAAAGAGAAAATAAGAGTGATAAATCCTCAACTCTACAAGTTACTGCAATGAGGTTGACAGATAGGCGACCTTGTAATTAGGACTAAAGGAAAAAACTTACTTTGGATGCATTGTCGACAGTTTGCTAACATATGCTTCCAAGTCTAGAGCTTCATCGTAATTTCCATTCCTCACACACCTACAAAAGTTAGGATTTTAAGATAATGAACAATCTTGAGAAACAACGAACATGATAAGAATTCAAATAGGTTATCTAATACAAGAGGTGTAATAAAGAATCAGAAATCAAAAAGCGCATACAACACTGCATTATTCTCACTGGCTCACTGCTAAAAAGGTTAAACACATCATGGACTAATGCTTCATCATATGCAAACCAATTAAGAGAATAATAATACTTCACCAAAAATGGTACAGTCCCTATTGGAAGATTTGTCCATGTCATTTCTTGCAGCCTTACACCCTATATATAAAAAAAAGCAAAGAACTAATATTGTAATTTCCATGTTACTTATTTTGCTGGTTCCAACTGAATGTGTTTCAGGCAATGCTCATGTAATTCATATACAAAAAGCAACGCACTAATATGCTTTAGAAATGTGGATCTATATACTTGACTCGTTCCACCGGAAATTTTACGCCGTAAGAATAATAGCCAATAGTTGCAATCATAGCATGTGATTTCCATTGATCGATAAAAGAAAACATACGTGTCCATAAGCTGAGGAATTTCAAGTAAGTCAAGCAAAGTGCTATGATTTGCAAGCAGTGTTTGGTTCATCTTTCTCTTCTCCAAAATATTTTCTGCAGAATCGATGAACTCTGAGCAGCCAGATGTTAGCTTTGGGACCTCGGCAATCTGCAACAAAGAAAATTTTGTGATTTCCCACATCAACAAATCAAAGTACGGGGCCTCATAATTTAACTAGCTTTTCAGGACAAGATAAATAGAACACAAATAAGTAGCTTAAAATCCTTCATAGAAAGAATACGACGATTTCAAAATCTAGAATTCCTCTGGCATCCCAGTAAAATAGGAAGGGTTCATTTTGTGATTTCCCACATCAACAAATCAAAGTACGGGGCCTCATAATTTAACTAGCTTTTAAGAACAAGTGGCAAGGTGTCAAGTGACATGCATCTAAAAGCTAAAGGTTCTAAACATAACGCCCAACGACAACATCACATTCAACAATCCTCAGTCCAATCAACGAGAATTTTGGAGAGCCACATAGAGGTGTGTCATTGTGCACCAATGTAACAGAACGAAAATTGCACTATGACACCGATTCACAACCTACAAAACGTTTTCACTTGTTCACATTTTAACGAGCTAACTACGACTATTTAAACACTTCAAATAACATAATAACAAACTCATTCTAATCACAAAATGAAATCATAACCTAAATCAAGTAATCAATATATACATACCTAAGGCTATAATTATATCATACATACATTTATCGGGCTTGGATAAACAGTGGTTTTTTGCAACTACAGTGCTCTGTGAGGAGCGCTACAGTGCTATGAACAGTGATTAATATTATTTTTTATTCCCGCGTATATTTTGTTCTGTGATATACATCTTCCTGAATCTTCCATTCAACCACAAACCACACACCACAAACAAAATTCCAGGCACCCATTATCCACATCATCGTCTTCTTCAGTTACAAGTAAGTTATTCTCCTTGATCTTCTTCCATTTGTACACAGATGCAAGCACAAAACACACCCACAGAAACACAAATCAGAAAACGGAAACACAACCATCTTACCATCCAACACAAGATTGACATATCGACAAACAAAATTAATCAAGAAAGAAAATTAACCCACAGATCCATAAAACCCGGTTTATCCTTTTTTTTTTTTTTTTTTTTTTTAAATTTGGGGATTTTGTTATATTTGTTATATGTGGTTCATAAGAATTAGGGTTTCGTGTTAATTAAGGTATGCTTTTTAGTGGCGATTTGGGTTCTTTGCAGCAGTTGCCGATTTGGATTTCGGGTTTGAATTGCAGTGATAGTCTGATGCTGGTCCTGTTGATGCATACACTGAGGTATAACTTTTTTCAGTTTATTGAGTTAGAGTTTTCATTATTGTTGGGTGGTTGATAATCTTTTATTGTTTGCTAGGTTACTATTTTAAGGTTAACTATTACTTGCGCTTTTGTTCTTGGGATTGTGTTTATGACTGTTCTTCTAATTATTTAGTTAAGTGATTAAGATTTTCGAATATGCATATAATTCGTTTGAGGAAATGTCTTGAGTTAAAAGGGGTGGATTCAACTTTGAATTTGAGTCTGATTAGGGTGGTTAACATAAGCAGATAAGCTGAGAAGTAAGCGATTCCAAACACCCTCTTATTTTGTTACTTGCAACAATAGCATTTGGATTTTTGGGTTATGGCTTATTAGCTTAAGGATAAGATAAGTTAGGGAGAAAAATGAGCTATAATATTTTGTATTTACCGGTTCTGCTGTGATTGGTAGGCTTTCTCATGAAATTGATGAATGGCTCCAGAAGCTAAAGGAAAGTGGTAAAACTGTTTATCTGATCTACGGAGGATTTCGTCAAACGATCGATGTAAGCCATCCAAGAAACATTCAATATATACATTAGGTTAAGTTGCTTTGACTTATGTTACTGTCGAGGTGTGGTAAATTGCTGGTTGTAATTTTGTATATAAGTTGAGATACAAGAAAGCTGCAAACGCATAAATGAGCTATTTGCAACCGCATACATGAGCTATTTGCAACCTATAGTTTACATTGACATATCTTTGGGTATGAATGAACGAGTTGCATATTACATCATAGCAGAGTGTGTTGTTGTGTCCGTAGCCTTTTCATCATATGATATAATTGAGTGCTTTTGCTAACTTTGCAGACTGAAGACATGGGAAATGAAACGTACTAAAAAGCTATGGGGGCAATTAAGAAATATCTCATGTAAGCTAAACCAAGTGAAAACATCCAGGTTCTACATTTGATTATTATTAAGCGCATATTGTTGACATTGTCGTTAATAACCTTTTATGCACCAAAGTTACTAATTTGACCATGATGTGAAACAGTGAACAAGGCGAGCTAGAACCAGTACCTGCTGCCAGAATTGACGACATCACAGCTCAAGCTGCAGCACCGAATTCGGTAGTTCCATTTCGCCCTGTTGAGAGGTTCAAAACCGGTTTCGCAACATTCAGGAGAAAGAAATACATGTAATTTCTGAATGAACATTACTCGCAGATATATACTGACTTTTTTTAATCATTACTCTAGATAACATTATTTTGTACATGGGTGTGCAGAACAAACCCAGCCTTGAACGATGGTCCTAATTTTTTTTTACCTTGAGGCTGATGTGCCTTTGGAAAGTGGTTTGCTTTAGGAAAAAAAAACTCTTGATTTGTAAAAAAAAAAAAAAAAAAAAAAAAAAACTCTTGATTTGTTGTTTTTGTAGTATTCATTGATTACCAACGTTGGTTGCATTAAAATTGTGGTTTGACTAAAAAATGGTGCTGTCTTTCTACGCAGGTTGTGGAATTAGCTGAAAAAAACCATTTGGTGGAAATGGGCCAAAGTCGAATGCATGAACTGGTGAAGAAGTGGGAAAACAGTGGTTTTGGTGATTAAGAGTGGAAATGGTGAAATTTTGGACGAGTTAGACGAATGGCTCAAGCAAATGTTACACGAGTTAGAGTGGAAATGCTGAAATTTTGGATGCGTAACAGGAGGTAAGGACCCATTTTATAACTTTTAATGGGTTGGTGGCGTTGCAATTAGAATGCAGAAGAGTTGAAGTGATTAAGAAGATGGCATCCTGGTAAGAAAAGAATTTCATCTACCATGTGTATGCATTTTTATAGTCTTACTGTATTTTACATAATGTATTTTTTTTTATATATATGATTTCTGATCTATGTGCACGGTGTGGTAAGGTGGCATATATGGTTTTGGTGTTTTGTAGTGTTTTTATATATATGTTCTTTATAGTGCTTTTATAGTGTTTTGTTGCACCTGATAAGGTTAATTTGTTAAGGTTAACATATCTCAGTGTTTGTTAGTCAAGAGTGTTATTCATATGCATACAACAAGTCACTGATTTCCATCTGTATTTGATTTTGATACAGGTTGAATGTGTTAATGAGTATCTGTATACAGTATCGCTCCAGGAAGGCCAAGTGTCAAGAATGTAACTTTGCTAATTAGTAATTGGTTTGAATCAGATGTGGTTCATGCTAAAGTTTGGATATCAGAGTACTTCGTTGTTTCCCGATGCTTCTTAGGTTTATGCTTTCTTTCAAGTAAACTAAGTTAAGGGTGAACTTAATTATGAAAAACAAGTATTCTTAAGTTTTTCATATCTTAGAAACAAGAAGCTTCAGGTTCACTGATTTCACCTGAAAATACCAGGTTCAGGGGCCAGGTTCGGCGAGTGGGTTCAGTGTGAGAGGTTCAGTCATAGGTTTTAGTGAGTGGGTTCACTAGTTGAGGTTCATATTTAGTTACTGGGTTCAGGGAGTGGGATGTATGGGTTTAGGGAGTGGGTTCAGTGACTGGGGTTCAGTTTTGTGGGGGTTCAGTTTTGGGAGGGTTCAATTTAAGGTTTGTTATAAACACCTGATATCCATCCATCAGTATCTCAAACCACAAATATCTCAAACCCACAAATTTTTTCTTCATTCTTCACTTTGAGACCCACTGAAGCTCACTCTTATTTTAGTGACTGAGGTTGAGTTTTGTTTAACTACTGATATTCGCCCACATATCAGTATGTTGAGTTATAACAACACAACGCTCAGTGAATTTTGTCTTTAGGGTTTGGGTTAACATCAAAACAGCCCCGCCCCATAGGTAAATGATGAAGTTTGTCTATGCAGTGTCATATTTGAAGAGTGTTTTGTTTTTTTTACTTACTGATACAATCCCCTAAATTCTAATAATGGTAAAGACTGAGCAATAGTACGTTATTTGTTGAAACACATAGGATCACATTGCATGTGCTTAAACGTTTGCGAATGTGGTTGGTGTGCAAGCTATTAATAATACTACATCAAAATGCACAATACTATTGTTACTGTAGGTATACTTTGGAGTTTATCTTTAATTTATTTATGAGCAGGTTACATTGTTACAACATATTAACCATGATTGTGATTTAAAGTCTTGAGAAAATTGTAATGATCATGTTTTGCTTTAATTGATTATCTAGAAAGTCGGAGAGGCTACTCAATATTTCAAATTTATGCGTTACAGGCTAAGATCTTGAAAGCTTAAAGGTCGACTAGAAGTTAGATTGTTATTGTAGTTACCACATGTTGTATGTATAAAACTGAAAATTTTTGATAAAAAAGTGTTTGCATATTTTGAGTTCAACTAAAACCAACACGCTTTGACCTGTTACCTCACTGATGTGTAACAACTCATTTTGCGACCCCTGATTGACACTAAAGATATGATACTTTGCTTTTATGACAGTGTAGGATTGAGTGGTTCCATTATCTAAAGAATGTGCACGCAACAGAAAATGCTCCTGGTGTGTTACTACTTGGTGTAACTTCTACTATCGAATGACAATTTTGAAGTAAATGGGTCAGATGACTGATGAGCTGGGTCCGATGACTGATGAGCTGGGATTTCATGGTCCTTATTATCGAGGTTTGCCTTTCTCTTAAGCATACTGACTTTTTTAAAACTTCACATTATTAGATTAGGGGTTGTTTGGGATTGAAATTGAAAGATGCACAATATTAAACTTTGGGGGACCGCGACCATCCATAGGGGTCGGGTTCCAAAAAAGTTTGTGGTAAGGGGGAGGTGCCGTGAAGATCTAGGGGTTCGCGGCTGCTGTAAAACCGCATCAGTAAAATGGTGTTTACGCTGTATATATATTCTAAATTGTAAAAAAATTGAGTATACTCTTATTCATCTAATATAAGACTCCTTTGTCCAATTAGATCTGCAACATTTTATGCCTGTTAAGTTATGTTTGTGGCTGCAATGCAGCATGTTTGCGTTCTCGATTTGTATGCTGACTAACTCATTCTGACTAGAACTTTTTCTAAAACATAAATGTTCCACAAATTGTTGCCAATCCTGCAATCTGTATGGACAGATGACAGACGTAGTAAGTTGGTAATCCTATTATTGCTGTCAATTAATAACTTTATTCCATGAGTCCTGACTAATATGGCATAAAAGATATTGTTATACTACTACAAAGATACGCACCTTTTTTTTCCTTTCAAATTTACAATTTATCTTATTATATTGGTGTGTGAAACATGATCTATAGGAGATAATTGATGAAGAAGATGAGAAGATCAGAAGTTTGAAGGATGGGTTTGATGAAGATGTGTATAACGCCGTTGTCACAGCTCTGAATGAACTGAATGTCTACAACCCGAGTGGCAGATATCCAATCCCAGAACTTTGGAACCAGAAAGAAAATAGAAACTGAAAGAGGGAGTTGAGTTTCTTCTCAAGAAATGGAAAGCACAGAAACAAAAGAAACGAGTTTATTCTTAAGGTGAGTTAACATATTATCAATTTTGGGAATACGATTAGGAAGACTAAGTTGATGCGTTTATTGATATTTTGTTGCTTAAGTTTGACATCCCTCTGCTGTTTTTAAAAATGGTGGCTCGAAGGAGGGTGTTTAGGTGCTTAAATGGGGCTGAAAGGAGGGGTTCTTAGTGCTGAAATTGCGGCTAAAGAGGTCACATTTTTGTCGTTAATTTGGTCAAAGTGTTGGTTATTTTGAGATATTTCTGGGATTTTGTTTGGTGGATCAAAGTATTTTTTGATGTTGCAATCGGCCTGATTCATATGACAAGAAACAACGCCTCTGCCGCAATAAAGTGCATGGAAATTTCCGTTTTGCGCGACGAAAATGAAGCATGTGATGGTACAGATACATCATTATAAAGAAACTTGAAACTATATATTGTGTATGTTATCTGAAATATATTTGGCGTACCTTTTGGCCTTTCGTATGAAACTTTGTTATATTCAATATACCATTTTGGATTGATGTGATCATGAAAAATGGATCCTCTCATATATACAGTTACCGTTGATTGATAATATGATGTAATATTTGTTTTACCATTATGTTGTTTATTCTTTAGTGTGGAAACCTCTAATTTTCAGAGTTATATACTACAGATTGCATTCCAAGTTTAAAGGGTGTGTGGGATTGGTTATTTGAAACTGCTTATGTCACCAGGTAAACAACCTCATGGTCTCAGTTTGTTTAGAGGTCAATTTTTACTGTTAATTCACACAATGTGCCGCAGCCTTTATTAAACAAACGCTGTATGCAAAGCATCCCGCAGCGAAGCGCGGGTAACAAAACCTCGTTAGCTA
The DNA here is from genome assembly GCA_021014915.2 of Artemisia tridentata subsp. tridentata. NCBI lineage: Eukaryota > Viridiplantae > Streptophyta > Magnoliopsida > Asterales > Asteraceae > Artemisia > Artemisia tridentata. The sequence goes on along the minus strand of CP139505.1, from coordinate 218,522,222 downwards.
CATCTATTCAAATAACTCAAATTCAAGTAACCATAAAAAGCAATATATACCATCAACTCAAGGTATATATCGAATTATAGCCTTAGTTATATATCATAAATAAAATCGAGTAAGCGATATAAGCCTAAGCAATCAATATATATCTAACGCCACTATCAACTACCTCAATTCAAAACTAATCGTACACAAAATCAGGCAATCTAACAGCACTACACACATGATCTATATAATCTCATAACCTAAATCGTGCAATCACTATATAAACCTAAGGCTAACCACCTCTATTCGAAACTAATCGTAAATAAAATCAAGCAATCACACAACAATGCAATCAACTGAAACTACATAACTACTTCAAATTCACTTAAAAAAACTAATCGAAAACATAATCGAGTAACCGAACCATCGTTTCGAGATGCTTATCAATATCAGCAACTTCATTCCGAATCTGAACCAAAGCATCAGCAGCAGAAATAAAGGCGCGGTAATTATTCACCGCTACTTCCTGCATTTGTCTACGTATTCGCTCCGCATCGACACGTAGCAGCTCTGGCTCTTTGTGTAAACGGTCCAGTGTGAATGATAGGAGCTCTGATACGTATGGTTGTTGTGATGATGATGCTAGTGGTAGGAGGTCTGGTGATGACGTGGCGTCGTCGGAAAAGTTTGTTGGAGTTCCGGTCGTCGTCATTTTTGGACTGGAAGAGAAGAAGAGATCTGTGTGTTTTTATTTTTTTAGTTTGGAGAATTGGCATCTATTATCCCTCTAGTTTTTCTCTTTCAAAATTTTGTATAATTAGACATATAGGCTTATAACTGTCTCCGTTGTTATTTTATTACTTTTATTCTCTTATGGTTATGTTATTATCATTAATCACTTTCTCTACTAAAATAAGTCTCGCGTTTAAACAAGTAAACAACTTACGTGTAGCTAGAGAAAGAGTTCAGATACCATCATTAGAAGCTAATTTGGTTAGGCATATAATTGTCTAAGAAATTTGTTGTTTCTCGGTCATTATCTTATCACTTTTATTTTGAAATTACTTTGCTATTATGATTAATCATTTTCACTACTAAAGTAACATCTTACACGTACTGGCCACTATAAGATAGGTTAGTGGTTAAATATTATGATATGCTCACAACGGGTGAAAAAGCCGCTAAGTGCGTATCTCAGGGATAAGAAAATAAAGTGTTAAGAAACGCTTATGGGAATGTCTGGGTTATGTTGTGTGCACTTGAGTGAAGACTCGTTCTCCTCAAGCAATCTGAATGGAAGAAACCTCATTTATTTGTCTGTGTTAAAGAAGAAAAAAAGCTAAGGCATGGTAAAGTTGAGCCACAACCACGAGAATACTATGATGGTTACTAAGGCTGCAAAAAAATACCAAAATTTTTATATTATACTTTAGCTTATTCCCGAATAACCCACACCTTATTAGGGTCGGTGCGGGTAAGTTTTTCCTTCCCAAAACCCAATTAAGCCGATCTGAATAAAGCTTATTTGGGTCAGGTTTACCCGAATAACAGCCTTGAGGGTGACCAAGATCGAAGTCGACCAAGATCATCCCCGCTCCAGCTAAATATTTATAAGCAATAATGTTATGCCTATATGAAACAAACAAAAAATATATCTTTCGATACTACAGGGTCACTCAAATCGCAACATGTTTAGACTGTAAGATTATGATGGAGAACATTTTTGAAACCTCCAATATTTTGAGTTGTTATACGTGGGTTCCAAAAAAAAAACTAGAGAAGAGGTTAACTAATTGTAGAAATAGCCAAATTACCATATTACTATCTTTCGGTTGAACTCATTGATGTAGTAGGCTTGTTATAAGGATATGATTCTTCTGTCCATTCTTACACCAGTTCATTTACATACCATGTTCAAATAACACAAATACACCCATGTACTAAGAAGAAACAACGTGGCTTTTCTTCACTTTGTTTTTCAATACTTTCTTTCAAAATAGTAGACACTGATTTATTCAAACGAGTCGGGCGCCGGTACGCCGCGTTGCGGCGGGGCGCTGTATTTGACAAAAAATTTAATTAAGATTTTAAGACAGAATATTGATGTAATTATTTTATGTTAATTCAACATTGGCAATTTTTTTCCTTATAAGTAAACCAATAGAGTCGGCCATTTTTTTTGTTTATTATTATAAAAGCGCACGTATGTCAAAAGTATATTAATATTAGATATGTTTTTTTTACGGCGTTTGTACAGCGTAAATCGTTAGATATCTTTTATATAATAAAACAAAACCCCTAGTGGGGACTTTTACATTTCAAAAAAATCAAATCATACCTTATTAAGTAATAATCAAATTATTATTATTATTATTTTCTTAAATATTAGATAAGAAAAGCTTAAATACTTCTAAATTTATCCATATTCTACAAAAAAAAAGAATGTGATTTGTAATCATTCAATAAAAACTTACAAAAATATATGTGTCAAAATATAAAAAATTAAAACTTGAAAACGGTGGAGCAAATTTTTCAAAGATTTGGGCTGAAACTTAAAATTCAGTATCATTCCCACTAAATATTTGAAGTCCCAACATTCTCAAATTCCTCCTCCATCAATCAAACTCGATATCTTATCATTCATTCACGCACAATCATTGATACAAGAACATCTCCTCCAAATCTAATTAATATTAAAACCCACTACATTCGTAAATAACCCTAATTTAATACCTCAATCAAAGTACAATGGTTTTGAAGGTCCTGTTATAATAATTAAAACCCGAAATTAAAAATAATAATTCATTTAAATGATTAGAAAAAACCCCGCGCGTGCGCGGGCATTATATCTAGTTTGCTATATATTTGATAAATAAACTTTGCTATATAAACAAAAGAATTATATATAAACTTTTATACAGCTGCACGTATTTGGCCTTTATAGTTTTAAAAAAGTTTAAAGTTATTTGATATGTTAAGGGTGCATTTTGAAAGTTCTTTTATTTAAAAACTATACATATATTAAACTTCAACATTTTTTATAAAACCGTACGTCCGTCAAAAGCATATCAATATTGGGCTTGTTTTGTCCGTTATCGAGAGACCTATTTGGTAGTAATTTTTTTATTTCAGAAATCGCTAGAGATTTATTAGATATTTGGTAAATAAAGTTTGTTATATAAAAAAGTCGTAAATATAAAGAAGTTTAGGGTGTGTTTTGTAACTTTTTTTTTTTTTTAGCGCACATGTGGGCCGTACATATTGGAGCAGCAAATTGGTTGGAGCAGCGTACATATTGGAGCAGCAAAGTGGTGGCCCAAATCAAAAAATGTTTAAAACTGTTCATGACACGGCGTCGTTTAACACGACATTTAATATATATAGTAAAGTATTCAAATTTGTACAGTTTGGTCAAAGAATTTTAGACATTATCCGAGTCTAGTTTTTAATATACTTTGATGAGAAAATTACTTAAATGAAAGTAGCTTTTTATGTAAAAGCCAAGAGAAAAATGATCTAAATAGTAAAAAGTTAACAATCATACAAATTATTTGTTTCATCACTTCTCATAAAACGCAAATATGATGTTACAAGTAACATTATATTTATGTCAATTTAGCTAACAAATATACACCTCATTATTTAAAGTAACAAACTTTCTTTTCATTCACCTATATATGTGGGACTAAAACCAATTTTTTACTAACAAAAAGTATTAAAAAGACATACTAAATTATTTGCCTAGACTTCAAATGTTAACAACCAAATATAAAAATTCAATCGTTCAACGATTATGGCAATTAAGGTGTATTGGTCACCGTAATGTATCAAAAATCTTTCCTACGTTCTTACAAGAGTTTGATTTATTTCACACAATCTTAATCAAAATGAGTATCCATTTTTAATCACTTTACACTACTACACAAACTCGCATCACACAAGCCATTTTCGACTACACAAATTAGTATCACCAAATCTTATTTACCATCTTTTGGTCCATGCCAATTGAAACCATTGATGTGTCCCTCTAGAGTGCGTATATATAAAGCTTTTTTAACACAAAATCAGCAAAGCCACCCATAGATTGTTCGACCGGAATCAAACTTATACACCCGTGAGTTGCTCAATCAGTTACAAATCAAGCTTCAGTACTCGTAAAGGAAGCCCCTGGAGTTGGTCTACTAATATCGATTAAGAACGATAATGAAAATTAAAAGCTTCCGGGCCCAATTGGTTTTAAGTGACCGTTCTTGTATATCTGAGAGATACAATGTGTTTATATCATGACTTTTACAACGAAAAAAATAAGAGGTAAAAAAATAAAAAGAAAAATATATAAAAAGTAAACTTAAGTATACAAATTACCCATGATGTAAACTAGACGTCCATAAAAGTTGGATCACTACTTTACACCAAGAGTAACATAATACACCAAACTTTACTGGTATAAGAAACATATACCACATTATATAAGGTAACAAATTTTCTTCTAAGTGACCTATGTGGGATAAAAACCAATTCTTTTTTTTTTTTTTTTTTTTTGTTGATTAAAATGTCATACAAGTTATGAGCTTTAATTGTTGTTGTAAAGCTCAAGTGCTCAACACAACCGAATTCACTGAAGATGATCTAGCACATGAAGATGCTGTTGTATTATGTGGTAGTTTGGTATCCTGATAGCAATTAGAAGTCGCGAGTATGAACGCTTTCAGATCAATTAAATTGGAGTGGATACCAATTAACGACCGGATAAAATCTAATTGATTCAAGTTTGTGTATGATTTTATGTTTGCATAAAGTTGTGATCCAAATTGGTTTTGATCAGTCTACTTTTGTTTTATATTTCTCTATATACTCAAATGAGAATATATCAGATAGTTATAGGTTCCAAACGGTTATAAACGGTTATCAAAATAACTGTAAAACAGTTATTATAAAGTACAACAACAAGCAGCAGATTTTGCACTAGCAGCAGGATCATGACCACTAGCAGCAGGATCACAAAGCTAACAGCAGAATCACAAAACTAACAGCAGAATCAGCCGTACTAACCCATAACCAGCCGTACCTTTAAACCCAGTTAGTCCTGCTAATATGCAACTAAGTGTCGACCCTTATTTTCATATTAAACACAACTTATATTACACTAAAATACCAACAAACCTCCCCCATTTTAGTGTAATCATAAATTAACTAACTATACACAGCAAACAATCAAACTAATGCATAAATGAAATGTCGAGACGATTGAATTTCACATTAGTATATTACACATTCCAAATATTCGAATATCAAGGTTTCTCGAAAGATTGAACCTTGTAATATTACTATTGAATACCTGAAGATAATATACACATTAGTTTTTCATACACAATTCTTACTTGACACATTATTTTACTAGCCTATGTCCCTATCCTTTCATGAGTATATCAAAGCCAAGTCCCAGCTTCTTGAAGCAGCTAAACTTCATACTCATATAGGTAATTCTTTTATTCTTGCACCTGCAAATGCAATTTTTCAAAAGAATTATTAAGAAGATATACTTCAACCTATCTTAACTTGCAGACCGAACACATACCTTTGGGATAATTTGATGTTGTGTTCCAAACTCTAGATGTTAAGCTTTCCACATTGTATTCAGCACCTAACGTCATATTAGGTGGGAATTAGGTATCTTAACATGAGAGCTTTCATATGGACTTTAAACCTAATCCCACAGCTGATCCTTTCACGAGTACTCTACATAACCTTTTGGTTAAATGATCAGCTTAGTTCCGATGAGTTGCAACCCACTCAACGAATATGACACCATGCATTATGAGCTCGCGAACCATGCTGTGTCACACACCTAAGTGTCTTGACTTGCCATTATACCCTTGACTGTAAACCTTAGCTAAAGTAGCTTGACTATCACACCTGATAGACATAGAAGAAATCTGCTTTGGCCACAATGGAATTTCATAAAGTAAATTCCTTAACCATTCAGCCTTATTACCAGCTGCTGCCAAAACAACAAACTCATACTCTATAGTTGAGTTAGTTATGCAAGTCTGTTTCTTCGATGCCCAACTAATGGCACCTCCCCCAAGAAGGAACACCCATCCAGATGTAAAAGAATAATCTTCTTTACTGGATATCCAACTTGCATTGCAAAAACCTTCAATTACTGAAGGAAACTCAATGTAAGTTAATTGACAATCAACCGTTCCTTTCAAGTACTGGAATACTCAACCCAAAGCATGCCAATGAAATGTACTAGGAATGCTAGTGAACCTACTAAGCTTTCCAACCGCAAATGCTATATCAGGCCTTATAATTACCATGGCATACATTAACGATGTAATCCTTTTGAGTATTCAAGTTGAGACACCTTTACCTTTATTTGGTAATCGCTTAAGATTTGGATCCATGGGAGTACCTATGGGAGAACAATCCTTGAAACTAAACTTATCAAGATTTCTCAATATAATGTGATTGAGATATTGAGATACTTTTGTTCTCACGAATGATCTTGACACCTAAGATCACTTTCACCTCCCCCATGTCTTGCATAGCAAATTTAGATGACAAGAATTCCTTTGTCTCACCAACTTGATCTTGGTTTGTACCAAAATCAACATGTCATCCACATATAAACATATCATGACTCCATTTTCAGAATCATAAAATTTACTACAGGCACTTGTCAGCTTGATTTAAAACAAAACCACTTGACAATACAACCTTGTTTTAACCCATAAAGATATTTAACCAATTTACAGACTTTGTTATCGTGTCCAGGCATAACAAACCATTCAGGTTGTTTCATTTAAATCTCTTCATCTAATTCACCATTCAAGAATGCAATTTTCACATCCATTTGGTGAATTACAAGATTGTGATGGCAGCTAAAACCAATAATAATCTAATGGTAGATATCCTAGCAACCAGAACATAGGTATCGAAATAATCGATTCCCTCCTTTTGTCTAAAACTTGGATCACCAACCTTGCCTATTACTTGTCAAAAGTACCAACCACCTTCATTTTTCTATTGAAGATCCATTTACATCCCAATGGTTTATATTCAGGAGGTAAATCAGCCAACTTTCAAACTTTAGTTTGCAAGATAGAATCCATCTCATCTTGGATTGCTTCTTTCCAAAAAGCAATGTCCCTTGAAGCCATTGCTTCACTGTATGTCATTGGATCCTTGATATTGAAAATTAATTTCACTTCTAGATCCTTCAACTAAGTAAAGTTGAAAATCATCACCAAAAGTTTTGGCATTTCTAACTTCTTGTACCTTTTCTTGGTTCAGTGCTAGTCGAAGGAACATCCTCGGTATTAACCGGTGCCTTCATACTATGATTCATGTCCCTTGGCCTAGGTATAGATGTGAATCTTTGATGCGTGGTTTTGCGACCTTACAACAGGTTTTACCTCTCGAGGGATCTCGAGAGGCTTGCAATCCCCACCAGGCAGTGTACCTGACCGATGTAGTATAGTGAAGTGGCAAGTACCGAGGGATTGATCGTTCTCTAGGGGAATAGTGTCGTTAGGATTGAAAAACTATTCTAATAGGTCTAAGGGTGAGGGAAGATTCTTTTTGTATTTTTATATTTTTATGAAAGCAAGTAAAATCTCGGTTTTGAAGGAGTGGGCGGAATTAGTTGCTAGTCAACTAACCCAAATAACTACAAATGCAAATAAAATAAAATAACTGAAAATGAAAAGGTTGTGAAACTTATATGGAGAGAAATGTGTTTACTTAGATTTCCTTACTCCCTAACTATCTTTTACCGGTTGATTAGTGTGTATTAATTGTGTGGATGACGGGTGTATTCCTTAATACCAATCGTGGGGTGGCGTACGTACTTCCCCAACTCTACAAGCTCCTACTTCACTCATATGTCGAGCCGGCTAAGAAGCTCCTAACATGGGATCACTAGAATTCGCTCATGCATTAAATACAACCATAAAAACCTTAGTACGCATTGGTTCATGTTTCTTAAGACGTTCAAGCAAGTTACCGTATAGGAAGTTAGCCAGTTTTCTTAAGCCTAACATCGATAAACAATCATCCAATACAATAAATAACACACTAATAACCAATAATCAATAGTTAGGTTTCATTAGATCTAAGCAAACACAAGATAAATCTAGCCTAGCATGTTAATTAAAAGACAAGAACAAGATATAATCAAACAACACATAGACATATTGATTGATTAAATGATTACTTATCTTCAATTAAACATGGGAGATCCAAGGGTATAAAACCCTTAAAAATGGCAGAAATTCGCCTTAGGGTTTTCTCCTCACAAAGTTGCACACTAATGACAAAAAATTACAAAACTATATATAGAACTTAGTAGCTGACGGCGTCACATTGTAGATCTTGACGCCGTCACCTCGCCGTGTCTAGGGTTCCCGGATGGCCTTCTTGACGCCGTCCCTCTTTAATCCTCCAAAATCCTCCCTGGCTTATCAAGGCTTGACGCCGTCAGAATAAAGCTTGACGCCGTCTCTCTTTAACATAAACCGTGATGGCCTTGATCACCTTAAAGGGTGACGCCGTCAGACTTCTTTTGTAAAACTCCCTGGCTTATCATGTGTATTTTTCATATCCACCTCTTTTGCCAAGCCATGACGCCGTCAGGAGCAATCCTTGACGCCGTCAAGTGTACTTTTCTAGCCGATTTTGAGACTTTGTCGTTTTCTTCACTTTTATGCTCCAAAAACGTCCAAAATGCTTCCTTTTCCAGATTTCTTCTCCAAAGTACCTAAAATGACAAAAGGAACGATTTAGGGCAATATTTGATCAAATAAATACGATTTAGGGCTTAAATGACCCCCTAAAAGCGGTACACTTTTCGCTTCATCAAATACCCTTACACTTGAGATTTGCTTGTCCTCAAGCAAATGCGCTTTTATTCTAATCAAAATACAAGTTAGAGGTCATTTAATGCTAATATAAAAGTAATTACAATAAATAGTCGTTCCACTTTAATCATAATAAGCACGGAGATTACAAACTAGCACCTCACAAGTAGTGTTTAGATACTCACATCTCTCAGGTGTCATAAACGTATATCTCATAAATGAAAACGGATAATATCTCTCACTACCTGTCATAGCAAATAGATTACCATAGGCTTGGGAAAGGATCTAAAACCTTCTCCACTAGGCGTAAGCACCTAAGATAAACTATCAAAGAGGGCTTTTACATGGGTTATAACGTGAGGTGTAGGGATATGATAAACACGGATTTGTTGGATAAGGGATATTTTACTGGTGGCGAGTTAAAGATCTTGATAAATTACATGAACAATATGGCGTTGCTAAGCCAAGACTAGACTCGACTTAAGCTAAAAACAAAATAACAAAAACATAAAATAAACATAAAATGAAACGGGATGGTAGTCCGTATGTTTTTTTCTATTTTACTTTTTCTCATTTTTTTTTTGTATTTTTCTTGATTTTTTTTCGATTTTTTTTTTCTTTTATTCATACACTCTTGCCCTACCATCCAAAATAATACATCATAGGGGCGTTGCATTCCCCTTACACTTGAACTTTTACATAACTTTACAAATAACTATTCTAATGACTCGAATTAAGATAATCGAAACACTTGGAGTACTTTTTAAAATATTTAGCACATATGGGGGTAATAATGTTCTTCTTCCCCATTACTCCGTTACACTAGTACTTTACCCATGAGTCCCAATCGTCCCAAAACAATATGTACAAGGATATGACTCGACTTAGCAACCATGTAATCAATTAGATAATTAACTAAGGGTTTAAACAAATGTTGTCACAATAATGCACTAAAGATGAGTGCATACAAGGTAGGCTAAGGCGATTTGGGTGTACATTTAAGTGGGGTGTAAACAAATTCTTCCTTTAAGTAAAATGCTTAAAGGTCGAAACGAAAAGATAGGCTCTGAGGGGTGTACTAGGGGTATCGTGTACTAAAAATGAGTACAACGCAAAGGGTGTGGGAGAATTACTTGACCAATGTAGCCAATGTAATTATAACAAAAACACAGGTGTAAAACAATGGGTTAATCCTAATGCCTCTTATCATGTAGTAAATCTAACTACACGAATGTAGTCTCACTTGTGGCCTCGGAATGGTCCTAACGCAAGTTCTAGAATCTAAGTGCTACCGGTACACACATCATAGCATAAATGCTTTTCCTACCAATTCTAGGGGCGAACCTCACATATTTGGGGGTGGAAAATTTTTTAGTGGTACGGTTTTTGTGCTAGTCATATAACTCCTATCCATGAGACGCTCATTAAGATCAAAGTTTCACTCCTATATGTTGTAAAAAATTTAAATTTTGCACTAAAATTGCCTTAACAGGTATTTCTCTCAGTTTTATTACACATCTATTATTAAACAAACAAAAATCAAGCGTAATAGCATTCTCTAAAGTATCGTACTTTACCCCCCCTTACACTAAAGATGAACATTGTCCCCAATGTTCAAATAACAAGATGTAAAAGTAAATAAGGTAAAAGAATGAAATCAAATACTCCCCTGATTCGTTCGGTGGATAAAGAGGTAACATGGTTAGATCTTCTTCCAAGGTAATGTAGAAGCTCCAAGACTAAAGCTTCGCCAAAAGCTTGATTCCACATACATCTCCTTGTCCAAAATAACATGTTAAACCTGAGAAAACAAACACGAAAACCTGCATAACATCGGCGGGATAAATCTATATATAAGGATATAATGCTTGTGGAATGATAATTTTGCAGATTCCTGGAGATTATAAGTTAGAGATTTAATAAAAAAACTTTTTATGAAAACAAAACTTTCAAAAATTTCAGAAAATTAAAACCTGACGCCGTCAGAAATGATCTGACAGAATTCTCATGTTAAGTTTCCGGAAAATTTCTGGAAAAACCTATACCTTACTTCCTGGAATTCCTGCAAAACATCATTATGACTCGATACAAGCATTTGACTCAAACAAATACTAATATGTATGTCAATTTATTATTGTTATGATTCATGTTCATTTGTTCTAATAAACCGATTTGGATTTCCCTTACACTTAACTTTTGCAAAATACCTTTATATGTAGTTAAGACGAAGTTAAAAACAAGATAAAGCATTTTCACAATTTACTTTTGAACATGAATCAATAATAATAAAAATTAAACATACATACGGAAACAAATAAAATCAAACAAACAAATAAATAAACACATAAAGCAAATAAAGCTTGGGTTGCCTCCCAAGAAGCGCTTTTCTTTATTAACGAGTCTTGTAGCTAGACTCAAAGTCACGTACATTACGTGACTTCTTCATCAAAAGTTATGTCTTCCTCATTGATCATTTCATTACCATTCTCTTGATAATGCTTGACTCGTTGTATATTCACAGTGAATTCTCTATCATCGTCGTCAATCAACACAACGGCTCCGGTTTTAGAGGAGCTCCTTACGGTAAAAGGTCCATACCATCTAGATTTAAGTTTTCCAGGAAATAGTCTTAAGCGAGAATTATATAATAAGACCTTGTCTCCTTCTGAAAACTCCTTGGGTCTCTTAATCCGTTGGTCATGCCATCTTTTTGCCCTTTCTTTGTATGTAATGGAAGATTCATAAGCCTCCAATCTCAATTCATCGAGCTCTTGGAGCTGTAAGAATCTATTTGTTCCCGCAACCGTATAATCCAAATTACAAGCCTTAAGTGCCCAATATGCCTTGTGTTCCAGTTCTACTGGAAGGTGGCATGCCTTGCCATATACCATACGGAACGGGGTTGTCCCGATTGGTGTCTTATAGGCGGTTCGAAATGCCCACAAAGCTTCATCGAGCTTAAAAGACCAATCTTTTCTGTTTTGATTGACCGTTTTCTCTAATATTCTCTTTATGGCTCTATTAGTGTTTTCGACTTGACCGTTGGTTTGAGGATGGTAAGCGGTGGAGAATCGGTGAGAGACTCCATATCTTTTCATAACTTTCTCCATTTGCGAATTGCAAAAATGGGTTCCCCTGTCACTAATAAGAGCCTTCGGAATTCCGAACCTAGCGAACAATTTTTTTAAGAAATGAATGACTACCCTAGCGTCGTTAGTCCTAAGGGCTTGTGCTTCCACCCATTTCAAAACATAATCAATGGCCACTAAGATGTATTCATTCCCTCCTGAAGATGGGAAGGGTCCCATGAAATCAATTCCCCAAACATCGAAAACCTCGCAAACTTGTATATAATTTTGTGGGGCTTCATCCCTCCTAGAGATATTCCCAGCTCTTTGACACGCGTCACAAGTCTGTATCATTCCCTTCACATCACGAAATATTGTAGGCCAATAGAACCCCGCGTCGAAGACCTTTCGTGCAGTAGTGTTCATTCCGTGATGTCCTCCAGATGGACCTGCATGACACTCTTTCATAATTCTGACAACCTCCTTTTCCGAAACACAACGCCTGATTACCTAATCCGGACATCTTCGGAATAAGAAAGGTTCATCCCAAAAGTAGTACTTTAATTGATTGAAGAACCTCTTTTTTTCATGCCTGCTCATATGCTCAGGAATGACTCTACTTGCCAGGTAGTTAGCATAATCCGCATACCATGGTTCAGAATCATTTATTGACATGAGCTGCTCTTCAGGAAATGACTCCCGAATCTCACTCTTGTCAGATTCAGCGAGGCTGGGGTTTTCGAGACGAGAGAGATGATCAGCCGTAAGATTCTCTGCTCCTTTCTTATCACGAATCTCTATATCGAACTCTTGCAATAGTAAGATCCAACGAATTAACCGCGGTTTAGCATCCTGTTTAGTGAAAAGATATCGAAGAGCTGAATGGTCCGTAAAAAAAACCGTTTTAGAAAGGACAAGATACTGGCGAAACTTATCAAAAGCAAATACCACGGCTAGTAATTCCTTTTCAGTGGTAGTGTAGTTTTCCTGGGCAGGATTCATGGTTTTGCTAGCGTAGTATATTGGCTGAAAGTGTTTATTAAGCCTTTGGCCTAATACTGCTCCAACAGCATAATCGCTAGCATCGCACATGATTTCAAAGGGTAACGCCCAGTTAGGGGTGACCATAATTGGAGCTTGGGTGAGTTCCTGCTTCAATCGATCGAATGCATCCTTGCACTCTTGAGAGAAGTCGAACGGGGCATCCTTCACGAGAAGCTGAGTCATTGGTCTAGCTATCTTTGAGAAATCTTTAATGAATCTCCTATAGAAACCAGCATGACCCAAGAAGCTACGGATTGCTTTGACAGTTGTTGGATAGGGAAGCTTGGATATAGCTTCAATTTTTGCCCGGTCCACTTCAATTCCACTTCCTGAAATTTTGTGCCCTAGCACAATCCCTTCTTTTACCATAAAGTGGCACTTTTCCCAGTTTAGTACCAAGTTAGTCTCCTCACAACGTTTGAGCATTTTCTCAAGGTTAGCAAGACAGCGATCAAAAGAGTTTCCAAAGACCGAAAAATCATCCATGAAGACCTCCATGCTGTCTTCCATTAACTCATGGAAGATTGCTGTCATGCAGCGCTGGAAAGTGGCGGGGGCGTTACATAGTCCAAAGGGCATTCGCTTGTAGGCGAAGGTGCCATAAGGGCATGTAAACGTAGTCTTTTCTTGGTCCTCAGGAGCGATAGGGATTTGGAAATACCCTGAGAACCCATCTAGGAATCAGTAGTACTCATGCCCTGCTAACCTTTCCAACATTTGGTCGATAAATGGGAGAGGGAAATGATCCTTTCGGGTTGCATCATTCAACTTCCTATAATCGATGCACACACGCCATCCAGTTACTGTTCGTTGAGGCACTAACTCATCCTTATCGTTCTTCACCACCGTCATTCCTCCCTTTTTTGGTACAACCTGTACAGGACTTACCCATGGACTGTCCGAAATTGGGTAAATTAGCCCTGCATCTAGGAGCTTAATGACTTCCTTTTTTACGACTTCCTTTATGTTGGGGTTTACTCGCCTTTGAGGTTGCACGGTGGGTTTATAATCCTCCTCCATGAGGATTTTATGCGTGCAAAAGGTAGAGTCAATCCCCTTGATGTCGGCTACACTCCATGCTATAACTCCTTTATATTTTTTTAAAACTCCTAAGAGTTTATCCTTTTGTTCACTTTTCAAAGAAGAGCTTATGATTACCGGAAGTTGATCTTCTCCTTGGAGGAAGGCGTATTCAAGGTTGTTTGGGAGTTCCTTGAGTTCTAACGGGGGTGGCTCGATGATGGAAGGTTTAAGTTTGTTCTCGGGTTTACGAAGCTCTAGCTGTTCGATTTCTTGTCTGGGATAGAAGGAGACTGCGTTCACATCCACATTCTTCTCCTCCTCTAAGATGGGTAAAAAAGCTTCATCTTGCAACCAACCAGCTTCCACCTGTTCATCTATACAATTGTCAATCTCGTCGGATAGTTCATTGATTTCTCCGATGAAATACAGCTGATTATCTGATTCGAGAGAAAGATTCATTGTGTCCTTGATGTCGAAGGTTAAGCTATCGGCCCCCACTCGTAAGGTTAGTTTGCCGTCATGTAGGGTATTCACAATACATGAATCTCTAGTTTGAGGGTTGTATGGATCGAATAAGAGAAGATTTCTAGAGAGAAGTGGGAGCCTTTTTAGTGAGAGAAACACAAGTAATATTAGATTAAGTGAAAAGGTCCAACCCTTCCCTTGTGTGGGAAGGGATATATATACTACTACATATTATGTCCCTAGTGGACTGTGGAGCGAGCTGACAGTGGGGAAAGCCCCGACCCACTCCACAAATATAGATACGACTAATACTAATACTAATAATACTAAGCTAATATAGATAAGCCTACGAGCTATAGAAATGCTAATTAGATGCTCGGGGTGACCGAGCCTTCATCTGAATATTTATATTCCTAACAATCTCCCCCTAAGGGAGGTCACCCCGGAAATAATAATTCGAATTCTAGCATTCTTTCTTCTGAACTTGTCTTCATAGCTCGTAGTCTTTGATTCTTCAACGTCTTGAAACTTTGTGCTTTCAGCAGTGAACTTTTGATGGCCTTTCCTTTGTCTTGGATGATTTTGAGTATTCTTCGAAAATATCATCCAGCATGTGTCTTCAAGCCATCTTTCAGTAGTATGTTTCCTTGTGATGTGATAATCTTCGCGCCGACATGCTCACACTGGTTGGTGTCATGATCTTCAGCATCAGAGTTAGCAGAAGCTGTGTTGAAGGTCTTTAGGTTGATCATGACTTTGTTGAATAACAATGATGATGTAGTGTGAACATGTGGTGATGGATTGGCATCTTTTCTGCAACCAGCTACAACAGCAACCAGCTACAGCATTCCACAGCAACATCCGCCAGAAATTCCTGCATACGACAGTTAGCAATAATTCGACCGGTACTTACAAGTTTGGACTTTGAGATCGTCAACAGCATAGTGTGAAGACTCTCTCTAATCCTTACCAAGACCGTTCCTAATCGAAAACCCACAGAGGGCTTTTTAAGATTTTACCGTAGTAAATCAACGATTAGGTGAGTCGCTGGAGATCACTCCACGACTGTAGACCGGTTGAAACCGCCGCGACCACAAAGCGTAATCCACGAGGAATTACCTAAGTGACCTGCTTTCAGGGCTGCTTGATGTTGACCCTGGCAGGAATTTCCATTCAATCATTGAGAATTACATAAGTAAATTCTCTCATAAATGTTCTGGCAGATTGCTAAGATCTGCGTAGGACTCTTAAGATTACAACTGGTGTCCTTAATGTTGAACACCCAGTGTAGAAATAATTTGTGTCCCTATGAGATCTTATTATGCATCTCGTGGCTCTAGACTCAATTGTGCGTTTTGATTTAGTGAGCGGAGGCTGGAGAGGACTGCCACCTTTTCAATATCATCTAACTCGGAGTGAGAGAGACGATAGGAATGTATTGATCTCCGTGACAAGTGAAACAAGAGTCCTTTGAGGGACCTTGAGTGGCTAGGGAGGGTTGTGCAGCGTATCACTGGGTCCATGATACTTTGTCTTCAATGCCAGCAACCAACTAAGTGGTTCTGACAGCATATGTATTGACCCGGTTTCTGCCTAAGTTGTAAGGAGGGCTATTTCTTTTCACCCTTTCTCTTTACAATTCTTTTTCATTCTTCAACCCCTTCAGTGCTTACCGAGACTTCATTACTAGAACCTTGTTGGGTTTGTTCCAGTACTAGCTCCATCTTAGTCGGCACTTTTTCCTTATCCACTTATCTCCTTTTTTAATCATACCTAAGGACTTCTACACTAACTAGTGGATTGTCCCTGGGTAGATCCCTCCGGCTCTGGCGGGATCGTGGGAACTTAAGCCTAACCTAACCATCCTTATAACTCCATGCATTAATTAAAATGGTCGGTCTTCGGTATTCTTCCACGATTGCCATAAAACCAAATCCTTGAAAAATCTCTCAAAGTGTTCATGATTCTGAAACACATTTTTGCAAACACTTGAGAGTTTTATATTTTTCAAATGCTCCCCCTCAACATGTGCTCGGTTGATTGTTTTATAAATTTGCACATGTTAGGCAGAGCTCGCACTTTTTGAATTGATTGATTTTCCAAGAACATGATCATCGCGAGACACGCTTACATCACTAGTAAACTAGCTTGAAATTATTACCCGTCCAGATCACATTCAAGGAAAGTCGCTCGAAATCGGTACATTCTACTTAGACACGTCCTTTGCGAGACACGCTTACATCACCAGATAAACTGGCTTGAAATTATTACCCGTCCAGGACATGTCCTTTCGACTACTGACTTTAGCTATCGTCAATTCATTGGTTAATTCTGAGTCACGGCCACATGAGATGCCAAATCCTTTGTTTTGTTAAAACCATTTGCTCCCCCTCAATATGTGCATTGATATAAGAAAGATTTTAGCACATGTGGAGGAGCTTGCGTTTATTACCAAAACATTTTGCTCCCCCTCAATATGTGCCTTGATATACAAAATGGTTTGGCACATACTGGAGAGCATACATTAACTTCCAAACCATCACATTTTATCAGATTCCATATTTAAATCACATTCTCTCCCCCGATCATAAATTTCAAACCTTTTGAGATTTGTGATCCCAATTGATTTAAATATATTTAGAAAAATTTGGGAGAAAATGTAGTCAGGTTTAAATGTATTCTGATTTTGAAGCATACTATGCTCCCTTTGAAACAGCGAGAGAGTGTCACTGCTGATGTTTGCACAAATGTGGCAAGGTGTCGGAAATTTGAACACATATGCTCCCCCTCAATTGATGATTCGTTTCCCATTAACATAGTTGTAGTCATTCAATTGAGCGACGGACATTTGCGAAAATTTAGTTCAATTTACCACCTTGTGTAACATCAAGACTCTCTTGAAGAATCAAACAAGATAGAGAATCTTGATGAAAAGAAGACTTCTCTTCTTATATACGAAGTGATGCACTGACACGTACATCAAGTCGGGAGAACATGGATATAAAGTAATCCATGCCCAGGTGAACATCACCCGGTTGGAGAAACAGCTGTCTTTTTGGCGACATGCTTTCCCCATTGTACAGTGCGGGTTGCAGTATGAAGTAACTGCAAGCCATTAAGACATGTTTTAACTGATTAGTATAACTTCTGCTCGAGCTTCATTTAAGAATCCGTGCCATTGTTGAATGACATTTCTAGATACGTAAATGTTATCGATAAACAGAAGACATGCCTAGGTAGAACTATTTTTTTTTTTGTATTTTCTGATTTTTCGATTTTTATGGTTTTTATAGGTTTTATATTTTTGTATTTTTCTTTTTGATTTAAGATATATACAACTATGTACAAGGATATAAGAAGACAATCCTTTACTCCTCCTTTTCTTCCTGAAGACACTTGAGGGTTTCTGGAGTCATGCTTTTCATGCCAAGGCGTGGGAGAATAAACTGAAACCTTTCTCTTGGGAGGGCCTTGGTGAATATATCAGCTAACTGAAACTCTGTCCTCACGAAGTATAGTTCCACAATTCCTTTTTCCACCTGTTCCCTGATGAAGTGATGCCTGATGTCGATGTGTTTTGACCTGGAGTGCTGAACATTGTTACAACAGAGAGCAATGGCGCTTTTGTTGTCACAATATAGGGGAATTTTGTTGTATGAGAATCCATAGTCCGAAAGCTGTGATCGCATCCAAAGGATTTGTGCACAACATGCAGACATAGCAATGTACTCAGCTTCAGTAGATGATATGGAAGTACTCATCTGCTTCTTAGAAGACCAACTAACCAACTTTTCCCCTAAAAATTGAGCTCCTCCTGAAGTACTTCGACGAGTGTCTTGACATCCCGCATGATCAGCATCTGCGTATGCCGTTAACTCCATTGCAGTGTCCTTAGGATACCAGAGACCCATATGAACCGTGCCTTGAAGATATCGGAAGATCCTTTTCACTGCTTCAACATGCTTCTTGGTTGGTCTGGATTGATACCGAGCACACATGCACACAGCAAACAGAAGATCTGGTCTGCTAGCCGTGATGTACATCAAAGATCCAATCATGCTTCGATACTGTGTGATATCAACTGGAATCCCTGAAGGATCTTCATCCAGCTTCGTTCTATCAACCATGGGAGTGTCAACAGGTTCACTTGAATGGAATCCAAACTTTTTCAGGATCTCGTTGGCGTATTTGGATTGATTGATGAATATGCCTCCGGGACTTTGAGAAACTTGTAGTCCTAAGAAGAATGACATTTGTCCCATCATGGACATTTGGAACTTGGAATTCATCTCCTTTGAAAAACTATCACATTCACCAGGATCTGTTGAAGCAAAGATGATATCATCTACGTATATCTGAACTAGCAGTAGATGGTTTCTTGATTTCCTGGTGAATAGTGTAGGATCAACAACACCCTTGGAGAATTTGTTTGCTAGGAGGAACTTGGACAATGTATCGTACCATGCCCGTGGCGCCTGTTTTAGCCCATAAAGAGCCTTCTTCAAGCGGTAAACATGAGTAGGGTGTTCAGCATCCACGAATCCTTCAGGTTGACTCACATAAACTTCTTCCTTTAAGTCACCATTCAAGAATGCCGTTTTGACATCCATCTGGTAGACTATCATATTACGACTAGCCGCATTAGCTAGGAAGATTCTTATAGCTTCAATTCTAGCAACCGGAGCAAACGATTCTTCAAAATCAATGCCCTCTTCTTGTCTAAACCCTTTAGCAACTAGCCGTGCCTTGTTCTTTAAGACATCACCATACTCGTCAAGCTTCACTTTGAAGATCCACTTTAAAGCAATGATCATTGCACGCTCCGGAGGAGGCACTAATTCCCATACTTCAAGTCGATCAAATTCATGGATTTCATCCTGCATAGCCTGGAACCAGCAATCTTTAGTCATTGCTTCTTTGGCATCTTTTGGTTCGACTTTAGACAGTACGGAATTGAAGAAGCACCATAGTGCATCAGTGGCTAATTGATTACGTGTGGATACTGGACGTGAGGGATTGCCTATGATGTTGTCGATTGGATGATCACTGGTCCATTTCCTGAGATGGTCGTGAGGTTGATGGTTATGAACAGAAGTAGCAGTGCTGTGTTCCTCAGGTAAGGATGTGTCTGATGGATGTTCAGGAGCAAATATGTTTTCAAAAGGAACCTCTTCAACAGGAGCAAAAGGATTAACTTCCAAAGAGTTATTATCTGAAGATTCTTGCATTACCGGAGAAGTTTGAGTGTGTGATGACGAAGGCGATTGACTGGCAGCAGGAGCATTGTGACTGACTGATACTGAAGCTGCAGGTCCTTCTGAATCTTGTGGGGCTTGAACCTCATTCATAGGAATTACAGCTGATTCACTCGGGATGGTTCCATTTGTTGGCTCAAAGTATTCATCAAACATGGGATCGAATAACTTCTTCAACTCCTCACAAGTAGGTGGCACAAAAAAATCTTCAGGCGTGGAATTCTGTACAAGTCCTGAACTAATGGGTCCAGGAGACAAAAGGTGAAGATCGGGTCCAGAACTGATTTGTCCTGAAACAGGTAGCTCACTTAGCTCATCGAACGTAACATGAATGGTTTCCATGATTTTACGGGTTCTTTTATTGTAGATTCGATACCCTTTACTGTCTGGTGCGTATCCAACGAAAATACCTATATCTGCTTTAGCTCTTAACTTTCCCAAGTCTTGACTATCGTTAGTTGGATAGCAGAGTGCACCAAACACACGTAGAAAGGAAAGATCTGGTTTCTTGTTATGAATTAACTCGAAGGGAGTCTTCTCATGAACCGGATGAATTAGGGATCGGTTTTGAGTGTAACATGCTGTTGCAATAGCCTCTGCCCAGAGAAACATCGGGGTCTTTGAAAATATAAGCATAGTTCTTGCAGCCTCCACCAGAGTACGGTTCCTTCGTTCAACCACCCCATTCTGTTGAGGGGTGCGAGGGATACTTTTCTGATGCGTGATGCCAATACTTTCATAGAAACTACGGAGTTGTTGGTTAACAAACTCCGTACCATTATCTGTGCGGATGATTCTGACAGTTTTATCGAGCCTTACTTGCAGCTGTTTTATCAGTTTAATGATAACCTCTGGAGTTTCGTCCTTGGTTCTCAAAAACTTTACCCATGTGAACCGAGAATAGTCATCAACTATCACCAGAACGTACTTCTTTCCATTAATGGTTTGTATTCTCATTGGACCGCACAAGTCCATGTGGAGGGTATGAAGAGCTTCCATGTTGGTGTTGATGGTTTTAGGTTTGTGGGTTTGTTTCTTGCTTTTGCCCAGTTGACATGCAGAGCAGAGATGATCTTTCTCATACTTTAGTCTGGGCATCCCTCTAACAAGATCTTTACGGGAAAGATTATTAATGGTACCGAAGTTCAAATGGTTCAAACGACGATGCCACAGCCATGATTTTGTTTTAGAGGCTTTAGAGAGCAAGCATATGGGAGAGGACTTCAACATTTCTTCAATTGAAATGGTGTATAGATTGGTGCCCCGACTGCCCTTGAGGAGATCTAAACCATCCAATTCTCTGACGAAACATGTATGCTTTCTGAAAGCCACTTCCAGATCTGAATCACAAAATTGACCCACAGAAAACAGATTGTGTCCTAGTCCTTCCACATAATATACCCTTGAGATTACACTGTTACCAAACACATAATCTCCATAACCCATAATAGCACCAAAGTGGTCGTTCCCGAATCTAACTGTCCCGATAAACTTTTTCACGAAGTTCTTGAGCCGTGAGCGATCCCCAGTCATATGTTTTGAGCAGCCTGAGTCCAAATACCACAGGACGATTTGTACGACCTGCATTTGAAACCAGACAACAATGGATAACTGAAAAATGTGGATCCCCACGTACAATTGGGGTCCATTTGGTCAGCACATACATATTCAGAAGCCACAGATTTCACAGATGCTACTGTCTTTGCTGAGGAGACGGAACTAGATGTAGGACAAGATCTAGATGGAAGGCATTGTGATTCTAAAGGCAGGATTCTACCAGTTGGTCTCCATTCCTTATTCTTCACAATTTTATGCATATTCATTTTAGGTAATGATCTCTGTTTTCCTAAATTGAATTTCCTTCCAGTGGGTCTCCATTCCTTAACTTTCACAATTTTATGCTTATTCATTTTAGGTAACGTGCACTGTTTTCCTAAATTGAATTTTCTTCCAGTGGGTCTCCATTGATAGCCTATGCTAGCAAATGTTTTTCCTGTTGCTTTCCAAACCTTTGTGCATGCTTCAGTTATCCTACCATTCTTATCGTGGGATGATGCAGAAGACATCAGGAAAGACACAACACATTCATCATGATTAGCATAAATTAAACAATTGTCGCATGTTTTACAGATAGCATTAGAATTCGAATTAATTACAGTACTTTTGATACTAGAATCAACACGATTCATTCTACTCATTGTAAACTTATTGTTCCTAGGTTGGACTTCTACATTCTTCAAGTGAACATTCTTAGCTGGCGCAGTCATATCCTTTCTTTCATTTCCTCTAGACCTTGACCCGCTAGCTTGTGTGTCACTTTTTACTCCTGTAGAAGTATCGAAGGTAACATTAGTTTGTTTCTCTGTCACATGCCTTCCTGATAATGATGTGTTGGGTTCTGATGTTTTGGGTGGTAGATCAAAGGCTACATGCTTGTTCACAACATTAGATGATGATGCAACAAATCTATCTCTATGGCCTCTAAACTTAGGAATTGAGCCTATGGCATATTCTAAGTTTTCCTGAATCCTTTTCGTGAGTTTGCATGCATAGACAACTGCTTGATCGAGTGGCTTATCATTCCTATCCTCTTCAACTATCTCACGAAGTGTGTCAAGGCCTTCTCTAAGATGATCGAGATATGTTTGATGGGCAAGGCTGTTGTTTCTAAGCTTAAGTGAAATACGCCCAACATCAACATCATACTTTTTACTATCAATACCCTTTGGTGCATCACAATTACAAGTGGTGCATGGCATTTTACCTTTCACCCGAGCCTTAAGATTCTCAATTTCATTTGTCAAAGAGGTTATTTGATCATTATGATTGCTTCTTGTAACTTTAATAGAATCATATAACTCCTTGAAATGTTGTTTAACCTTTGAATTTTCTTCTCGATAACACTCATTTTCATAATGTAGCTTATTTATGGTGTTTTGATATTGAAAATTCTGAGAATCTGAAGACGAAGGTTTATTGGTGCCATATACTTCACACTTGTTGGATTTCAATTGGGCAATTTGGGCCCTCAGCAGTCGAATCGTGTTCGTGTGAGCTTGAATTGTTTCATCACGTTTGCTTAATTCAAAATATGTATCAAACTCAGGAACATCCGTGGATGTCTTGACATTTGATATTTTGCATTTTTCTTCTAAGTGTTGATGTTTAAGTTGCAAGTTCAAATAATCAACTTCTAGTTTAGAAAAACGTTTAACCATGTTATCATGGTCGTCATTTTGAATTTTTTCAAGCAATTTCAAATTCTCCCCCTCAAGCTCAACAACACGATTCTGGGTGACATTTAACGCAATAGCATACTCATTAAATTGACAAGCAGACAATGCAGAATCAGTGACAGTGTAAAATACATCTTGTGCAATACATTTAGCAATCAAGTTGTCGTTAGTAATGAGTATGTTTTTTCTTTCAATCTCTCGACTCTTAAGTTCTATTGCATGTTCATTCACCTCATTTTCCATATCTTTAAATACTACTTTCATTTCATTTATTTCGGCTTTAAGGGCAGTTTGCAACCCTTCAAAGTGTTCTTTAAGTAGTTTAAAGAATGGCATGACCTCAGTTAAGTAACACCTTTTTGCATGTTCAAAACACCTTTCCCCCTCAGTGATGCCGGTTGGTGTGATCCTCTTCTTACATGTTTTATCAAAATCAGCAAACAGTTGCCAAAGCACATATAAGCTAATAAAGGTTTTGCATTCAGTGGGAAGAGACAAAGGCACCAAATTCCT
This sequence comes from Artemisia tridentata subsp. tridentata, assembly GCA_021014915.2. Classification (NCBI taxonomy): domain Eukaryota; kingdom Viridiplantae; phylum Streptophyta; class Magnoliopsida; order Asterales; family Asteraceae; genus Artemisia; species Artemisia tridentata. The sequence continues at coordinate 218,498,775 of CP139505.1, read as the reverse complement.
AGGTGTATTGGGAGGATACACCGTTATGGACGCAACTTTTCGAATGAGGGGGGTGTTGGCCTTAAGTTTATCTTCCTTAAGTTTTTCACTATCTTGTTTCCAAAATATCTGTTCAGGTGTTAACTTCTTTTGAGGAGCAAACACAGTCAAACGATTTTCCTCATAATAATCATGGGGTTTGATTATTATTCGTCTGGCTATGCACTCGGGATCCCTCATTTTCTCATTCATTTTTTCTTTCGTTTTATCACTTAACTCATCCTCTTCATCAGTGTAGATATGCTCAGGTTGGTCATGAATAGGCTTAATCATTACATTACCATCATATAGGGCTGGTTGAAGTACTTGCATGTCCCTAAGGATGGTTGACTTTGGTTCACCTATCATGATTTTACTATGCTTATCACTCAGCTTTCTGTGCTTATGAATCATTTGAGCAGTTTGTATGGTTTGATTTTGTGTGTACAACTTATCTTCAAGCTTATTTTTTAACGTCTTGAGTTTAGAGAAATCATTTAAAAGAGTTGTTTCTTTTTGTTTGAATTCTTGCCTAAGTGTTGTTACACACTTTTGTGCTTCCTGTTTTTGTATGACAGACTGTTCTAGCTGACTTTTCAAAGAACTTAACTCTAATTTTAATGTTTCTTCTCGCACTCTAGACTCTTTAATAAGTGTACTCATTTGACCTTCTAATTTCTGCTCACGATCATTAAGCTCAAACTTAGCACGCTGTTCATACATAGCCACTTGTTCTTTATAGATGTTAAGTCTAGTGATCAAGTTATTATCAGGGACAGGCAATTGGTTCTCATGGTACTCACATGCATTATCTACATTACTAGCATTGTCTAAGGCACATACATTACTCATAGCACACACATCATTATTGACAAAGGATTCACCATTTGGTACATCAGGCGAGTTGTTGCTATTCAAATACTGTTCATATGAGACAATATTGCTATTTTCCATATCAACATCACTTGAGTCAGAAACAACCGCCTGATGTACTTCTTCGGGAATCTGATGTCCCTCGACAATATTATATGTGTCATAAATTTTTAGTACCTCAGAAATCACGGATGCATTAGAAGAACCAGCTTGACGAGATGAGGCCAGGGAAGACAAGTTAGCCATGAAGATAGTTTGAGCAGTAGGTTCATCATCCACATCAGAGTCAAATGCATCACAGTCATCTGCCTTGAAGATGTTAGGATCATTAAGTGCCAGATCCTGAACAGGTTTCTCATCCACATCTTCATCAAACGTATTTCCTCCATCTCCTGCCAAGAACAATAACTCTTCCTCATCCAATACAGCACCATTTTCTTGAGCTTGCATTAACAGCATCTTGTCTTTGAAGTAATCTGAGTTCTGAGGACGTTTAGGTTGATTGCAGTTTCTAGCAATGTGTCCAAGCCCCCCACAATTATAACACTTGATCTGTTTCCCTTGCCCCTGATTGGCATTCCCTGCTCTGTTCTGCACATAACCTCGACCCATGTTTCTACCAGCTCTCCCTTGTACATTCTGGACCACAATTTTCCCGTCCTCCACCATTGCTAGATTGCGTGGGTTGGAAGAATTCCTTAACTGATTGTTGGTCTGAGGGAGTGATGCTTGAAACTGTTGAACCAGTAGAGATACTTGATTGGTGAGGTTGTCAATCATTTTGTCGGTCTGAGAGTAGCCTGAGTCAAGTTGTGAACTCATAGCAGGTACTTGTGAGTGAAGTTGGTGATAGCTTGGATAGGATGATGATTGGATTGTTGGTTGTACATTTGTCATGAAAGCCAGTGGGTCATTCGTAGTTGAAGGATTCAACTTTTCTCTCAGCACCCGATCATAGGCAGCATGCTTCTCATGTTGTTGCAGGTAAGCATACAGCTGTTCATAGTTAGTCTCCCTTAAACCTTTGTTGAGTTTGACAGCAGTAACAAATCTGTCCCATTCCGGAGTCATGTTGTTCACAAACTTTGAGTTAAGTTGGATGTTGGGCATAGTCATTCTGATCATCCTCATATCATTCACCAACTTATGAAATCTCACATAGTAATCTGTGACATTTTCTCCTGGGTTCATTTTGAAATGCTCGAACTCATCATACAGCTGTGACTCACGATCTTCCTTTGTGAGTTCTGACCCTGCCAACAACATTTTAACGTTGTCCCACACAGCCTTGGCTTCAGTGTTAAAATTGATGAGCTTGTATACATCCTTTGGAAGACCTTGAATAACTATGTTGGAGGCTCTAATATCGGCATCATACCTCTTCTTTTCTTCTTCATTAAGATCATTGTAGTTTCTAGGTCTGTCGATGCCCCAAGTTACAGTACCATCTTCACCAGTTGTAACAACGTCTCTGGTGGTACCCATCTGATAAGGTCCTTCGTCAATTGACTTAAGAATGTTAACACCATTATCTTTTCCCAAGCAGTAAAGTCTAATTCGTTGTGCCCAAGACTCATAATCCGTCCTATCTAGCATAGGTGGACGAGTGTCAGATCCTGCTGCCTGAATATCATCTGATGATGTACTTGATGTGGTAGCCATAGTAACTACGGGATTTTACTGATCTTGTGATTTAACCGAGAAATTGAATCTTTCGCGGGAATTTCTAAAATCACCAAGACACAAACCGCCTAGACAAACAGCGTAGACACAAACCGCGTATATGCCTAAGAGACAAACCGAGTTCACACAGGAGACACAAACCGCGTGTGCGCCAAAGAGACAAACCGAGTTCACACAGGAGACACAAACCGCGTGTGCGCCAAAGAGACAAACCGAGTTCACACCAAAGACACAAACCGCGTATTCGCCAAATAGACAAACCGAGTTCACACCGGATATACAAACCGCGTATGTGCCAAGAGACAAACCGAGTTCACACCAAAGATACAAACCGCGTATTCGCCAAATAGACAAACCGAGTTCACAATGGAGGTACAAACCGCGTATGTGCCAAGAGACAAACCGAGTTCACAATGAAGATACAAACCGAGTTCACACCAAAGATACAAACCGCGTATGACACAAACCGCGTATGCGCCAAATAGACAAACCGAGTTCACACCGGATATACAAACCGCGTAGACACAAACCGCGTACGCACCGTAGAGACAAACCGCGTTGGCACAAACTTCCAAACCTGTCACTATCAATGCCGTTTGTCCTTTTGCCTAAACTAGTATAAAGACAAACCGCGTACCCGATACTACACAAACCGCATACAAGAACGTCCAAGCTTACACAAACCGCATTCAAGAACACTAGCACAAAAACCCACGAATTGCTCCAAAATCACCACACTGTTCTTGGATCTGTGAATCCAAACACCAAATACCACTCTAATACAATCCTTAATCTAGAAAGTACAAAGAAAACTAACTTCTAATCACTAAACAAAGTACAAAGATGAGATTTATACTACTTAATAAAACCGAACTAAAACTTTAAAAAAAAAACTACAAATCTAACTAAATCTAACCAAGAAAAACCTAAAGAACTACACAAATTCAATATAAAACAGCCTCTAATCACTAAACAAAAACACAAAATGAAGTTCAAGCTACAAAACAAACCGAATCCAAGAGAAACTTAAAACCACAATTCGAACCAACAAAAAACCTCAAGAACTACACCAATTCGTGAATACCAACTCTCATGGACCTAACCATGGCTCTTGATACCAATTGTAGGGTATTCACAATACATGAATCTCTAGTTTGAGGGTTGTATGGATCGAATAAGAGAAGATTTCTAGAGAGAAGTGGGAGCCTTTTTAGTGAGAGAAACACAAGTAATATTAGATTAAGTGAAAAGGTCCAACCCTTCCCTTGTGTGGGAAGGGATATATATACTACTACATATTATGTCCCTAGTGGACTGTGGAGCGAGCTGACAGTGGGGAAAGCCCCGACCCACTCCACAAATATAGATACGACTAATACTAATACTAATAATACTAAGCTAATATAGATAAGCCTACGAGCTATAGAAATGCTAATTAGATGCTCGGGGTGACCGAGCCTTCATCTGAATATTTATATTCCTAACACGTCATGAACATCAATAACAGCACGAGCAGTTGCAAGGAATGGCCTCCCCAGAATGATGGGCACTAGGTCATCTTCTTCCATCTCTAAGATGACGAAGTCAACTGGAAATTTGAACTTCCCTACCTTAACCAGCACATTCTCACATATTCCTAAGGGGTATTTGACTGATCTATCGGCTAGTTGGATGTTCATACGGGTTGGTTTCAACCCAGAATACCCTAATTTGAGGAACATGGAATGCGGCATAAGATTGATACTTGCTCCTAAGTCGGCTAAAGCATTCTTGACTGACAGAGATCCTATTGAGCAGGGCAAGGTGAAACTACCTGGATCGTCCACCTTCTTTGGCAGCCCTCGTTGAGTCACCACAGAACATTCTTCTCCTAAGGTTACAAGACCCTCGAGCCCTTTTCTGTTGGTTAGCAACTTCTTGAAGTATGTACTATATTTTGGCATATGGTAACATGCATCAAGAAGGGGTATGGTGACGACCGAATTCTTCAAATATGACAAGAATCTTTTATTATCATTTTCGACCTTTTGATTCTTGAGGCGGGACGGGTATGGGACTTTAATGGGCTGTTTGGTTGGAGTAGGTGGAGGGGGAGTTACCGGAGGGGTTTGTTCGGGATTTTCATCGTTCACATTATCTTCCTCCTCATGAGGGGTGTTGGGTTCCATGACGTTAGATTGTTGAGCTGGGTAAGGTGGATCCTTAGTAGTTGTTCCAGCACGAGTGGTGATGGCGAGTAAGGGATCTCTTTGAGGTTCGCCAACGCCATCGAGAGTGGCGTTGAGTTCTGCGAATTTGGCCCTCAGGTCGTTTTGTTGGCTATTGATGAGGTTGTCGAGACCATTTAGTTGCAGATTCTTTTCAAACGTGAAATGCCCAAGATCATCCTCAAAAGTGCTCCTAACCTTATAGTCAGGATATTCTCCTCCTCCCTCTTCTCTCATAAGATTTCCCCAAGGGGTGAAATCATTGTTTTGGTAGAAAGTTAAGAGCGAAGGATCATCGAAGATGTCGTGGCTTGACAAGCATGCTTGTTCGGTGGTGATATCATCCCCGCATTCCTCCACTTCATGCGGGCCACCATATTGGTCGCAGATCAAGTATGGGTTTGACAACCGTTTAGTTGGTTGTGACTTGTCTAGATAAGAGACTTGATCATTCATTCTACTCAACCGGCTAGCAAAAGGAGGCTCTTCCATGATCTTGGAAAGGCTCATGATCGAATCGGGTTCATCCCAGGTATCGTCTTGATCATTTGCGTATTCCTCAATTCTATTCCATCCTTCCTCAGCGCTTAGGTTGGCTATTTTTCCTTTTACCGAATTATTAATGCCGAATTGGTCGCTTTTAGGGACGCTGTCATAAAAGATTTGGACAAGAAGCCAGAGTTCAATGCCATGATAAGGGACTTGTCTAATCAGATCTTTGAATCTGATCCAGGATTCGTGAATGGGTTCAGCTGGTCCAACATGGAAGCGGAAGATTTCGTCTCTTAACGTTGAAGTTCTTCCTATTGGAAAGAATTTCTCATAGAATTTTGAGATAAGTTGTTCCCATGTGAAAATGGATTCGGAGGGAAGTTGGTTATACCAGTCTCCGGCTTTTTCATAAAGGGTGAAGGGAAAGAATCGCAGCCGAGAGGTATCTCTAGTGGCCCCGTCCGTATGGAGGGTATCCACTATTTTCAGGAAGTCCTTGATGTGTTGGATTGGATCTTCAGTTTTCAATCCGTGGAACTTGCATACACTTTGGACAAGCCAAATATCGGTTGCACGCAAGACCCCATTCGTGTGTTCATTTGGAAAAACGATAGCATTGGAAAAACCACGAGGGGTGGGAGAAGAGTAGTCCTTGAGGCATTTAGGGATTGGGTTTTCGGGAACCTCCATATCGTGATTGGTTTGAGGGCTAGGAGGTGTAGAATGATGATTGGATTCTTCCTCGGAGAGGGCATCATCAAAGTTGATGGCAATGCCAGATGGTTCGGGTGTTGCAAAGAGTCGCCTTAATCTTCGCATTTCCCTATCAGGTTCTGCGTAGGGTGGAATAAGGTCTCTTAGTGAACTACGACTCCTGGTGACTCTAAGATTGGAGAGATCTTCGTTTACCATGATGGCCAAGGAAGATTTGAGCAATGGATAAAGCAGAAAAAGAAAGACTAAGGAAATCCTAGAAAAATAAAATAAAAATCTCACTAGAAAGGAATCTAGTGAGTAGACCTAATAAAATAAAGATTCAACCTAAACAATAACTATTCCCCGGCAGCGGCGCCAAAAACTTGATGCGTGGTTTTGCGACCTTACAACAGGTTTTACCTCTCGAGGGATCTCGAGAGGCTTGCAATCCCCACCAGGCAGTGTACCTGACCGATGTAGTATAGTGAAGTGGCAAGTACCGAGGGATTGATCGTTCTCTAGGGGAATAGTGTCGTTAGGATTGAAAAACTATTCTAATAGGTCTAAGGGTGAGGGAAGATTCTTTTTGTATTTTTATATTTTTATGAAAGCAAGTAAAATCTCGGTTTTGAAGGAGTGGGCGGAATTAGTTGCTAGTCAACTAACCCAAATAACTACAAATGAAAATAAAATAAAATAACTGAAAATGAAAAGGTTGTGAAACTTATATAGAGAGAAATGTGTTTACTTAGATTTCCTTACTCCCTAACTATCTTTTACCGGTTGATTAGTGTGTATTAATTGCGTGGATGACGGGTGTATTCCTTAATACCAATCGTGGGGTGGCGTACGTACTTCCCCAACTCTACAAGCTCCTACTTCACTCCTATGTCGAGTCGGCTAAGAAGCTCCTAACATGGGATCACTAGAATTCGCTCATGCATTAAATACAACCATAAAAACCTTAGTACGCATTGGTTCATGTTTCTTAAGACGTTCAAGCAAGTTACCGTATAGGAAGTTAGCCAGTTTTCTTAAGCCTAACATCGATAAACAATCATCCAATACAATAAATAACACACTAATAACCAATAATCAATAGTTAGGTTTCATTAGATCTAAGCAAACACAAGATAAATCTAGCCTAGCATGTTAATTAAAAGACAAGAACAAGATATAATCAAACAACACATAGACATATTGATTGATTAAATGATTATTTATCTTCAATTAAACATGGGAGATCCAAGGGTATAAAACCCTTAAAAATGGCAGAAATTCGTCTTAGGGTTTTCTCCTCACAAAGTTGCACACTAATGACAAAAAATTGCAAAACTATATATAGAACTTAGTAGCTGACGGCATCACATTGTAGATCTTGACGCCGTCACCTCGCCGTGTCTAGGGTTCCCGGATGGCCTTCTTGACGCCGTCCCTCTTTAATCCTCCAAAATCCTCCCTGGCTTATCAAGGCTTGACGCCGTCAGAATAAAGCTTGACGCCGTCTCTCTTTAACATAAACCGTGATGGTCTTGATCACCTTAAAGGGTGACGCCGTCAGACTTCCTTTGTAAAACTCCCTGGCTTATCATGTGTATTTTTCATATCCACCTCTTTTGCCAAGCCATGACGCCGTCAGGAGCAATCCTTGACGCCGTCAAGTGTACTTTTCCAGCCGATTTTGAGACTTTGTCGTTTTCTTCACTTTTATGCTCCAAAAACGTCCAAAATGCTTCCTTTTCCAGATTTCTTCTCCAAAGTACCTAAAATGACAAAAGGAACGATTTAGGGCAATATTTGATCAAATAAATACGATTTAGGGCTTAAATGACCCCCTAAAAGCGGTACACTTTTCGCTTCATCAATCTTTCTACATCAAAGATTGCATCTCGTGACTCTATCACCGAGTTCACTGAAACATACTTATTCGATTCCAAGACATAGAATCTATAAGCATCTGAGTTTTCAGCATATCCAATGTATATGCAATCTATACCTCTTACACCTAAAGGGTTCCTTTTAGGTTCCGTGTGCCTAACCACATCCCAACATCCCCAAACGTTGATAATATTCAAGTTTGGAGCTCGTTTGTGCCAAAGTTCATTTGGGGTTTTCATGTTGCTTTTACCGGGTATACGGTTTAGCAAGTAACAAGCCATTAACATGGCTTCACCCCAGGATTCTTCACTTAACCCAGAATAAAACAACATTGAATTCACCATTTCGTTCAATGTCCACGATTGGTACGTAAGATTTTACCAAACCCTTTTCGATGAAAATCTACCTCTTGTTATAAATTCAAATTTTAACAAGAACTTCATCCTTTGCATGTAATAAGAAAACATAGCAATAACGTGATGAACATCTATGGAGGTAATGACATAACATTTATATAACCTAGAGATGGAGTAGCATGCAAATACCATAAATCACTATTGAACAGGCCTTTTATATGATTATATTAACCAAGCAATCAAATTAACCAATTTGTAATTTGCACAATATTGATGACACATTTAAAAAATGACACAAACATGTAATTATCATAAACATGGAAGTGAACCAATTAATCAACATGATAATAACCAACGTACTCAAACTTGAGCCACGCATATATAAAACAAATCACTTGATTAATAACTTAGGGAAGCTTATAACCGTCCAATAAAATTTCAGCAAACATGATGCCTCATATTCACTAACATTGGAAACTTTATCAACAAGCCTACACATGCCAAGGACGAGTTTCACTTGGTTTTAGTTTGCATCAAGACATATTTTCAAAATTGATATCACATGTCACATGGTTTTTGATATCTGTCAATTTAATCATGCGTACCAATTCATGCACATGAGATAATACATCCCATCTCAAAACAATTATATGCATGAATCAATTAGAGGAAGTACATTACGCATTAAATGACAATATCATTAACACAATCCAAGATTCACACCATTTATGATTTCTACCCAAAATTAGAAATCATGGTTTGGAAAAACCTTTTATGTTGAAACATAACAACATAAAATTCAAATTACAAATAGTAGTAAATCTTAATTTGTCTTTCCATGTGATTCGAAAATAAAACTGAAGTTGCAAACACCAATTCCATAGTTTTCAATTGAAAACACAATAACTACTAAGTCAACCAATGATAACATCACTTTCATATAATCACATAAAACAAGATCCACAAGGAGGAATATGATATATAAACCAATTGAAGATATAATAATATATACGAACACCATTCTGGAAATCAACTGGAGTGGTTACCGGAGAACTTTCATTATTAATTAACCATCATAAAATGTAACTTGAAGGAAATTTATAATACAATACCACATGCAATTCCAGTATATAAAATAAATCCAAAATTGTATCTTGCCTTATCTTTTCCAATTACTTTTGCCAAATTTTATCAAAACAACAAAAGATATCAGGCACTTCCAAATATAATATAGATATCTTTCAATTATAGTCCCAATATATATATTTAGAATAAACAACTCTTTTGTTGACAAGTAACTGCCACAACCCACTCATTCAATTAATGCCAAATAGCATGAGAACATAAAACAAGGCAGTTAATAGATGACTACACCAAAGATAAGTTCAAAGTTAAAGCAGAAAGTTGCAATTTCATTATTCGAACATAAACTAAATTATGTCCACCTTATTGTCAATATCCACGAATGCAACGATCAACACATATTCATAGAATAATATCCGCCAAAACCATATATCTTTGATTAACTTAAGAGTTATAGCCATATTCCAGTGAGTTTAATCCATCAATAAAAGAGTATGTATAATTACTTTCTTGTATAGGACATACATTAAAACACATGCAATTAAACACACAATTTAACCATGTTATATTATGAGTATCATATCAAAACAACTGTCATGCATGCAATTCATATCCAAATTACGCAAATATACTCTGTGATAAGATAAGAATATGCGTACTTGTAAGTTTTGTTAGGGGGCATGTTCCATTATTAGAATCTTGTCACCGTCAACATGACAATATCGCTTTATACAAATTCACCAAACATGATTACCAGGGTTCATCATCTTTTTCTGCCATCTTCGAAATCCTGCCCTTCGAATTTGGCTAACTTCACAAACTTTGATGTCATATCTCGCACTGATTCTCCTGCCATCGTGTTCGAATTTAATCGATCTTTGTTGTAACTTATGTGGTAGATTGGTTTCCTGATAGCAATTAGAAGTCGCGAGTATGAACACTTTCAGATCGATTAAATTGGAGTGGATACCAATTAACGACCGGATAAAATCTAATTGATTCAAGTTTGTGTATGATTTTATGTTTGCATAAAGTTGTGATCCAAAATTGGTTTTGATCAGCCTACTTTTGTTTTATATTTCTCTATATTCTCAAATGAGAATATATCAGATAGTTATAGGTTCCAAACGGTTATAAACGGTTATCAAAATAACTGTAAAACAGCTATTATAAAGTACAACAACAAGCAGCAGATTCTGCACTAGCAGCAGGATCATGACCACTAGCAGCAGGATCACAAAGCTAACAGCATAATCACAAAACTAACAGCAGAATCAGCCGTACTAACCCATAACCAGCCGTACCTTTAAACCCAGTTAGTCCTGCTAATATGCAACTAAGTGTCGACCCTTATTTGCATATTAAACACAACTTATATTACACTAAAATACCAACAGATGCCACATGTGACATGTAGTCCATACAATGTCGAATAAGTTTATGTCATTCGTGTTTACTAGGTATATGTAAATATTGTATTTGTTTTCAATTATATATAATCCGATAGCTCAAGTTCTTTCTTCGAATGTGGTTGATATGAAATTCCAAGTTTAAGCAAACTCTTTTATGACCTATTTCTCAAATTAACTGTTCGCTATATGTTGACTCGTAGAGTTTCACCTCAAAAAAATGATAGGAGTATATATCATAGGTCACTTGTGTATATTACTCTTTCTAAATTTTTGCCTCAAAATGACGAATTCATCATATTTCTAAATCACCATCTATGCGTTTTGTGTGCGTGAAAACTCGAAGGGCCAAAGCATAGAAACATTTGTTTATGCGTCGATGTTTTAAAATTGAGATCGTTAAGCTTGTGTCATAAGGGCACATGTTAAAAGCCTTTAATAAACATAATTACTTTTTAAAAAAGTCAAACTCGGTCAAAGTGAAAAGCTTTATCTCAACGCAAATGGTGTGCAAATTAGATCACCTAATAATCAATCTACTTGATAACTCTGGTAATAAAATCTTTGTTCTCCACTTAATAATCTTTACTACATCATAATGCATTTAGAACATTTCCTTAAATGGCAAGGCTTAAAATTCAGACTTCTTAAATTGCATAGAAATATATGTCTATTAATAAATGTAACAGGTAAACATTCAAATGGAATTAATTGTATTAATTTTGCTATTAAATCAATATAAAGTCTTTTTTTATTAAATCAATACAATATTCAAATTGCGGAAATTAAATAGGCCAAAACACATATGGTAGCGGATCTTTTAGAAACAATGAGAAAATTAAAAAGCCTAAAAAGTGATGTGGTGGTGACACGTGTCCCCCCCTCTTTTTTTACCCCAAGGACATAAAGGTAATTTCACCCCACACTGCTTCCTCTTTCTCCTTTCCTCTTTCCTCTTTCGATAATCAACAATCCTTTTCCTCCTCTTTCTAATTCCGTTCAACAATCCCTTTTTTCTGTCCATATATAATCGAAATTTACACAATGATCTCCATTCAATTCATTCATTCATTCAATTTCACATTTTTTTCATTCTTTCATTTGTTCATATTTTGCAAATTTAGGGTTTTTTTGCTCTCAATTCATATTCGTTTATTTGAATCGTTAATTGTTCTTCAAATCGTGTTAATTGTTCATATCGGTTTTGAATTAGCTGTCCGATTGCTTAATTGTTCATATCGGAAAAGAATTAGGGTTTTTAACCGTACGATCGGTTAATCGGAAAAAATTTAGGATTTTTAACCGTTGAGGAAGAGAATTAGGGTTTATAATCATTCAATTGGTCAATTGGAAGAAGATTAGGGTTTCTAAGCATTCAATCGGTCAATTGGATAAGAATTAGGGTTTGAACTGTTCAATTGGTTATAAATTTGGGTATTTTCAACGCCTAATCGATTTCTAATGGCTGAAACTGATACTCATGTGTTTAATCAAGGTAATTTCATTTTTTGTTATACATTCATCAGTCAGTTAGTGCTTATCTTATGTTCATCAATTTATGCTTATTTTTATCATATGTTCATCAATTTTTTTGTTATCTGCTTATTTTTATCTGTTGTGCTTATCTTAGCTGTTTTTTATCTGTTGTGCTTATCTTAGCTGTTTGCTATTATGTTTTTTGGTTCATCAATTAGCTGTTTTTATCTGTTGGTTCATCAGTCATTGAGCTGTGTTTTTGGTTCATCAGTTTTATTTTGCTGTGTTATGTGTTTTGGTTCATCAATTTGTTTTTGTCTTGTGTTATGTGTATTAAGTTCATCAATTATTTGTGCCGGTGTTATGTGTTTTTGGTTTATCAATTTTTGTCCTGTGTTGTGTTTTAGGTTCATCAATAAATTTAATGCTACTATATTAGTGCTGCAAGCATTTGGTTCATCAATTATTGTCATGTGTTATGTGTTTTTGGTTAATCAGTTTATTTTGATGTGGTATGTGTTTTTTGGTTCCTGAATTTATTGTCCTGGTGTTATGTGTATTAAGTTCATCAATTATTTTTGTCATGTGTTATGTGTATTAAGTTCATCAATTATTTGTGCTGGTCTTATGTGTTTTTGGTTCATCAGTTTATTGGTTCATCAGTTTATTTTGTTGTGGTATGTGTTGTGTTTTTTGGTTTATTTTGTTGTGGTATGTGTTGTGTTTTTTGGTTCATCAGTAAACTGATGAACCAATAAACCAATTTTTGGTTCATCAGTTTATTTTGTTGTGGTATGTGTTATGTAGGTTCATCAATAAATTTAATGCTACTATATTTGTGCTGCAAGCATTTGGTTCATCAATTATTTTCATGTTTTAGTAGTATAAGTTTCAACTGCTACTTGTATGCCCTGTGTCATGTGTTTTGGTTCATCAATAAATTAAATGATTATGTGTATATATATATATATATATATATATATATATATATATATATATATATATATATATATATATATATATATATATATATATATTACAGACAATGATTATGAAGCTGTTCCATATTCTGTTGGTATTGTTTCTGAGGAGACAGGTGAGAAGTTGTGGATTCCTGATATTCCTGCTGGTGAGAAGCCGTGTATTGGTATGATGTATCATTCTCTGGAGCAGGCTTATGAGTATTACAAAGCCTATGCAAAAAAAGCGGGTTTTGAGGTTCGTTTAGGTCAAAAGTATGTTTCTAAGAAGAATAAGGACAAAAATCTGGATTTGAAGTATTTTGTTTGTAGTAAAGAAGGTACAAATCCTCCCCCAAAAGTTGGAGCAAAGCCTAGTAATAGGAAACATCCGTCTAAGCGTACTGATTGTAAGGCTGTTTTGCGCGTGAAGTATATTGAAGGAAAAGGATATTGGTGTTACGAATTTGTTGAGGCTCATAATCATAGCCTAGTTAGTCAGGAAGATAGTGTTTTTCTGGTTTCTTCTCGTGATGTTTCTTATACTCAGCAAGTTTTCCTATATCAAGCATCGCAAGTTAATCTTGGTCCAGTGAAGGGTTTCAATTTACTTAGGCAGATTTATGGGGACTATGATTTTATTGGGGCAAGTTCGGTTGATTGTAAAAATTATAGGAGAGATGTGCTTGATTTCATTGGTAAGAATGATGCTCAGATGTTAGTTGAGATGTTGATGAACAAGAAGGATTATCTTCCTAATTTTTCATTTGAGTATGAAACTGGTGAGAATAACGCATTGACGAACCTTTTTTGGGCTGATGAATATGCGAAGAGAAACTATTATGCGTTTGGCGATGTTATGTCATTTGATGCGACGTTCAGAACGAATAAGTAAGTTCATTTTTTATAAGTTCATCAGTAATAAGTTAATTTAAATGGTTCATCAGTTAATTTAAATGGTTCATCAGTTAATTTAAATGGTTCATCAGCTGTATGTGAGTGACAGGTCATGTTACTGTATGTGACTGTGACTAGTCACTGTATCTTATCTCTTTATCTTATCTGAAAATCCACCTTTTTATCTCTACACCAGGACAAATAATTCATGAACCACCTATCTTAACCTATCTTATCTTTTTCCTCTACCCCACCTATCTTATCTCTTTATCTCTTTTCTTATCTTTAAATACTGATGAAATGAATGTAAATAGGTCATGTTTCTAGCTTGAATTGTTTCCCCGGAGTGGTCGTTGGGTGACTGTGAGTAGCTTTTGAAACTCATTGATCAGCTCAGACACATAAACTTCGCCGCAACAAGATGATGTTCATCGGTATAAAAGTTAATTCACGTTGCCCATCATCTTGTTCTGGCAGTTTGTGTGTTTGAGTTGGTCGATGAGAATCAAAACCTACGCAAACAGTCACCAGCGACCATTTCTGGGGAAACATTTGAAGCTAGGAACATTTAAACAAAAATTTTAAACCTTCTGTATTTGATTATTATAAGCTGATGTGATTGAAATGATGCACTTAATGTAAGTGGTTCATCGGTTATATAATAATGTAATTGGTTCATCAGTTATATTATATTGGTTCATCGTTTATATAATAATGTTTATCATTTATTTTTTATAGGTACAAAATGGTTTTTGTACCATTCACTGGGATTGACAATCATAATCATTGTGTTACATTTGGAGCTGCCTTGCTGTCATCAGAAACGAAAGAATCTTACATTTGGTTGCTTCAATGTTTTCGAAGAGCGTTTGTTCGAGCACCAAAGGTTATTGTGACTGATCAAGACGGATCAATGAAAATTGCAATAGAGACTGTTTTCCCGTTATCTCGTCACAGATTATGCATGTGGCATATCATGCAGAAGTTGACTTCAAAGGTATGTTTATCAATTTGTTTTTTTTTAATTATTTTTGTTTATTAGTTAATTCTCTTCATCAGTTTGCTTTTGTCCTTTCGACTTTTTTCTTTATCAGTTAGTTTTATAAAATAGTGTTCATCAATGAGTTCTGTTCATCATTAAAGTTGATCTTGATTTTGTAGGTTGGTCCCGTGTTAGCTAAAGATTGTACTTTTAAAAGAAGAATATCGGATATTGTTTGGACTGACAGAATAGAGCCTGAAGAGTTTGAGCATTTGTGGGAGCGTTTGTTAGTTGATTTTGATTTGAAGAGTCACAAATGGCTTTCAGATATGTATAATTTGAGGCATAAATGGATTCCAGCCTATTATAGGGATGAGTTGATGTCGGGTTTGATGCGTACTTCTTCAAGGTCAGAGAGTGAAAACAATGCCAACGGTCGCTTGACTAGTATTGATTTGACTTTAATGGAGTTCTATAATCATTTTGACAGTGTGGTGGGTTGCCAAAGATTTTCTCAACGTAAAAATGATCATGACAGTCGGTATACTATTCCAGATATGCACACCGAACTTGAGTTAGAAAAGGAGGCCTCAGAATTATACACTCGGTCCATTTTCTTTGATGTTCAAACTGAGATTTATGCTTCTGTGATTTCATGTATGTCGGTTAGTGTTTCGGATGTTGATTGTGGCAAAAAATATGTTATACAAGATACTGGTGAAGACGAGCAGATTAGTAGGCGACATCGTCAAGTCAAAGGCGCTGTAAATGAAATTTTTTATGAGGTAACATCTTTTTTATATAATTAGTTTTTGTTCATCAGTTTTTTGTAATCATTTTTTTCATTTTATTTTAGTTCATCAGTTGAAGAATTTTAGTTCATCAGTTTTTTCATTATTTTAGTTCATCAGTTTTTTTATTATGTAATATTTCCTTTTTTTCGGGTCTTGTGTAAACCAGCTGAAGAATTTTATCAGTGTACGTGCAAACGTTTCGAGTCATATGGACTGTTATGTCGTCATATCTTTTATGTTCTTCGGTTGTCAAAGGTTAAAAAGTTTCCAAAGAAATACGTGCTTAGGCGTTGGTCAAAAGATTCATTACCACCTGCATCAGTCATTCAAGCCACTGGTGACAGTCCTGATATGATCTTGCGTGAGATATTCAGATCAGTTGAGTATTGTGTGAATCGTTATGCAAATGATCCCGAGCTACTGCAAAAGTTTAGAGATCATCAGGTTCAGTTAATGGCGAAGGCAGATGCTGATGTTCCTATACCTAAAAAGACTAATAAATGAGATAGGCTTGCTTCTATTCTGGGTGTCTCGCAACCGGAAGAGACCATTGTAAATGTTCCAAAGCAGGTTAGTACTGATCATCTTATCTTAGGTTCATCAGTTATTTTATCTAGGTTAGTTGATGAACATTTTTATTTATTTGTTTTTTTATCAAATTTTAATTAATTTATGCACTTTATTTTTTATCAGTTACCAGTGGCTTAAAGTTATAGGTTCATCAATTTATGCCCTTAGGTTCATCAGATATTATAGGTTCATCAATTTATGATCTAGGTTAGTTTGATATGATCTTGCGTGAGATATTCAGATTTTAATCAATTTATGCCCTTAGGTTCATCAGTTAGTTTTATATGTGTTTATTTGTGTTGCCATAGGTTAGGAATTATCACAGGTTAGGATTTATCATAGGTTCATCAGATATTATAGGTTCATCAGTTTGGTTCATCAGTTGTGTTATGTTAGCTCATCAGGTGTCATAGGTTCATCAGTTATCATATGTTCATCAGTTGTTCAGCATCTTTTTTATCACCCAATTGTTATTGTCTTGTTTTTTTGTCAAAAATAGGTTAGTACTAAGGGTTCGCGAAAAAGGATAAAGAGCAGTGTTGAGCGTTCACTTAATCCAAGTGGGAAGCGTAGGAAGAATTGTAGATTCTGCAAATGCAGCATGAAGGATCATAATCAAGCGAAGTGCAATGCTATCAGAGCTCAAATTGATGCTAAGAAGGCTAGTGATAAGGCTGCTATAAAGGAAAGCAAGCAGAAGGCGAGATTGGCCGCTAAGAAGGCGAAGTTGTCTGAGAAGAATGCTTGTGTAGTTACTTAGTTGTCTGTTTGATAATAAATGTGAAGTTGTTGTTTTTTTTTTTTTTTTTTTTTTTTTTTTTTTTTTTTTTGAGAATGATCAAAGTAACTTTGAATTGAGATAATTGAATTGAGATGATTGTTTTAGTAGGTTCATCAGTTTATTTCCAAAAGTTCTTTTTTGCAGGTTCATCAGTTTATATCTGAGCTTATTCTTGTTAGAACTTCTTCTTTTGTTCATATAAGGTTCATCAGTTTATAAGGTTCATCAGTTTTAGTAGGTTCATCAGTTTATTTCCAAAAGTTCTTTGCAAAAGTGCTTTTTCTGGCTTATTCTTTAAGTTTTAAAAAGTTTGCTTTCACAAAAGTCATTTTTTATGCTTTTAAGAAGCTTTTTAGTTTATGATTTTAATTTGTAGATATAATCCAAAAATTGATGAAACAAAAACACATAGCATGGGTGAATAATTGATGAACCAAATAAATAACACAGCACAATAACTGATGAACCAAACACATAACAAGGGTCAATACTTGATGAACCAAAAACACATAACACGAGGACAATAATTGATGAACCAAAAAGATAACACAGCACAATGACTGATGAACCAAAAAAAAAAAAAAAAAACTAAAATTCATACAAAAAAAATCAAAAATTACATACTAAAATTCATCAATTAGATCAGATTACTACTCCTAACTATTTAACCGTAAATTACATCAGATTGTTCTTGAAATCAAAAATACTTGCCTGTTCTAAGCAACAAAAACCGTTAGTGCTGCAAACTATTTAACCATACCAAAATTCACTTGCTCGTTTTCACTTGCCTCTTTTCACTTCTTTCGATCTTGAAGAGCATTAGCTTCGTTCTCAAAATAGTCGGTGGCACGTTCTGCAATATTCTTTGCCGACATATTTTGGAGGATTCTCTTATCCTTCAGACTTAAATTTTGATAATCTTGAACCTCCTCCTCTACCACTTTCCTGTTCAGATTGCAGTCGGACAACAAAATCTTTGTTAGGTACTTCTTTCTCAAGTCTTCGATCTGTTTGTTTTGTCCTTTTCCTTCTCTTGCAAACCCAGGATCAAAGAACTTGTTACCCAAATATGTTTCCATATGCCTCATAGCGAAAATACCACAATCAATGTAATTGTTTTTGGTTTGCCATGGCATTTTCACATAACACACTGGGTATTTGTTTAGTTGTTCAACATGCGCATAGTCATTTTTTTCAAGAACCTCAAAAAGAGATATCTCTGTTAAAAAAACAAATAAATAAACAATGTTAACTAATGTACATATGTTAACTGATGAACCTATGATAACTGATGAGCCTATGCTGAACAACAACTGATGAACCCAATTGATGAACCTATAATAATTGATGAACATATAATTGATGAACCAAAACACATGACACAACACATACAAGTAGCAGTTGATGACACAGGACATTAAATTTATTGAAGAATCTAAAACACATAACACAGGACAAAAATTGATGAATCAAAACACATAAAACCAGGACAAATAATTGATGAACCAAAAACACATAACACATGACAAAATAAATTGATGAACCAAAAACACACAACACCAGGACAATAATTCATGAACCAAAAAACACATACCACAGAAAAATAAACTGATGAACCAAAACACATAACACAGCACAATGACTGATGAACCAAAAAACACATAGCACAACAAAATAAACTGATGAACCAAAATTTATGAATCAAAAACACATAACACAGGACAAATAATTGATGAACCAAAAACACATAACACCAGGACAATAATTTATGAACCAAAAAACACATACCACAGCACAATGACTGATGAACCAAAAATTGATGAACCAAAAACACATAACACATGACAAATAATTGATGAACCAAAAATTTAAAAAGTAATGAACCTATGATAACTGATGAACATGTGATAACTGACGAACCTATGATAACTGATGAACATAAATTTAATATACATAAAATTCTTACCAAATATTCGAATTTCTTCTGATATCTATTTGTGATTGTATCATTGTGAACCATGTTGTCAAGAATATGTATTTGAGGTTCTTTCAAGTTGAAACAGACAACATAGTAGTGTTCGTCAGCAAGCATCATTGGGAAAAACATCTGTAAAACATAAAGTGTTAAAATTTACAATTATCTATTTGTTCATCAGTTTTTTATCTCCTACAAATTAGTAAAATAGAAGTACTTACTAGGTCAACATCTTTGATAGATTGATAAGCACTGGACAAAAACAAAAGATTCTTCATGTTCTCCTCAAACTTTGAATGGAGAGCCTTCGAGGTTAAAGCCATTTTCTCCATTTCTGGTGTCTGTGGTTCATCAATATTAGTCAAAAGCATATGTAAACTGATTTCAACTATTGAACCATAATTGATAAAGTTTGTGTTACTTACAATAACTGATGTATGGCAATATAGCTTCCTCAATGATCCAGGACTCCTTTTCTCTTCTGCTACGTTAAGTAGATACGCCCAGATATCAATCGCTCCTGAAGTGATTTCATTCCCTTCTTTGAAGCTCTCAAAGTGGACTCTTTGTCCGTCAACAAAGTAGGTATTAAATAACACATCACTGCAATTTCATTTTAAGATAATATTTTAGAATGAAAAAAAAAATACTACTGATTAAGAAATATGATTTTTAAATTGATGAACCTAATACATATTACTTACTCGAGACCTCCTCTTGCAGCGAAAATTGTATCAGCTACCTTTTTTTCCATCTCTTGCACTTTGTTCTTCATCACAACTACTCTTTGTAATTACGGAGATTTTAAAGATTCAGTAGGCTTGACTTTTCTCTTTTCTTTTATATTTTCCAAGCCTTCTTCACCTCCTCTAATTCTCTTCACCATTTCAGGCACTTTAAGCTTTTGAGCGATCATGTTGAAAGAATTTAGTGGTGTGGAAAATTCTTCATCTTCTGTTTCAATCATTCTTAATTTTTCTTCGGCTGATGGAGGTATCATTGATATGGGGGTTACCATCAGTGGCATATCTTGTGGTGTATCTTGTGCCATATCATGTGCGGAAGCGTCCTGTTCAATTTTTTTCCAAGCACTGTCATCAATTTCCCCACTCAACGATTCTGACGATGCTTGCAAGAAAGTTGTGTTTTTTATCAAGTCATCCAAGAACTGCTCGGGGTCATTCTTCTTTTCATACAAAACAATAGCCTGCAATTGCTCCGTGTTGAATATTGGGAATTCTGGCTTTTCCATCTGTTTTCAGTAAATGGTTCATCAGTTACTTTTTCGTATTAAGTGTTTTCATAATACAAATCAATTATAAGTTCATAAATTAGGTACAAAATGGTTTTTAATTTATTACATGTTTTTGACGTCCAATCATATCAATTTCTTCAATAAAGTTCGGATCCATGAACATTTGAGTTAACGTTTCATCTTTTTCTTTACTTGCTTCCTTGGCCTCTGATGCGCGTGATGTGTCGTTGCGGTTTAGCAGTTTTAATGCCTACTCAAGTTTTAAATTTATATTTAGCCGACTTATCAATAACACACACACTTAACGAGCAGTGTACCCGGTCAGTATGAAGATAATGGTAAGTAGAGTGTCGATCACTAAGAGTGGAACGTATTATCTAGTTATTCTAATCAGTATTTTAATATCCTAACGCAAGGGGGTTTCAGCCTGAGAGACTGGCACGGTTTTGTTTGCAATTAAATAATAAAATAAACAAATAGGCACGAATCAGCAAGTAGCACACACGTACACAGATAGATACTAGAGACAATAAGAGGGCTGTCCTTATGATTAAGTAGATTGTCACTTGTTTTATTGATAGCTTTATATGAAGTGTATGTAATTAACCCTTTCTCGTTGGTCCTATTCTCATCGGCGAGTAAACCCTTAATGATTACTTATGTCTAAAAGTCATTCCTAAGTGATCAATTTAGAAACAACCGTGGGAGCCACATCTTGTCCCGCAGTCGGATGCCCGCAAGCCACTAATAAACACAGAGGTTATCAATGCACTAATAAGTAGTAACCAAAGACATCATCATATAAACTTTAATTGATGGGAAAGCAAGTATTAAAGGGAGTGCAATCTTTCGTTGTCACATTACACAAGCCACCAATCCTGATGAATTAAAGTTTGCTAACACAATAAAACAAAACTACTTAATGAATTAAATACATGCAGCACCTTCTTACAGCTCTTGTATCTTCGATTTGGGTGTGTCTTGTGCTGCCTCTTGACTGAATTCGTCCTCCTGTTCTGCTGTCCGAACTTCGGTTTTAGGGTTTCGAACTCTTAAATTCGTCTGGTCTACGGGGTATTTATAGTTTCTGTCTGAGGGAAGATGCGGCGCATCTACTTAAGTAGATGCGGCGCATGTACTTAACTTCGCGTGGGGTCCAAGATTATAATATTCAGGAATATTCGTACACCGCCAGAAGATGCGGCGTAACCCTTTATTAGATGCGGCGCATGTCCTCTTGTATCTTGGATCGTATCTGGTGATATCTTGATAGAGATGCGGCGCATTTCGAGAGTGAGATGCGGCGCATCTGGAGCAGAATTGACTTGATCTTGTCCATGTCAGTAGACTTCTTCTTTATGCACGTTTTGCTCCATTATTAGTCCATAATCGCTAAGTTTCACCAAATGCTTGTTTTTACCTGAGAATTACAAAAGTAAACGATTAAGTATCAATCCTCATACATAATATAGTAAAACAAGTCAAATTAATAGGATAAATGATAGTAATAAAATGTACTTATTTGAGTTCATCAAATATCCCCCCACTTGAACTTTACTTGTCCCCAAGTAAACCTTAGAATTTCATTTATGAAAATGTATCCTAAAAGATGTTAGGATTTATTTTTATATTTAAGCATGTATTCATTTATTTCATAATCACACAACTAAACACTTAACGAATTAGAAGTAAAATAAAATAAGTCGATAAAAGCAAATCTAATCGTTTAACTGTCCAGTCGCGACGAATATTCTATCATAAGCTTGGCAAGTATACACATCTCCACCACTAAAGCTAAGGAATAACAAGTCTAAAGCGGTAAAAAGGGTTTTTAGGCTAAAGGGTTAATTATTCTTATTTACACTATCGATCTCAAATTCCAGAAAAGGCGACAAAATCACAAATACATGATCGAATCCACGAACACGATACTTGCAATTGCTCAAATCCTTAACTCGAATAGGCTAAAGATAGGTCCAAATTTCACCAATAATAATATATCAAAAAGGGCGACAAAATCATAAATACATAGCCGAATCCACGACTACGATACTTAAGATTGCTCAAATCCCTAATCTCAATAAATCAAAGGTTCGGTTGGATAAAGAACAATACAGGGTATGGATAACATTTGGGATATAAATTGGTGTAAAAATAAAAATAAACAAAACAAAACAAATAAATTAAAATCCTAAGTGTGGTTAATCACTATCCCCACCATCCCATGAATAAGACTCATATCATCGAATAACTCACGCTTTAACACTTGAAACACACGCTTTAGGTAGACACGAATTATACTCAACAAAATCTTAATCAAAGAATAAACCTTAATCGGCATTCCCATAACTGCCAATTCCCATTCAATCATAGATATAATACAACAAATAGTGGTGATATCGACCACTTACATAACTCTACATCGTTGGCTTAAAATAAACATCCAACTCTTTTTTTCTTTCTTTTTCTTTTCTCATTTTTTCGATTTTTTTTTTTTTTTTTTTTTTTTTTTTTTTTTTACATAAACATAGATGTGTAAAATTTCACCACATCACTACAACTTTCTTTCCGGATAATTTTTTTTTCATACTTTTCATACTTTCAGAAATAACGGTAATAGTGAAAGTAGTAAACACACGAAAAAATAAACTCAAAAATATACAATATTTACTTTCACTCCAATTTGCATTGTGCAATTTCCCGACCTAACCATAGATAATGAATTACGCACGCGAACACAGGTAATGTAAGGAAACACACTCTGCCTATAGCAATTAACCAACCACGGATTCTAATCTACAGGGTAGGCTAAGGTTTAAGGGTGTAACGAAACATTTTAAACATAGGTGTAAGAAACGAAAGGAATGGCTCTGAGGGTTTTCTAGGGGTATCTTACTCTAAAAATGAGAGTAACAAAAGGTTTTATACGGGGGTTAACTAACCAGTGTAGTTAGCTAATAACACATAACATATAAAGGCTATTTGGGTGTAATCCTAGAATTTTACCAAGTTAGACAAGTCATTCCAATTATATAAATAATACTCATTATGGTGGTCTCGAATAGTATACAAGCCAAGTTCTAAAGTTTACAAGTCACCGGCACACTCATAGATTTGTGAATTTTGAAAAATCACAATTTTTGAAAATAACGTCTTGTGTGCAGTTATGCAACTTAGATCTTAAACAAAAACATGCTAAAAAAATTTTAAGTTTGATATATTAAGCACATTTTAAGCATAATTTTTGAAAAAGTAGGACAAGTAAGTGTTAAGTGTTCTAATTCTCCTATCCCCCCACTTAAGTTAAACAACGTCCTCGTTGTTTGTATAAAAGGTTAAAAACTGGAAATAAAAGAATTAGAACGGAAAAACTCCCCTGAGATTTGCTCGGTATGATCCTCCATTAGTATAAGAGCGAAAATCATCTTTCTTGTGGATTAGAACGTTAAAGCTTCATACTTGATTTATCCATAGGAAATCCAGGAAACTATAATACCACCAACACTTTAAAACACACCTAAGATAAGAAAGGTTCAACTTGCATAATACATTAGTAATTAGGAAAAATAAAACTTAAAAAAAATTAAAACTGAAAATCATCAGGTCAGTCGATGCGCCGTATCTTATTGAAGAAGATACGCCGTATCGAGCCTGGAATAAATACGTATCAGAATAAAGATGCGCCGCATCCTTAACCAGGGATGCGCCGCATTAAAATAAACTGATAAATAGTTTTAAAGTCGAAAATAAAAATGCAGAAAAATAAAATAAGATATGACCATTGCAGAGGATGCGTCGCATCTCAGGACTGAGATGCGCCGTATCTTCGTGCGGCCTGGACTGACTCGACACAGAAAACAGAATAATCAAAGATAAATCCGGGTTGTCTCCCGGTAAGCACTTGTCTTTATTCCAGAGTCTTCAAGTTAGACTCACGTTCAGCTCATTATTCCAATACGTCGGGTTCAAACTCCACCACCTCATTCTCATTATCATCGATTCTATTATCAAAGTATTTCTTCACACGTTGCCCGTTCACTTTGAATATATAACCATTTTTATCGCATATTTCAATAGTTCCGTATGGATACACTTTCTTGACAACGAATGGTCCCGTCCATCTTGATTTAAGTTTACCAGGATACATCTTTAATCTGGAATTAAATAGTAGCACTTTCTCTCCAATAGCAAACGTTTTATCCCCATGTAACCTCGAGTCATGCCATCTTTTAGTTCTTTCTTTGTAGATCTTAGTATTTTTGTAGGCCTCATCTCTTAGTTCATAGAGTTCATTAAGTTCCATGAAACGGTCCTTCGTTGCAGCTTCCATATCCATATTACAATTTGTCAGAGCCCAATATGCACTTTGTTCAATTTCGACCGGTAGGTGGCATGCTTTTCCGTATACAAGACGAAATGGAGTGCATCCCGTTGGTGTCTTATAGGCTGTACGGAATGCCCATAAAGCATCATTTAACTTGTCAGACCACCCTTTAGGATTATACCCAGTCGTTTTTTCAAGAATTCGTTTTATAGCTCTATTGGTTACTTCAGTTTGACCATTTGATTGAGGATGGTATGCGGTGGAAACCCTATGATATACTCCATATTTTTGCAAGGCTTTTCCCAGATGGTGATTACAAAAGTGCGTTCCCCTATCACTAATTAATGCTTTAGGAATTCCAAATCTAGAGAACAAATTTTGCAAAAATTTAAGTACTACCTTGCTGTCGTTTGTTGGAGATGCTTGCGCTTCGACCCATTTTGATACGTAATTAACAGCAACTAAAATATATTTATTACCTTTAGATTCAGGAAACGGTCCCATGAAGTCTAATCCCCATATGTCGAAAACTTCACATACATGGATATAGTTTTGAGGCATTTCGTTCCTTGATGTAATATTTCCAGATCGTTGACACGCGTCACATCCTTTTATATAATCTTTCGCATCCTCCAACATAGTGGGCCAATAAAATCCCGCGTCAAGGATCTTTCTTCTTGTGATAACTGGACCGTGATGTCCCCCTGTTGGCCCTGAATGGCAATGTGCCAATATTGCAGGAATGTCATCACCATCTACGCATCTTCGTATAATATTGTCAGGACATAATTTAAAGGCATAAGGTTCATCCCAAATATACTCGCTAGAGCGAGTTATAAACCTCCTTTTCTCGTCGGATGTTAGCCCTTTTGGAATTTCATTTGCAACAATAAAGTTTATAAAATCGGCGTACCAAGGTTCATTATTATTGCTCTTAATTCCTACCATCATAAGGTGTTCATCAGGGAAGTCATCAGCTATTTCCCTTTCGTCAAGCACCTCCATATTAGGGTTTTCAAGTCTAGATAAGTGGTCAGCAGCTAGATTTTCGGCACCCTTTTTATCTTTAATTTCGATATCGAATCCTTGGAGCAATAAAACCCACCTAATAAGCCTTGGCTTGGCATCCTGTTTGTTGAACAAATACTTCAAAGCAGAATGGTCAGTGTAAACCATAGTTTTTGAAAAATATAAGGTACGATCTAAATTTATCGAATGCAAAAACTACTGCTAAAAGTTCTTTTTCCGTGGTGGTGTAGTGTTCTTGGGCATTATTCAATGTTTTGCTAGCATAATAAATTGGCTTAAATTTCTTATCTATCTTTTGGCCAAGTACGGCTCCAACAGCATAATCACTAGCATCACACATTAGTTCAAAAGGCAGATTCCAATCTGGCGAAATTATAATGGGTGCAGAAGTTAGTTTTTTCTTTAAGTATATTAAATGCCTTTTTGCAATCTTCAGAAAAATCAAACTTTGCATCCTTTAGCAATAATTGGGTCATAGGCCTAGATATTTTTGAAAAATCCTTTATGAATCTACGATAAAATCCAGCGTGCCCTAAAAAACTTCTAACCCCTTTTACGTTAGTGGGGTAAGGTAGTTTAGCAATTACATCAATTTTAGCTTTATCGACTTCTATACCTTTCCCAGAAATCTTATGTCCTAACACAATTCCCTCTCTAACCATAAAGTGACATTTTTCCCAATTAAGAACAAGGTTAGTTTCTTCACACCTAGCAAGCATTTTATCAAGTTTAAAGAGACAATCACTAAATGAGTTACCGAACACCGAGAAGTCGTCCATGAAGACTTCCATAAAGTCTTCTACCATATCATGGAAGATAGCCGTCATACAACGTTGGAAAGTAGCAGGGGCGTTGCATAATCCGAACGGCATTCTCCTATAGGCGAAGGTTCCATAAGGGCAGGTGAAAGTCGTCTTCTCTTGATCCTCGGGGGCAATGGGTATTTGGAAGAAACCTGAAAAACCATCCAAAAAACAATAATAATCATATCCTGACAGTCTTTCTAACATTTGATCAATAAATGGAAGAGGGAAGTGATCTTTTCGCGTAGCATCATTGAGTTTGCGGTAGTCGATGCAAACTCTCCATCCGGTAACGGTTCTTGAAGGGATTAGCTCATTGTCGTCATTGAGTACTACCGTCATTCCTCCTTTTTTCGGCACAACGTGGATAGGACTGACCCACGAGCTGTCGGAAATTGGGTAGATAAGTCCGGAGTCAAGTAGCTTTACGATTTCATTTTTTACCACATCTTGGACTTTTGGATTCAAACGCCTTTGAGGTTGGATAGTTGGTTTGAATTCATCCTCCATAAGGATTTTATGTGTACAAAATGACGGGCTAATTCCCTTAATGTCAGACATACTCCATGCTAATGCTCCTCTTCGTTTATATAGTACCTGCAAAAGAGACTCTTTTTCTTTCGGCGTTAAGTCAGATGCAATAATAACGGGTGAATTAGTATTTTCGTTTAAATAAGCATATTCTAAAGTAGAAGGAAGATCCTTAAGCACAGGTTTAACATTATCAATTTCAGTAGCACTAGCGGAATAAACCTGTTCTTTAATTGTATCACTGCTGTCATCAGATAGATGCGCCGCATCGAGGTTTTCGATGCGCCGCATCGCGTTACATACAGCAGAATCAGCAGCAAAATTATAATTAATAGTATTCTCATCAACTTGATCTTCTATAGCAATTGTGTTTTCTAAATTTTTAAGCAGAAAAGAATCAAGCAAATTATTTTTTAACAATCTTTGAGTAAATTGATTAATCGTGTCATCAGAAACATCGATGTTATAGCATTCATCATCATCGGAATTATCTTTACTCATAGATTGTTCCATGTTAAACTCAACCTCATCTTTTCCTATGGTAAGAGTTATTTTTTTATTAAAAACATCAATCATGGCCCTAGCAGTGGCTAAAAATGGTCTTCCTAATATTATAGGAGTTCTAGAATTTTCAGGCATATCAAGGATAACGAAGTCGATAGGTAATTCAAATTTATCAACTTTTATTAATATATTTTCCGCTATTCCTAATGGGTATTGTATGGACCTATCAGCTAGTTCTAAGCACATCCTAGTAGGTTTTGGTTCACCAAGACCTAATTTATCATACATAGAAGAGGGCATAAGACTTATACTAGCTCCTAGGTCGGTTAAGGCATTTTCAATATGCAAATTTTTAATTTGACAAGGAATAGTGAAACTCCCTGGATCTTTTTCTTTAGATGGAAGTTTGTTGAGCAATGCCGCTGAGCTTCTTTTCCCCATTGTTATGGTGCAAGCCTCTTCGAGTTTAGACTTGTTTGTAAGCAAGCTTTTCAGATATTTAGCATATTTCGGCATTTGCACTAGGGCTTCCATAAATGGTATGCTTAGCTGCAGCTGCTTGAGATTCTCCAGGAACTTCTTTTGATAGGCATCTTCTTTCTCTTTCCTCACCCTATGTGGGAAGGGTGGTGTTGATCGTTTAGGTTCAACAGAAGGTTCTCTTCTAATTACAGGTTCTGGATCAGTCTCATTTGGTTGCTCTTGCTCAGGTGGTAAAGAATCAGGGGAAATTTTATTTGTACCGTCATCCTCGGGTGTTTCTCCGATTTGAAAGGTTGACTTTCCGCCTCTAGTTGTAATTCCTTTCAGATCGTGCCTTACCAAAAGAACCTTGTTAAGTACTGTTGACAATTGGTGCACTTCAATTGCCAAACCATTGATCAAATTGTTTTGTTCCTTTAGTAATAGCTCATGACTGCCTTTGAATTCGGTGATAAAGTTCCTTGCCTCATGATATTCTTGTTCATTGGCTTGAGCGATTAATAGTGCAAACTCTTCCATAGTAAGGTTTCTTTGGGGTCTTCCGAACCAGTTTGGGAAAATATCGAACATTGATCCTGAAAATTAAGAACAAGAAGATTTCAAAGTAAAAGCTTCCAAGTATAAGGGTAAGTCAGAATATTTTCCGTTCGGAAATTAGAAAAGAATAATAGTTGCTGATATCTGCAGACGATGCGCCGTATCCAAAAAGTTGGATACGCCGTATCTTATAATCGTTAAAAATTAATCAGACTTTATTCAGAAAATAGATACGCCGCTTTAGAATTTAAGAATGCGCCGTATCGAATTAATCAATCAAAAATCAACTTATCTAATTAAAATTAAATGCGTCGTATTAACGAAAGTTAATGCGCCGTATTTTCGTTACGTTTAAAAATAAAAGATTTTTGATTCAGTAAGATGCGCCGTATCGACAGAGATCGATACGCCGTATCTGTTTAATAATTCGCAAACTGTTTTTAATTAAAATAATAGATACGCCGTATCTTCAAAAGAAGATGCGTCGTATGGCGTTAATGTTTTAGAAAAATTTTTATCAAAAACAGATACGCCGTATCTGCAAAAGCAGATGCGTCGTATTACTTTATCGCTTAGAAAAATTTTCTTATTAAAAACAGATACGCCGTATCTTGGGGAAAAGATGCGTCGTATCGAATTAATTAAACGCGTTGTATATAAAAAAAAATTAAACGCAATACGCCGTATCTGAGAAATCAGATGCGCCGTATCGTTTTATTTAGCACAGTACAACGATAGCAGAACACACAAAAAACGAAAAATAAAAACAAAAACAAAACACACGAACAAAAACAAATAAAAACAAAAATAAAAGAAAACAAATAGCACACAATACAACAAATATGCAAAATAATACAATGATGCAATTAATCTAATAAAAAAAAGAAAAATAACCTAATTAAAATACTAATCAAACTAACAGATAATAACAATTCACTCCCCGGCAACGGCGCCAAAAACTTGATGCGCGTGATGTGTCGTTGCGGTTTAGCAGTTTTAATGCCTACTCAAGTTTTAAATTTATATTTAGCCGACTTATCAATAACACACACACTTAACGAGCAGTGTACCCGGTCAGTATGAAGATAATGGTAAGTAGAGTGTCGATCACTAAGAGTGGAACGTATTATCTAGTTATTCTAATCAGTATTTTAATATCCTAACGCAAGGGGGTTTCAGCCTGAGAGACTGGCACGGTTTTGTTTGCAATTAAATAATAAAATAAACAAATAGGCATGAATCAGCAAGTAGCACACACGTACACAGATAGATACTAGAGACAATAAGAGGGCTGTCCTTATGATTAAGTAGATTGTCACTTGTTTTATTGATAGCTTTATATGAAGTGTATGTAATTAACCCTTTCTCGTTGGTCCTATTCTCATCGGCGAGTAAACCCTTAATGATTACTTATGTCTAAAAGTCATTCCTAAGTGATCAATTTAGAAACAACCGTGGGAGCCACATCTTGTCCCGCAGTCGGATGCCCGCAAGCCACTAATAAACACAGAGGTTATCAATGCACTAATAAGTAGTAACCAAAGACATCATCATATAAACTTTAATTGATGGGAAAGCAAGTATTAAAGGGAGTGCAATCTTTCGTTGTCACATTACACAAGCCACCAATCCTGATGAATTAAAGTTTGCTAACACAATAAAACAAAACTACTTAATGAATTAAATACATGCAGCACCTTCTTACAGCTCTTGTATCTTCGATTTGGGTGTGTCTTGTGCTGCCTCTTGACTGAATTCGTCCTCCTGTTCTGCTGTCCGAACTTCGGTTTTAGGGTTTCGAACTCTTAAATTCGTCTGGTCTACGGGGTATTTATAGTTTCTGTCTGAGGGAAGATGCGGCGCATCTACTTAAGTAGATGCGGCGCATGTACTTAACTTCGCGTGGGGTCCAAGATTATAATATTCAGGAATATTCGTACACCGCCAGAAGATGCGGCGTAACCCTTTATTAGATGCGGCGCATGTCCTCTTGTATCTTGGATCGTATCTGGTGATATCTTGATAGAGATGCGGCGCATTTCGAGAGTGAGATGCGGCGCATCTGGAGCAGAATTGACTTGATCTTGTCCATGTCAGTAGACTTCTTCTTTATGCACGTTTTGCTCCATTATTAGTCCATAATCGCTAAGTTTCACCAAATGCTTGTTTTTACCTGAGAATTACAAAAGTAAACGATTAAGTATCAATCCTCATACATAATATAGTAAAACAAGTCAAATTAATAGGATAAATGATAGTAATAAAATGTACTTATTTGAGTTCATCAGCCTCCGAGCCATCATTATCATCACCCATTGTTATCATCATCATTGAGCTCTCATCTTCAGTTTGTGAGCTCTCAACCGTTGTTCTGTTTACCAACCTGTTCATCCAGTCCCGGACTTCCAACAACGATTCATTTCCGGGGTATTTTTCCAATCCAGCACTTAGCATGTCATCAATATCAATCTTGAGTTCTTGAAATATTGTTAACATGTTCCTCAGTGAATGATTGAACTCCTGTCATTAATATAATCAAATAAGATCTAAATATTATAATGGTTCATCAGTTATATTATAATGGTTCATCAGTTATATTTCAATGGTTCATCAGTTATATTATAATGGTTCATCAGTTATATTTCAATGGTTCATCAGTTATATTATAATGGTTCATCAGTTTACGTTTGCTTTGACTAATAAGTTTAAAGATTTTTACCTCCGCTGATTTGAATTGGGAATACACCCCTTGAAACTCTAATATCATTACTGATAACTGTTGGGTGAGCTTAATACTTGCAGATGATGAGCTGTTCCGTTCATCATTTTCATTTTCAGCTTTTTCATCAGTTCCAGACATTGGGATATCATCATCTGTTAAATTGTTAAATTAAATTTTAAAACAAATATTAACGGCTAATTGATGAACCTAATATAATCATAGTTTAATAAATAATAAATTCTTACGCATATCAGCTGTTTCGTCTGTTCTGGTCATTGGATGATCCGTTTCATTGTTTCCATCATTTGCTTTCATTGGAATAGGATCATCTGTTAAATTGTTCAATTAATTTTTAGCGGTCTAAATAATTGATGAACCAAAAACAATATTGAAGAACATAAATTTAATATACATAAAATTGATGAACCACAAACATATAACACATAACAATAATTGATGTCCTGTGTTATGTGTTTTTGGTTCATCAATTTATTGATGAACCAAAAAACACATAACAGATACCACAACAAAATAAACTGATGAACCAAAAATTAGTTTATTGGTTCATCAGTTTATTGGTTATCAGTTTATTGGTTCATTAGTTTATTGATGAACCAAAAAGCACAACACATACGACAACAAAATAAACTGATGAAACAAAAACACATAACACAGGACAAATAATTGATGAACCTTAGATCGCTAAATTTAATATACATAAAATTGATGAACCAAAAACATATAACACATAACAATAATTGATGTCCTGTGTTATGTGTTTTTGGTTCATCAATTTATTGATGAACCAAAAAACACATAACACATACAACAACACATAACACATACCACAATAAAATAAACTGATGAACCAAAAATTAGTTTATTGGTTCATCAGTTTATTGATGAACCAAAAAGCACAACACATACCACAACAAAATAAACTGATGAACCAATAAACTGATGAACCAAAAACACATAAGACCAGCACAAATAATTGATGAACCTTAGATCGCTAATATCACAACTAATTTTAAAATATATCTCAACAACTAATTGATGAACATAAGAATTTCAAATATCACAAAAAAGATTATTACCGATCGGCTGTGCATCTACCCATTGATTCTCCTCAATATCATCTATATGGGTATGCTCAATATCTTCTTCTACAATTGAAGGCTCTTTCCTCTGAACAGGTTGAATAACATTAGGAGATTTTGATTTTGTTTTTCTTTTGTATGTGATTTGGCTTTTGAACAGGTTCATCGAATGCGATTTCTTTGGAGATTTTTTGCTTTTGGAGACTCTTTCCTCTGAATTTCTTTTCCGTAAATGTTTAACTGATGAACATATGAAAATCATATGTTCACTTTACATTAATTAATTAAGTAACATAGTTATAATTACATATAATATAACTGATGAACATATGAAAAAACTGCCCTAAAACTCCATAAAGTTCATCTGATGATCTTAAATATATACACAAAAAACTGCCCTAAAACTCCATTAAGTTCATCTGATGAACTTACCGCCATCATTCTTCTTATTTCCTTTTAAGAAGCTGGAAATATGGTTTCTTGACCATTTCGGTTTGTTTGAGGGTTCTACAACCTTTTCTATCTCTTCTTGTTCATCATCAACAGCATCTTTCTCTTTCTCATCATCTGTTAAATTGTTAGATTTAAATTTTAAAACATATATTAACGGCTAATTGACGAACCTAATATAATCATAGTTTAATAAATATGTAAATTCTTACGCATATCAGCTGTTTCATCATAAACAACATCTTCCTCATTCTCAACCTCTTCTTCATCATCTTTATCAGTCTCTTCTTCTTTCTCATCATCTTTCTCAGTCTCTTCTTCTTCCTCATCATTTTTTTCATTCTCTATCTCTAAGTTCTCTGCATCATCATCGTTCTCATTCTCTCCATCATCATCTTTCCCAATCTCTTCTTCTTCTTCATCATCATCATCATCCTTCGTTTCTTCTTCTTCTTTCTCCAACTCTTCCTCTTCCTCCTCTGTCTTAGCTGCTTTAGGAGTCCTTGGTTTTTGACATTTCCCAAACATCATCTCCTCCAATTCTTGCATTGTTTCTGTTTTCCAGTACTCAAACGCTGGGTATTTTGGGTTTTGGAGAAGTGAATTGGCGAATATCACCTGCATTTTTAAGATAAAGGTAGATTAAAAAAAGATGCTGAACAACAACTGATGAACCCATGATAACTGATGAACCTAAGATAACACAGGACAAAAAGATGCTGAACAACTGATGAACCCAACTGATGAACATATGATAACTGATGAACCTATGACAACTGATGAGCCTAACATAACTGATGAGCCTAACACAACTGATGAACCTAACGTAACACAACTGATGAACCTATGACAACTGATGAGCCTAATATAACTGATAACTGATGAACCAATGACAACTGATGAGCCTAACATAACTGATGAACCTAACATAACACAACTGATGAACCTATGACAACTGATGTGCCTAACATAACGGCTGAGCCTAACATAACACAACTGATGAGCCTAATTGATAAACACATATAAGCTAATTGATGAACCAAAGGTAACATAACATATAAAAATAAGATTAAAAAAATTTAGTAATTACCTCTAGCACCAAGAGTGGTCCATAGAACCGTTTCCCGGGTTTCCATGCTAAACTTTCCTTCATGAGATAATCAACCACATATTGGCAACAATCCATTTATCTTACCTTCTCAAGGTCGATAAGAGATGGGATGACTCCTAGATTGAGAGTCCTGGTTGTGGTAACATAGGACATAATAGTACAAAAGAGAACTAGAAAGTTTATCTTAAATAGATTCCCACTATCATTTCTCCTAATTTGATTCCGCATTAGTTCCATCAGTTTGTTAGCATACAATCTAGGAACTTTCTTGAACTGGTCTTTCCATTCTCTATAGGTTACATTTGACCTTTCTTTTAAAATATCGCGCACATCAACCGCCAATGTGCCCATTGGAAACCCGAATGTTTGGTGAACCAATTCAGGCGTTATTTGTATGTTTTCACCAAATACTTTTAGAGTTCCCGATAAACCATCAAACTTAGTCAGCAACCAATGACCCAAACGACCTGTTGTTACATTTATTTGAAACTCCAACAGTGATTCAAAACCCAAACTTGTAATAGCTTCTTTCGGATCCTCAGTAATTGTCTGAATGAGCTCGTATAATGGACCAGGAAAATTTTTTATCTTAACCACTCGAATTTTTTTTTGTTTGGAAGGTTGGAGAAGATTTAATTACGGCTTAAGGTCTTTAGAGAGATTTGCTTTAGAAGGTTTAGCTGAAGAAGAAGGTTTAGAGGTAGAAATGGTTGCAAGTTTTTTAGACACATTAGGTTTGGGACGACCAAATGCATCATTGATCCGTGTGTGAGTATATATATAAATATAGTATCGTGCACACGTGATACGTGGGAAATTACAAGTCAACCCTTTAGGAAAAGACCAACTTGTAAAACTCGTGAATGTGATGTGTGTGATACCGGGCAAGCAATCACCCGGGTCGTGTCCCAGCGAGGTGTGAATCGAGGATTTTGTTATCGGTTAGGAATTAAAATTCTTGATGATTGGATTTTTGATTTTTGTGTTTTTAACTTCTACTAAAAATATGGTAAACAAAATTACAAAGAAAAATTAAACGTAAATCAATTACACTAAAAATGTGAGTCGGGAAATCTAAAAAAACGAGCTTTAAAAGTGAAATCTCTAAAAATAAAACCTACAAGTACCAAATTATTTTTCCTAAGTACTAGATGACAAAAGAAAATTTTGAAAAAAAGAATTTTATTTTTTTGACTTTTTAATTATTTATTACTAATTAAAAACTAATTAAACTAAATTAATTATTAAAAATACTAAATTAACAGTAAAAATTATGAAAAATTAACAGAGATAAAATTACACTAAAACTAATCTATGAAAAATATGAAAACTGAAAAAGCTACTGAAATAAGCTGAGAAATAAGCAAATCAGTGGTTATAAGCTAAAGTTGGAAAACAAGGTTAAATAAAACTGTTTGCAAAAGTTTAACAACAAAAGACTCAGAGCAGATGGTTAAGAGGTGGGTTTGTTTCCTGAGTGACCAGGGTTCGATCCCCACAAACAACCTTTTTTCACTAACTATTTTTTTTTTTTTTTTTTTTTTTTTTTTTTTTTTTTTTCTTTTTAAAAACTGATAAATCTAGTAAATACAAGAGACTTTTGAAAATGAGAAAATTTTAAATCTCAACAATAAGCTGAGAAACAGCTGATTGAAACAGATCAGTTGGCTTATAAGCAAAAACAAACTAAGACTAGAAATTACAAGGCAAATTAAGCTACAATTAAGCAAAAAGGAAACTGAGAATGAATTAAGGCAACCTAGGGGAAAACTGAATAAGCAGAATACTCAGAATAAGCAGTTAGGGAGAGCAATAAGCACTAGGTGAGAGGCAAAAAATACTGATAGTCTGCTGTGTTACTCTAGGTGCAGGGCAAAAATGGTCTACTTCAGGCCATTCAAAAACTATCATAAGCTAATGGAAAAAACTTATAAAAAATACTAGTTGCTAGGTGAGCAAGTGAATATTAATAATCCCAAAATTTAGCTTATTCCAACTTAAATTGAGGGCACTAGAAAATATCCAAAATCTGCAAAAGTGTGAAAAATCAAAAATGGGGGACTGCTATGGCTAAGATTGTGCAGACCTGTGCTGGGCTTAAAGACATTTAGACAAGGAACTTAGAATCATCTTAATTGACCAAATGAATTCCAAAGATACCAAAAACAAGACCTTAAAAGAGCTAAATGCTCTAGAGAGCTTAGTGGACCATTTCTTATACCATAAGCACACTAGGGTCTGCAAAACTTAGAACTTCTTGAAAACAGATACAATGCTTCTATTAACAACTCCTAGACACTAAATCAATCAAGATTAAACTTTAAGGAAGTGCAAAGGAACAGTGGTAAACCGCAAATGACCCGTTTGACTATATGAGCCAAACACCCCCTTATGTTGACTGCTTTGGATTTAACACTAGGAACTACTGAACTAAGCTATGATTCTGACTTATTAGTATTTAACTAACTTATTTAAATTGTAATAAGCAGTTTTCAATATAAAATAAGCACTGAGTGAGCTAATTCCTATATTAAGCTAAAGTGGACTGATTTTAGGCTTTGAGTGAAAATGATATAGAAACTTAAACTAATGATCAAACTAGCTTTTAATGACTTCAACTGGAACAAATAACCAAACAGAAAGCAATAAGCAGAAAAATAAGTAATAGTACAGTATGTTGACCAAGATTGACTTTTTAAATAAAATACTTGAACTTGAGTTACAATACAGGAAAGAAAAAAAAAAGCTAAAAAAAAGTACCTTAAAAATTAAAAGCTAAATTAAACCTAAAAAACAACTAAGAACTTCTAGTCTATTTATACTGAAAAACTAAGCTAAGGGGTCTTCACTGCTTGTGTTTCTTTTGTGAGTAGAAAAAGCCTTGGATACCACTTTTGTGCTTCTTTGGATTAATCCCATTCGTTGGATTAAAGAGGAGTGATCACAGCCCTAGAATTGACTTTTGGCGCCCATTTTGGTTGCGGATTGCCAACCTGGCATGGTATCTCGTGAAGATAGGGTGGATACATGTGACTAGTAGCTGGAGGGGAGATGGAGTGTGGCAGAGGAGATGGCAGGTTTGTAGGCAATGATGGTGTTGGGTGTGCTTTTGTTGGGCGGGAAAGGAGAAGGAGAAGAGGTTGACCTAGGTCAGACCTGGATGTGGTTAACTAAAATAAGAGAAGGCCGGGTTTGGTTTTGTTTTGGGCTTGGGTTGTGTGTGGTGATGGGCTGGAATGGTAAGGTTTATTGGATAAAAGGGATTTAATTGGGTTGGATAGTTTAGGTGGTGGACTAAGGATTAATATTGGAATTGGTTTAAACTATGAGGACCATTTGTGTAATTTCTGAAAATCCAAGGGCTGAGGCTGCCAATACTGAAAATAAACTCCAAGGATCATTTGTGTCGTTTTGGATATTTCTGGGGTTGACTTTGACTTTGACTTTGACTCTTCTTAACCAAATGCACAATCGCTGTCGAATTGCTCCAAAAATGCCCGTTTTCGCTCCGTTTTCAATCCTTTGTACCTGAAACACATAAAAACACAAAACCAAGGATATCTGCAATATATTTGGGTGTTTTTGGTTATTTTTGTGTCTTAAATGGGTGTAAAATGATGAGTATTTAGACACTCATTAATCCCCCACACTAAGCTATTGCTAGTCCCTAGCAATCCAATCATATGAAGTAATGAAAGGATCAAAAGAATACCAAGTATGCCCCGTTTCGAATTTTTATTCGATGCGAGAAATTTAAACTAGAACAAAAATAAATAACATGCTTGATTTTCAAAAATGGTATCATGGAACGGGATTCACACAAAATGGGTGTCTCCAGGGAATTGAAATCGTCATCCTCTTTTTATACTCCCAACTAAGCTTAAACTCATTGCGCAAATGTTTTTGTAAAATGCTAACACTACTTATACTAATAATCTATGTAAGCCGAAACATAACTTTTCACTCCCACAATTTATTCAAGTTAGGTGACTGTGCTAATTTTCAAAATTTTGACCGCAAAAATCGACATTTATTATGGTT
Source organism: Artemisia tridentata subsp. tridentata (assembly GCA_021014915.2). Taxonomy (NCBI): domain Eukaryota; kingdom Viridiplantae; phylum Streptophyta; class Magnoliopsida; order Asterales; family Asteraceae; genus Artemisia; species Artemisia tridentata. The sequence goes on along the minus strand of CP139505.1, from coordinate 218,460,756 downwards.
GTTATTTGTTTAAGTCAAATACTAATTTACCGGGAACCTCGAAAATCTAAGCATCAAAAGGGCCTTTTCCATGTAGCGGCTTTCTTCTCGGCACATCTCAAACCAGTTGGTTTTAGGTGACCAGGCTTTTGACACCCCACAGAGAATAGTACAGGAATCAGCGGAATTTCGATTTCAAAGATTTAAGATATTCCCACTAAGCTAGTATTAAATACTTAAATAAATAACAACAAACGATCATTTAGAGATTAGAGACTCAAAGACGAGATCAGTCCATGTAACGGCTTTCTTCTTGGCACATCCCAAACCAGTTGGTTTTAGGTGACCAGGCTTTTGACACCCCACAGAGAATAATACCGGAGCTTTGGGGACTTTGAAATCAACAATCTACTAAACTACCGTTTAACCTTTATACAAAATTGACGAATCCAAGTTCAACTTCCGATTTAAATTTAAGAGAAAGCAAATTTACCATATTTATTAACATACACATCTTTATTTTCACCACATCAAAATTTATTGCATTTTGCAATATCATTCCATTTTTGCATTTTGCAATATCATTTCATTTTCTTATTTTTCTTTTTCATTTTTTCATTTTTTCATTTTTTCATTTTTTTTTAACTATATATATATATTTACATATATGCTTTCTCCAAAATTAAAATAAAAAGTTGAACTCGGGCTCTATATCAAAATTGTATAAAAATTTGTTTTGCATAACAACATGATTTTAACGTTCAAACATTTGAAAACAGCACGTATTTTAGTCCAATTAAGAGCTTCTGGGAGGAAAAGCCATAGATTACTTGTATAAGCTCTAAAGAGAACCAACTACTCTACGCTTAGCATTTTCATTTACACATATCGTAAAACCTTAGTCTAATCGTTAAGGAAGCAGCCAGATCAACATTCTGGCAGAGTCGGGATTCCCTTTGTTCTAACCTAATCAAGACTAAACACTACTTTTTTATTGCAATTTCTTATCTAAAAACGACAAAAATTTTAAAATTTTGGTCAAAAACGGGGGTACTAGGGACTAGAAGGTACACATGTGACAAAATTCGAGAGAATTCCCCCCCACACTTAGAATTGAATATTGCCCTCAATATTCAAAGTACCGGTTACTATGCCGACACTTAGAACGTAAAAAGGTAATACCACTAGCCAAGTGTGGAACAGAAATCTCCATTTTTCACAAAAAGAGGTTGAAAAGATATCCCTAGATAATGGTTAGCAAAAGGATAGGATATTGGGCGGCTGGATTGAAAACAGGCGCGTCAATCAACACTATCCAAGGGAAACCTGAAAATCAGAGCAAACAACACAAAAGCCAAGCACAGTGGGACTCCCCCATACTTAGTTGTTAGAAAAATAGAAAGAAGTCAGAAACATGGGTTGTCACCCATGTGGTGCTAATGTTTTTGTTAACCGAGTCACTAGCTTGACTCGACCCCGAATTCATTGGTCCATGGGGAAAGTTTGGAGATCCGGGACAACCATGGATGGTATGTCCCCTCCAAAGTAATGCTTCAACCTATGACCGTTCACCTTGAAGTTTGGTCCGTCGTTTTGAGATAACTCGACGGTACCATAAGGAAAAACTTTGGCAACGGTGAATGGTCCAGTCCAACGGGTTTTGAGCTTACCCGAGAATATTTTTAATCTAGAATTGAAAAGAAGGACTCGATCACCAACGTTAAAAACGCGGTTCTTGATTTTGGAGTCATGGATCTTCTTTGTCTTTTCTTTGTAGATAAAAGAATTCTCGTAGGCTTGATCACGAAGTTCATTTAATTCATTGAGTTGAACTTTACGGTGATCACCCGCGGACTTTAGGTCGAAGTTTGCATGCTTCAAGGCCCAATAAGCTTTGTGCTCGAGCTCGATCGGTAGATGGCACGCTTTTCCGTACACAAGCTTGTAAGGAGTACACCCGATGGGTGTTTTATAAGCTGTACGGAAGGCCCAAAGTGCATCATCTAGTTTATCCGACCAAGATGCACGGTTTTCACCTACGGTCCTTTCCAAAATTCTTTTTAAACCACGGTTTGAAACTTCCACTTGTCCACTTGTTTGTGGGTGATACGCGGTAGAAAGACGGTGAGTAATACCGTACTTAAGCATGACCTTTACAAATTGGTCATTGCAAAAGTGCGTACCACGATCACTAATGATAGCACGTGGAGTTCCAAACCGAGCAAAGAGAGATTTCAAAAATTTACACACTACTAGGGCGTCGTTGGTGGGGAGTGCTTTCGCTTCAACCCATTTAGACAAGTAATCGACAGCCACGAGTATATACTTGTTCCCTCGTGAAGACGGGAACGGCCCCATAAAGTCAATGCCCCAAACGTCAAAGATTTCACAAACTTGAACGACGTTTTGTGGCATTTCATCTTTTTGAGAGATCTTCCCGTGACGTTGACAAGAGTCACAAGATTTGACTAAGTCATGGGCATCACGGTAGATTGTGGGCCAATAGAACCCGGAATCAAACACTTTCTTGGCGGTGTAGTTGGCACCATGATGTCCCCCCGTGGGTCCATTGTGGCAAGCCTTAAGAATTTCAACGGCTTCTTGGCCGTGAACACACCGCCGGATGACTTGATCCGCACATACTTTAAACAAGTAGGGGTCGTCCCAAAAGTAATGCTTCACATCTTTGAAGAATTTGTTCTTTTGTTGGGACGACATCCCTTTCACAACAAAGTTACCCGCATGGTAATTTGCAAAATCGGCAAACCATGGGGTACTAGAATCACCACGAAAAGATACCACGTTAAGTGTCTCGAGAGGAAATGTTTCATTTATTTCCTTTTTCTCGAGCACACTTTGGTGAGGATTCTCTAATCGGGACAAATGATCAGCAGCAAGGTTCTCGGCTCCTTTTTTATCACGGATGGTGATATCAAATTCTTGTAGGAGGAGAACCCAACGGAGCAATCTCGGCTTTGCATCTTGTTTTGCAAAGAGATATTTGAGAGCCGAGTGATCCGTATACACTATGCTTTTAGACAAGATTAAGTATGGCCGAAACTTTTCGAAAGCATACACCACGGCTAATAATTCTTTTTCCGTCGTGGTGTAATGTGCTTAAGCTTCGGTCATAGTTTTGCTAGCATAGTGTATAGGCTGAAAATGTTTTGCTTTTCGTTGCCCCAAGACCGTACCTATGGCAAAATCACTTGCATCACACATAAGTTCAAAAGGTAGGTCCCAATCGGGGGCAACCAAGATTGGTGCTTCAGTAAGCTTTTTCTTTAGAGTTTGAAAAGCTTCAATGCACTCTTGTGAGAAAATGAACGGAGTTTCCTTTTCAAGGAGACGAGTCATCGACCGGGCGATTTTGGAAAAATCTTGTATGAATCTACGATAGAAACCGGCGTGACCAAGGAAACTCCGAATACCCTTGACGGTAGTGGGATGAGGTAGTTTAGCGATAACATCAACTTTGGCCTTATCGACCTCAATCCCACTCTTGGAAATCTTATGGCCGAGGACAATGCCCTCTTTGACCATGAAATGACTCTTCTCCCAATTTAGACAAAGATTAGTGTCTTCACAACGTTGAAGCATTTTGTCCAAATGGGAGAGACATGTGGTGAAAGAATCCCCAAAGACCGAGAAATCATCCATAAAGACTTCCATAGTTTTCTCGATCATGTCGTGAAAAATGGCCAACATACACCTTTGGAACGTGCCCGGAGCATTACATAAGCCAAAAGGCATGCGTCGGTAGGCAAACGTTCCATAAGGGCACGTGAAAGTGGTCTTTTCTTGATCTTGCGGGTCAATGGGAATTTGGAAGTAACCCGAGAAACCGTCGAGAAAACAATAGTACTCGTTTCCCGCTAGTCTTTCGAGCATTTGATCCATGAATGGAAGAGGAAAGTGGTCTTTACGGGTGGCGTCATTTAACTTTCGGTAGTCAATGCATACACGCCATCCCGTCACCAATCGAGTAGGAATCAACTCGTTCTCATCATTTGTAACAACGGTAATGCCACCTTTTTTAGGCACGCAATGAACGGGGCTCACCCAAGGACTATCCGAGATAGGGTAAATCAAGCCGGCATCAAGGAGTTTAAGAACTTCCTTTTTGATAACCTCGTGAATTTTAGGATTAACCCTTCTTTGATGTTGAACCGCCGGTTTAAAGTCATCTTCCATTAAAATCTTGTGTGTACAAAATTCCGGGTTAACACCCTTAATGTCGGAAAGTTTCCAAGCGATGGCTCGCTTGTGTGACTTTAAAACCTTTATGAGAGCGGTTTTCTCCTCATCATTTAAATCTTTAGCAATTATGACGAGTAATTTATCGGTACCCTCCAAAAATGCATATTCGAGATGAGGCGGTAAGTCCTTAAGTTCGACCTCCGGAGGATCATCAGAATTTTCAACAGATTTGATTTCCTCATTATGAAGTTCTATCGGAGGGAGGGATGATGGATCTTCATTAAGTAACTTCTCAATTAGAAGAATGTCTTCCTCCATATCAAATACACCATCATCAAATGGTGTTGAATCACAAGACAACCAAGCTTCAATCTCTTCCAAGATGAAGTCACCTCCCTCAAACGGAGTGAGAGAGGGGGAAGAGAGAGCAACGGTATGGTCTAAAGAAGTGGGATTGCCACTTAGTGCTTCATGAAAATATTCCTCGCATGTAGCATCAATGATATCAATTTGGTTAATTGACTCGCTATCACGCTTGAGAGGATATTTTGAAGTACTCTCAATATTAATGACCAATTTTTCATCACCGACTCTAAGAGTCATTTCACCTTCGTAGACATCGATTAATGCACGAGCCGTTTTCAAGAATGGTCTTCCCAAGATAAGGGGGACACGGGGATCGGCATCAAAATCGACTACTACGAAGTCAGCAGGAAAATGGAACTTGCCAACCTTCACGAAGACATCTTCGGCAATACCTTTCGGAACAGTAACCGATCAATTTGCAAGTTCGAGAGTCATTCGTGTATCAGTAAGTTCCGGTAGAGAAAGCTTTGCCCATACGGAAAGAGGCATTAGATTGATGCTTGCGCCAAGATCGGCCAAGGCTAAGCATTCATCAAGCTTTTGGAAGTCACAAGGAATGAGAAATTTGCCGGGGTCTCCTAGTTTTTCGGGTAACTTCTTAAGAATCACCGCCGAACAATTCTCATTCAATGGAGTCTTTGCCAATTCCAACAATTTTTCCTTATTGCTAAGGAGACTCTTGAATGTTGAAGCAAACTTTGGCATGTAGAGAAGAGCATCCGCAAAACTAATATCGAAGTGTATCTTTTGAAAGATTTCAAGAAACTTCATCATTTGACTATTAGTTTTGTCACGGAGCTTTTGTTCATTAAGCCTCGAAGGATAAGGAATCGAGGGCTTAGAATTTGTCTTCGGAACATCGGGTTCCGGAATTGGAGTATGGACGACCGAAGGTTGGACGTTTGCGGTACTTTGTGGGCTAGTAATTTGCACTTTGTCCTTTGTCACCTTGGTTTCTCGTTCCACTTCCTTCACCGGAGAAGGAGTAGGAATCGAGGGTCCATCAATTGTTTTACCACTACGGGTGGTAATAGCTTTCAACTCACCCTTCGGGTTTGGAATGGTATTTCCCGGGAGGGTTCCTGAAGTTGAAGGTTGATTCAATTGACACATGAGACTAGCAAACATGTTCTCAATTTTACTTTGAGATTGATCAATCTTTTGATTTGTATTCTTAAGCTCATTTTTAAGTTCATGACCTTGTTTTGAAATTGAAGTTTGAAAATCATTTTTCAAGGTGGTGATTTGATTTTGCATTGACCTCATATTTGCTTCATTTGCTTTGATGTAATTAGCAAGTTCGTTTGAGGGAGCAATTGGGGCTTGGTAATTCGAAGCTTGAAAGCCTTGATTGAAATTACCACCTTGATTTGGGTATTGATTGATCGGGGCTTGAAATTGATTTTGAACATTTTGCCCTCTTGGTTGGTTTTGATTGAATCTATTTGGATTGTTGGGTTGAGAAAATCCGGGTGGTCCATTTTGATTGCTAACACGATAGTTCGGGTCAACTTGAGGACGGTATTGGTTACCTCCTTGGTTGTAAGACCCGGCTACTGCATTAACATCACAACGACTACCATCGGTGGCAGTACAATTGTAGTATGCATGAGGACCACCACAAGTGACACAAGTTTCTTCCACCGCTTTGACTTGAGTGGGTGAAGAAGTTTGTGGGGAAGATTGTTTCTTTTGCTTGGAAAGAACCAAAGCTTGAATAGCCTCCGTGAGTTTGTCAATCTTAGCATCGGTGCTAGAAGAACTCACGGGAGATGAAGTAGAAGGTGAAGCATTCACTTGAGAAACAACTTGCTTGCTTCGTGAAGTACGAACCTTAGACTTATTTTCAATGATGGCTAAAGCATCTTTAGTAGTCCGATACAAGAGATTACCACCGGCGGCGGCATTTAGAGAGTCTTGATCGGAATGGTTCAAACCATTATAGAAGGTATCGAGTTGATGTAACTCGGAGAAACCATGGTGAGGACATTTGCGAAGTAATTCTTTAAAACGGTCCCAAGCTTCACTAAAGGATTCATCAAATTTTTGAGTGAATTTGGTGATTTCATTTTTAAGGCTTGTGGTTTTTGATGGAGGAAAGAATTCATTCACAAATTTCGACACCAAATCTTCCCATGTTTCAATAGAACGAGGGGGTTGTTTTTCGAGCCAAATTCGGGCGGCCCCCTCGAGAGAAAAAGGAAAAAGAAGCAATTTGATTGCCTCTTAAGGAACATTTCGGTATTTGATGGTAGAGGTGATCTTGTTAAACCATCGAATGTGGGAATGAGGATCGTCCCTCTCAAATCCGAAATATTGACTCGCGGTTACTAAGGATAGCAACCCGGTCTTAAGCTCAAAGCTATCGGCAACGATTGCCGGAACAACGATAGCATCTCCGTAACCCTCGGTGGGTGCTTGGAGAAGCTCACACATGGTACGTTCCTCCGCCATTGTGACAATGGGAGGAACGGGGTTAGGAATAGCACGAACTTCGGGTTCGGCTATTGAGGCGGAATGCCTACGATTACGTCTCCGATTACGTCTTCCATAGTATGTACGAGTTCACGTAAAGGACTTGTTGACGGAGAAGAACGAGTGCGCATGCACTAACAAAAACAATTCAATTAAAACAAGACCGAGGCAAAACACAAGTGAACTTAAACCTTAAATCAAACAAGCGTACGGTAGCTCTTTGAAAGAAAAACGCACAGGGTGGCGGAGGAGCAAAGGTGGGCAATAAATGCCCTTAAAAACCCGCTCCTTTCGGTCTGCAATTTAATGTCAAGACCATCCTGAAACCTCCTTTATAGTTTGTTAATCAATCAAAGGTGAGCCGAATTCGCAAGCGACATAAAGGCAAGTTTTAATCTTTTGTTTGGGAACTTGATATGATAATACTCCAAGTTGAGGAATATTATATTGAGATTGCTTTTATCTTTTATTTTAACACAATAAAACGGAAAATGTTTTTGTATTTTTGTTTTTTATATGATAATATATATACAAAAGAAAAGAAAAATATTTTTGTTTTTTATGGGGTTTATGGAAAACGGGAACTTCACAAGGAAGGATCTCAAGTCACTAATCGTTAAAACCTTTAACAATATTGTCGCAACACAACCTCCCCGGCAGCGGCGCCAAAATTTGATCCGTGTGTGAGTATATATATAAATATAGTATCGTGCACACGTGATACGTGGGAAATGACAAGTCAACCCTTTAGGAAAAGACCAACTTGTAAAACCCGTGAATGTGATGTGTGTGATACCGGGCAAGCAATCACCCGGGTCGTGTTCCAGCGAGGTGTGAATCAAGAATTTTGTTATCGGTTAGGAATTAAAATACTTGATGATTGGATTTTTGATTTTTGTGTTTTTAACTTCTACTAAAAATATGGTAAACAAAATTACAAAGAAAAATTAAACGTAAATCAATTACACTAAAAATATGAGTCGGAAAATCTAAAAAAACGAGCTTTAAAAGTGAAATCTCTAAAAATAAAACCTACAAGTACCAAATTATTTTTCCTAAGTACTAAATGACAAAAGAAAATTTTGAAAAAAAGAATTTTATTTTTTTGACTTTTTAATTATTTATTACTAATTAAAAACTAATTAAACTAAATTAATTATTAAAAATACTAATTTAACAGTAAAAATTATGAAAAATTAACAGAGATAAAATTACACTAAAACTAATCTATGAAAAATATGAAAACTGAAAAAGCTACTGAAATAAGCTGAGAAATAAGCAAATCAGTGGTTATAAGCTAAAGTTGGAAAACAAGGTTAAATAAAACTGTTTGTAAAAGTTTAACAACAAAAGACTCAAAGCAGATGGTTAAGAGGTGGGTTTGTTTCCTGAGTGACCAGGGTTCGATTCCCACAAACAACCTTTTTTCACTAACTATTTTTTTTTCTTTTTTTTTTTTTTTTTACTAAAACTGATAAATCTAGCAAATACAAGAGACTTTTGAAAAGGAGAAAATTTTAAATCTCAACAATAAGCTGAGAAACAGCTTATTGAAACAGATCAGTTGGCTTATAAGCAAAAACAAACTAAGACTAGAAATTACAAGGGAAATTAAGCTACAATTAAGTAAAAAGGAAATTGAGAATGAATTAAGGCAACCGAGGGGAAAACTGAATAAGCAGAATACTCAGAATAAGCAGTTAGGGAGAGCAATAAGCACTAGGTGAGAGGCAAAAAATACTGATAGTCTGCTGTGTTACTCTAGGTGCAAGGAAAAAATGGTCTACTTCAGGCCATTCAAAAACTATCATAAGCTAATGGAAAAAACTTATAAAAAATACTAGTTGCTAGGTGAGCAAGTGAATATTAATAATCCCAAAATTTAGCTTATTCCAACTTAAATTGAGGGCACTAGAAAATATCCAAAATCTGCAAAAGTGTGAAAAATCAAAAATGGGGGACTGCTATGGCTAAGATTGTGCAGACCTGTGCTGGGCTTAAAGACATTTAGACAAGGAACTTAGAATCATCTTAATTGACCAAATGAATTCCAAAGATACCAAAAACAAGACCTTAAAAGAGCTAAATGCTCTAGAGAGCTTAGTGGACCATTTCTTATACCATAAGCACACTAGGGTCTGCAAAACTTAGAACTTCTTGAAAACAGATACAATGCTTCTATTAACAACTCCTAGACACTAAATCAATCAAGATTAAACTTTAAGGAAGTGCAAAGGAACAGTGGTAAACCCCAAATGACCCATTTGACTATATGAGCCAAACACCCCCTTATGTTGACTGCTTTGGATTTAACACTAGGAACTACTGAACTAAGCTATGATTCTGACTTATTAGTATTTAACTAACTTATTTAAATTGTAATAAGCAGTTTTCAATATAAAATAAGCACTGAGTGAGCTAATTCCTATATTAAGCTAAAGTGGACTGATTTTAGGCTTTGAGTGAAAATGATATAGAAACTTAAACTAATGATCAAACTAGCTTTTAATGACTTCAACTGGAACAAATAACCAAACAGAAAGCAATAAGCAGAAAAATAAGCAATAGTACAGTATGTTGACCAAGATTGACTTTTTAAATAAAATACTTGAACTTGAGTTACAATACAGGAAAGAAAAAAAATAAGCTAAAACAAAGTACCTTAAAAATTAAAAGCTAAATTAAACCTAAAAAACAACTAAGAACTTCTAGTCTATTTATACTGAAAAACTAAGCTAAGGGGTCTTCACTGCTTGTGTTTCTTTTGTGAGTAGAAAAAGCCTTGGATACCACTTTTGTGCTTCTTTGGATTAATCCCATTCGTTGGATTAAAGAGGAGTGATCACAACCCTAGAATTGACTTTTGGCGCCCATTTTAGTTGCGGATTGCCAACCTGGCATGGTATCTCGTGAAGATAGGGTGGATACATGTGACTAGTAGCTGGAGGGGAGATGAAGTGTGGCAGAGGAGATGGCAGGTTTGTAGGCAATGATGGTGTTGGGTGTGCTTTTGTTGGGCGGGAAAGGAGAAGGAGAAGAGGTTGACCTAGGTCAGACCTGGATGTGGTTAACTAAAATAAAAGAAGGCCGGGTTTGGTTTTGTTTTGGGCTTGGGTTGTGTGTGGTGATGGGCTAGAATGGTAAGGTTTATTGGATAAAAGGGATTTAATTGGGTTGGATAGTTTAGGTGGTGGACTAAGGATTAATATTGGAATTGGTTTAAACTATGAGGACCATTTGTGTAATTTCTGAAAATCCAAGGGCTAAGGCTGCCAATACTGAAAATAAACTCCAAGGATCATTTGTGTCGTTTTGGATATTTCTGGGGTTGACTTTGACTCTTCTTGACCAAATGCACAATCGCTGTCGAATTGCTCCAAAAATGCCCGTTTTCGCTCCGTTTTCAATCTTTTGTACCTGAAACACATAAAAACACAAAACCAAGGATATCTGCAATATATTTGGGTGTTTTTGGTTATTTTTGTGTCTTAAATGGGTGTAAAATGATGAGTATTTAGACACTCATCAATCATCAACAAAGTCATCGTCACTGGGAGAATAAGCTTTTAAAGTGATCGACAACTTTGCTTTTTTGGCGTCATTACCTATACATAAAAAAACAAACATCAACTAATGAACATACTTTGAATACGAAATAACTGATGAACCTAAAGCTTTGAAACACAACTGACGCTAACTGATGAACCAAAACAGTTTGAAAGACATCCAACGTTAACCGACACTAACTGATGAACCAAAACACATAGACATAACGGTAACCAGGACAAATAATTGATGAACCTAAAACACATAACACCAGGACACATAATTTTTAGCAATCTAAATAATTGATGAACCAAAAACAATATTGATGAACATAAATTTAATATACATAAAATTGATGAACCAAAAACACATAACACATACCACAACAAAATAAACTGATGAACCAAACAACACATAACACATACCACAACAAAATAAACTGATGAACCAAAAATTGGTTTATTGGTTATCAGTTTATTGGTTCATCAGTTTACTGATGAACCAAAAAACACAACACATACAACAACAAAATAAACTGATGAACCAATAAACTGATGAACCAAAAACACATAACACCAGCACAAATAATTGATGAACCTTAGATCGCTAACAATATTGATGAACCAAACAACACAACACAACACATACCACAACAAAATAAACTGATGAACCAAAAATTGGTTTATTGGTTATCAGTTTATTGGTTCATCAGTTTATTGATGAACCAAAAAACACAACACATACAACAACAAAATAAACTGATGAACCAAAAACACATAACACAGGACAAATAATTGATGAACCTTAGATCGCTAACAATATTGATGAACATAAATTTAATATACATAAAATTTTGCGTTTGAAAAGTAAATTTAAGACATCTGACGTTAACCGACACTAACTGATGAACCAAAACACATCAGTTAACTGACAGTAACTGATGAACCAAAACACATCAGTTAACTAATGCTAACTGATGAATTTACTTTTTAAACGCAAAATTTGATTATCAACTGATGAACCTACTTACAATTAAAAATAATGAATCAAAAACTGAAATATAACTGAAATCATATAATAAGCACAATAATTGATGAACCATGTAATAAGGACAATAATTGATGAACCAAAACTGAAACATAACTGAAATAACGGTTTCATACCTTTTAGAGCTGGTCGGTCATGGAATTGTTTGGATCTCCTCTCTGTTTGTTTATTGCTTCCAGATTCTTAAAAAAATTATAAAAAAAAAAAAAAAATCATATAATAAGGACAATAATTGATGAAAAAAAAATTCATATATAGAGCCACAATGCCAGCCAGATAAGCTGAATCAAACACTTAATAACTGATGAACCAACTTAAAATTGATGAACCTACTTTCAACACAAAATATTATTATCAACTTATTCTAATATAACAAGCAAAATTGATGAACCTACTTTCAATTAATAACTGATGAACCTACTTAAAATTAAAAATAACATATTTTCAATGCCAAAAACATTGCTTCCAGATTCTAAAAAAAATTATAAAAAAAATAAAAAATATATAAAAAAAACATAACTGATGAACAAATCATTGCTTCCAGATTCTAAAAAAAATTATAAAAAAAAAATAAAAAAAAAATAAAAATCATAAATTTATAAAAAAAACCCTAATTCTTCAACTACATTCTAAAAAACCCTAATTAATCGACTACATTCTAAAAAACCCTAATTAATCGACTACATTCTAAAAAACCCTAATTCTTCGACTTTATTCTAAAACAAAATTAAAACATAATCGGAAATAAACTTACCAAGTTGATTCATCTTCGAGTATTGTGATTCTCCCCAAATTTTAATCGAAAATATAATCGGAAATAAAACCCTAAAATTTCCCCCAAAATTTAATCGAAAATAAGAGAGAGAGAGAGAGAAAGCGTCGAAGAGAGTGGATTTGATTTGATCGAAAATAGAGAGAGGAAGTGTGAGTAACTGTGTGTGTTGATGGAGGGAAAGAGAGTAGTATGAGTGATTTTTAATTGTAAAATTACTATTGTATCCTTGGGAGTGTGTTATTTTTTTCAATTTAAATAAGAACCGTTAGATCTAAATATGTTGACTATTTGACTAATCTGATGGTCTAAAATACTTTTTAGACTTTTAAATTTGCATCCCCTTTCTAAGGGATCGCAACTCAATAGGCCAAAACACATATTAGTACCCCGAACTTGACACATAAAGATCTAAACCGAGTCAATGTATTCGTGTAACGAGATAGAAGAAAACAAGGAAAGTTTGTGATGATTCGTTTATCAAGAAAGTGTTTGTATTTCGTTTTTTAATTATGCAAAAAAAGGTTATTGTGATTCGGTGTGTTAAGATAAAAAACAAAAGGACGAATTATTTTAATGGCTGGAAGAAGAAATGTTGTATTTTGGTTTGTGTGATAAGGATATTGTGTCATGTATGTTGGAGAGATAAGGACGATTTGTGTGTGATCAGTGTTTTTAGGGTTGGACCAAATTAGGAGATGTGTTATTCAAAACCTAAAAATTAGGGTAAATGAAAGTATTATTGGGTTATGAGTTGGATTTAACCGAAAATTGGGCCTTATATCCGTATTTTTTTATTTTATTTTATTTTATTACTATTATTGGGTTGTCCGAAAATTATGGACTGTTAACAAATATTAAACGAAAATATGGATTGCTAATGGGGCTAGCCATTTTTGTTAGTTAATGTTGATTTTGGTATTGTTATTGGTTAATAGTTACATTTAAGCTTCGTAATGACAAAGTAATTAATTTTGAAATATCTAAAATGACGATGTTTTTATTTAGTATATTTTTTTGTTTGTTCAATATTGTTGATGATGTTTTAAATGAATAGCTTGCATTATACTCATAAATAAAAATAACCCATTAAAATTACCACCATTTTAATAATTTGCTAAAAAATTAAACATTGAACGCTTATTAACTTGTAACGTTCGTGTATATTAATGATAGAAATTGACAAATGAATATGCTATCAATTTACTCTATTATTAATTTAGACATTTTGTTTTAGAAAAAAGATATATATGTGAAACGTCGATAAAGTTATCATCACAGACACGCAACACCATCGATAAAGTTATCAGACATCCGTTCGCTGTTACATATCTGTGTGTTCCTTGGATTCATTCACTTAATCGAAAAACATTCGTTCGCCTAAACATATAAATGAAAAATATTTGTTCTCTCACAAAATTTAGTTACGGTGTATCCGCCGCCGCATTGTGCGAGTACCCTGCTAGTTAATAATCATGTATGATGCTAGTATGCTACTGCCTACTATCATCAATTCATGATCGACTTCTATAACAACTTCTATAAGACCATGTGTACTCGAGCGTGGTTCTCCAAATTTTCCCCCCAACCACGCCCGAAAACGCCCCACAAACGAAAACGGGAGGGCGCGGTTCGAAAAAAAAAGCCAAGGCGTGCTCCTTAAAACGCCCGAGCCCCATCTTCACTTTCAAAAAATTAGCCGTTTTAACGGCTATATCCCTTTTTTTATTTTTATTTTTTTCCTTTTTAAAATTCAATACATCCTATTATTTTCTCCTATAAAACCCACATCAAACCTTATTTTTTATACACATTCACTCTCAATAATATTATCTCCATCATTCTCTTTATTTTTATACACATTCACTCATTATTTTTTATACACTTTCACTATGAATCTCAACCGTCCAACCCGCCCTCAAAATTATAACAACCCCGGTTTCGCTCCTCCTCGTCGAGTTAACGAGTTTACAAACGAAGAACTTCTCGATGTGATTTCACATTTGTCACCGAACCTTCAACCTCAAATGGGGTTTCAAAACTTTGGTTTAGGTAACCAAAATTTTGGTTTCAACTCTTACAACCAACAAAACTCTTCTCAACATTTCTCATCTCAACACTTTGCTTCTCAACAATTTCAACCGCAACAATTACCATCTCAAAACTTCCCGTCTCAACAAGAGCCGTTAGATGTTGAAGATTATGATACGGTTCCCGAGACTCCTCCAAGTGTTACGAAGGGTAAGAAAATCGCCGCCGAACCGTCTCAACCAAAAAAACGGTGTCACAAAAAGAAACCCGCGGGAGAGCCGAGAGCCAAGACCAAGCGTACGCCTTGGACCGAACACGAGGAAATGTGTTTGGCTCGTGCGTGGATAGAAATTACCACGGATCCTAACGCTGGTAAGTTTTGTTGTTTTTTTTTTTTTTTTTTTTTTTTTTTTTAATTCGGTATTTTTTTTTTAATTATTATGTTCGCATTTTTTTTTCTTTTTTGTTCGGTATTTTTTTTTTCTAATTATGTTCAGTATTTTTTTTTGTTACTATTTTTTTTTTTTTTTTTTAGCGGATTATCAACGCGGACACGTGTTTTGGGCTCGGGTTCGAGAAGCATTTTTTACGGCCATGGGAGTTGGACCCGAGTACCGTACACCGGACATGGTTTCGGCCAAGTGGACCGAAATAAATAGTCGGTGTCAATTTTTCAATACTTGCTACAACCGCAAAAAAAATGCCGTACCAAGCGGTGAGAGTTTGTTGGAATGGCCGTTTGACGCCGCTTGCACGGAATACAAACAAGTCAAGTCTCATCCATTCCAATTGAAGAAAGTATGGGAGTTTCTCCACACCCATCAAAAATGGCTAGAGCAAACCCCTTTGGAAGTTCGTACAACGAGACCGTCAAAACGGTCCAAAACTCAATCATCATCCGCAACCGAACACGAGAGTCAAGCATCCGATGCCCACACGTTCATCAACTTAAACGAGTTTGCGGATGAAGATGAAGTTGTCGTTGAGAGGCCAAGGCCTCGGGTAGGCGAAGTGGCAAAGGAAAAGGGATTTCCTCGTCCTCGTCCGCCGACACCGACAACAACGCGTTGAGCCAAATTGCGGCTCAATTAGCAAGGCTAGGGGATGAGGCTCAAAAGCGTCGTGAGCTTAAAGAAAAAAGGTACAACGACCAAGCAACGCTAATCAAAAGGAAAGATTTGGATCAATTGCAACGACGTACCGATGGGATGACCGACGAGCAACGAGCTATTAACGAACAAATCAATGAAGAAATCAAAAGAAAGTATGGTTTGTTGTGATTTTTTATTTATTTATGTATGACGTTTTATTTTATTTATGTATGACGTTTTTTTTTTTTTAAATTATGTAATAGTTTTAGGATTTATTTTAATAAAATTGTCTTTTTATTAATATTATTTAGTTTTATTAATTAGTTTTAGTTAAAAAAAAAAAAAAAAAAAAAGAAAGAAGAAAAAAAGGTGCCACATGGCGCAAAACGCCCCACCCTCTCTTACACACTACTACACCACTTTTTCAACCAAGCCCCAGCATGGCCCACACTGCCACATGGCGCAAAACGCCCCACCCTCTCTTACACACCACTACACATGGTCTATAACAAAATTGCCAGTTACATCTTGTAACTTTTAAGTGTATGTTAACAAACATCTACGATTTAAGTAACTGTTGCTTCATTTTTCTCACTAGTTTATATATTTTAGAAAATTAATAGCCACATATCCCTTAGATTCTACTTTAATTTTTAATCACAAACATGTAATCCAACAAACAATAATATTTTTCACAACTACAAAACTTAAAACAAAAATTTGAGGGTGACCAAGATCGAAGCCGACCAAGATCATCCCCCACTCGAGCTAAATAATTATAAGCAATAATGCTATGCCTATTTGAAAGAAACAAAAAATATATCTTTCGATATTACAGGGTCGCTCAAATCGCAACATGTTTAGACTGTAAGAATATGATAGAAGAACATTTCTAAAACCTCCAAAATTTTGAGTTGTTATACATGGCTTAAAAAAAACTAGAGACGAGGTTAACTAATTGTTGAAATACTTTATACGAATTGTGTAGTTTAAATTATTTGAAACAGCCAAATTACCATATTATCTCTCAGTTGAAATCATTGATTTAGTTGACTTGTTTATAAGGATATGATTTTTTGTCCATTCTTACACAATTCATTTACATACCACGTCCAAATAACACAAATAATGTACTAAGAAGAAACAACGTGGCTTCTCTTCATTTTGTTTTTCAATACTTTCTTTCAAAATAGTAGACACTAATATATTGAAATTTGTCATGGCCTTATCATAATGGGTTAACAAAAATGTCCTTTCTAAAGTTAGGTCAAAGAATTCTAGACAGTGTCTGAGTCTATTTTAATACACTTTGATGAGAAAATTACTTTAATGAAAGTAACTTTTTATGTAAAAGCCAAGAAAAAAAGTCCAAGAAAAAAATGTTTTAGATAGTAGTAAAAAGTTAACAATCATACAAATTAGCTGTAAGATTATATTTGTAGTTTTCTTGAACCACAATTACAATATTACAAGCAACATTATATTTATGTCAATCTAGCTAACCTATATACACCACACTATTTAAGGTAACAGACTTTTTTTTCATTCACCTATGTGGGACTAAAACCAATTCTTTACTCACAAATAGTATCAGAAAGACATACCAATTTACTTGCCTAGACCTCAAATGTTAAAAATCCAATCGTTCAACGATTAACAGCATTTAAGGTGTATTCATAACCATATATATTAACAGCTTTATCAAGAATCTTTCCATCGTTCTTAATTGAGTTTTGGTGTACAAGAGTTTGAATTAGTTCACGAAACTATAAACCGTCCTTAATCAATTTATACTACCACACTAACTTGCATCAAATGAGGCATTTTCGACTACACAAATTAGCATCACCGAGTTTTGTTTACCATCTTTTAGTTGATGCCAATCGAAACCATTGATGTGCCCCTTTTAATACGGAGTATAAAGCTTTTAACACAAAATCAACAACCCGTAGATTGGAATCAAACTAAGACACCGTGGGTTGCTAACACAGGACGATGTTCAACTAGTCAAATAAAAATGACCATATATTTGTTACAAATTAAGTTTCATTACTCGATAAGAATACACATAACCAATGTACTCGTAAAGGAAGCCCTTGGAGTTGGTCTACCAATATCGATTAAGAACGAAAATGAAAATTTAAAGCTTCCAAGCCTAATTGGTTTTAAATGAGCGTTCTTTATATGGGACGACCCCCCGCGTTGCGGGGGTAGGGGTGAGCAAAAACCGCACCGCAAACCGCAAAACCGCAAAAAACCGACCCACAAAAACCGCAAAACCGCAAAAAACCGGTGGATCGGTTTCAAGAAAAAATAAAAACCGATTTTGCGGTGAGGTTTCGGTTTTCACCGAAAAACCGCACCGCACCACTCTAAAATTTATAATTTTTTAAATATATTTTTTTATTTTTTAGAATAACACACTAAAATAATACACTAAAATTTATAATTTTTTATTTTTTAAATATATTTTTTTATTTTTAGATATATTTTTTTAAATATATTTTTTTATTTTTTAAAATAACACACTAAAATTTATAATTTTTTTATGTTAAAATGATTTTGTTTATACTTTTATAATAAATTATTTCAACACATTTTAATTGTTAATTATCATCTAAGTTTTTTAGATAATATATACCAAAAGTTATAATTTCAAGGAAAAAAAAAAAAAAAAAAACTTTGAACCAAAAAACCGCAAAACCGCATAAACCCGCAAAACCGAAACCGCAAAAACCGCGCGGATGCGGATCCTCATTTTTTAAAAACCGCATTTTGCGGTGCGAGGCGGTTTCGGCCAAAAACCGCACCGAACCGCCCCATGCTCACCCCTAGCGGGGGGAGGGGGTGGGGGTGTTCCCCAACTTTTTTTTGTTGGAAAAATTATTTCGTTAATAATGGCGCAAGTTTCATAATTTTTCAAAGCCGTTTGGTACGAAAAATAATAAAAATAAAAACAAAGACAAATATATTGATTTCGAGAAAGTGTTGCATATTTATACTCGTTTTTGTTGGGAAAATTATTTCGTTAATAATGGCGCAAGTTTTATAATTTTTCGAGCCCGTTTGGTACGAAAAATAATAAAAACAAAAAAAAAAAAAAAAAAAAAAAAAAAGGCTACTGTAGCATGAACAGTAAAAAAATATTTTATTAAATTGGCAGACTTGGGTTTTAATCTATATATATAACGAGAAAAATAGCCCGCGCGATGCTGCGGTGCGATCGTTTTATTGCTATGTTTTTATTTAGTTAAATGTTTATAATTTTTTTACCCATGCATTTTTTTAGAATGGTAAGTTTTTTATTTATAAAAAAATAGAATTGGAAAGTAAAAATGGGCTTAAGGTAATTTGTATGGTTAGTTCATAAGGGTAAATGGGCTTTATTTAATTTGACAATGCATTTTATGGTTTAAGCCCATAGGAAATGAGGTGTAAAAAAAAAAAAAAGGTTTTTGTTTAGGGTATTTAGTAAGGGGCCGTTCTTTAAACCCTAATAATTTTCTTTTACATTTGCCTAATTCTTTGGTTTCATAATGGCTGCACCACCAACAACATCTGCCTATGGATGTGCCCGTACACCTAATTTCCAGAAGCTAAAGTTTGCTGCTGGTTCCGATGAAGTTGATGATTGTTTGGTTGCAGCCTTTAGCCAAGATTACACTGAAAATGATCAGCTGTTAATGGTGCTTGGGGAGCAGCGCGATCAGTTATGTGCAAAGGTTAAGTGGTTAGAGGATTTGGTGGAAGAAGGGGAAGGTTTCTTACTGTTACATGAGGAGGGTCACATTGGTTTGGACCGTTTGAAGGAGACTCTGAAGAGAGAGAGGAAGGTCCTTGCTGGATTGATTAAGGTGATGGATTTGGCCCGTAAAGGAAGGGAAGAGAAGAAGATAAATCTTTTCTAGTTTGAATGATGTGTTTTGTGTGGTATATTTTGGTTGTCTTTTGTGTTTTTATTAGAAGTATGTATGCTGTTTATGATTGAATGTAGATGTTGTGTTTTGGGATGGTTAGTAGAATGTATGAAGTTTAAAATTGTGGATATAATAGTAAGGGTATGGCTGTTAATATCTTTTTTTGTGTTGCAAATTTATTGGAATTTTTTTGTGATATGCATTAGTGTTTTTATTTTTAATAGATAAAAGGTATGGCTGTAGAGGTGATGTAGAAAATACAGTGTTGTTGCACCAAATAAGAGTGTTATTAGCCATTAACAGCTGAGTTATATTACATGATCTTGTGCATTTGTTATACAAAAGGGTGGGTTAACACATTTGCTGAATGGCAAACTAACGTAAACATAAGTGGTGCTAGTAGTTCTAGATATGTACATAAGTCATTGATCATGACTGTTGGTAGTGGGCATAGGGAAGTTTGCATTTAAGTAACAAAAGATGGTTGTTGCATACACCAGATTAGTTTTTTGGTCTTTTGGTGTCTGATGGATGCTCTGTGAAGAGTGACCGCTTCATTGTTTTTTGATCAACATTCGAGGGTGTGTCTGTCTTTGATCTGGTTTGCATACCTGTATAGGATGCTGGTGGTGGTGTTTTTCCTGCAAGAAAATGCAAAAATGATGATGCTATGTTAGATTAAATTGTAAAGTTTGGTGTTTCTTTGTTAAGTGTTCCAACTTTGTTACCTGCTGTTTTTTCTGTGTGTGGTGGATTGTCTTGGTCTTTTTCTTTTGAATCTTTACGACTTTCGGAATGTTGATGCTCGATGATAGTGTTGCTGGGTGTTTGTATCATCTCTGTTGTTGTGGCTGTTGGTACATAGGTGTTAGGAGGTAATGGTTTTGGTAGTGATTGACTACCTGCATTATAAAATGAATATGTGTAATTGTTAGGATGAATGTAGCTGGTATCTGTAAATGGTAATGATAGTTTTGTTTATTCACCTGAAATTTGTGGTTCAATCTGTTTAAGCTCGTCTGGTATGCCAAACACTTCATCAATGACAAATTCAATGTAGCCTGGGTTGCAAGTTGGATTGTAATGAAATTGAAATGTATGGGTTGTTCCTACAATTGCTTCAATTGCATTTGGAAAGTGGCCAGGCTGAACAATTTCATTTGATGTCACCAAGTCTGCACAATTCACACGGATAAATTCATCTGCTTTAGGTGTGAAGAATATAAATTGTGCGGGTTTGGTGCCATCTGTTATAGTAGCTCTGAAATTGTATCTGCATGAATGGAAAGATTATGTAAGTAAGTGTAAATTAAGAAAGATGTATATGTTGTATTTGTTTACCGATAGTTAGGGGCTGGTATGAATCCGTGTTTCCTGCATTCGTAGTTTCCTTGGATGTTTGTTGCTTTATTAGTGCAGATACAACATGAAGTATAGTACCATCCTCTGTTAGTATTGAGGTTTGTTATTGTTCCTTGGCAAGTAAACCGTACTCCCTATGAAAATATGTAAAAAACGTAGGTGAGATATGTTTTTTGCATTTCTTATAGTTGCAATATAAATGTACATTAGTAGTTGTATCTTACCTTGTATGTGTCTGGATTATGTTCAAGAAGTGTTGCAATTGGAATACGGTTTTTCTGCTGTTCTTGTTCAGTGTTTTGTAATCGGTATCTAGTGACACACAATGGGGCCTTTTCCTCATACAGTGCTTTGTAACTGTTATATGTAGAAATTGTTTAGTCAAATGTGTTTGCACATAAAAATTTAGAACACTGAATAAGGATAATGAAACTTACGCTGCTTTATATCGTTCCAGTTCTGGGATGTCAGGGTTTATGTAATAATATGTTGCTGGTGTTGATGAAAGTTGAAGTTCTGTACAAAAAAATGGTTATTTTTTTAATGTTTGTTCTGTTTATGCATATATAAGATAGATATTTTAGTGTGAATAATAGTAATGTTACCTCTGTTTTGATACTTTGAAACTCTGCATGAGCTGACAGCTATTATGATAGGCCTTTCAAGTTGTTCAATAGCTTCTTTTGGAAAATTGTCGGCAAGCTGATCCCACAATGTCAATTCAATAGAATTTCGGCTGTTGTAGTAATGAATTGTGAATAATTAGCATGAAGGTAGTTTGCATTATAGGTTATTTGTGTTACATTTTTTTTTTAAGTAACTTACTTTAGATTTTGTATCTCAACTTTTCTGATTCTTGATTGATTCTTGTTAGGATCGCCAATATCGCCAGCGTCTCCTGATGTAATATAAGATCCAACATAATCTGCAGTTTTTAAGGTATGTAGAGTTATATGTAGGTTTTTAATTATAGTAAATAAAAGTATTAGAAGTTGTTATTGCGTACCTGTAAGTACCAGATATTCTTTCTTGGGTTTGGTGTGTGGGTCATAGACTTTTCTAGGTAACTGATTGT
Source organism: Artemisia tridentata subsp. tridentata (assembly GCA_021014915.2). Lineage (NCBI taxonomy): Eukaryota > Viridiplantae > Streptophyta > Magnoliopsida > Asterales > Asteraceae > Artemisia > Artemisia tridentata. Next base: position 218,438,895 of record CP139505.1, on the reverse strand, counting down.
AGGACGTGAAATTGAAGTAGTGATTCGGGAATGATTGTGCTGGTATGGGTTCCAGTTTTGTGAGTGGGTTAAATGAGAGTGATGTCTTGTTCTCAAGAGTTTGCTGCCAATTTTCTGTTGGAATACAATGGAAACCTGATATACGAAATGCTGTTCCAGGTATAAGAAGAGGCCTGAAGTGATGAATGTCTTCAGCTATCATGTTTGCTTGGACTGCGTCACCCTGTTTGTATTAAGAAGGTTAATGATGAAGTAAGTATAATGTTTTTTGTATATTGTTTGTTTCACTTACGTGTCTGTCTATTAAGATTGCACGGTAGCCTTTTTCAGTTGTGTCTGGAGGATTTCGAGTTGCCCATGCACGATATACTTTAACCTCGATCAATTTGTCTCTGTCTCCAGGTTTCAGTTCCCGAATAGAGCTTAAATCCATAGTGGTTAATGCCATTCTGTGATAACAACAGTTGGAAAAGCTATTAGGAAGCATACATGTGAACTGAAAAAAAAAAGGTAATTAAATGAGCACATACCTTTTGTATTATATTTAACTGAATGGAATGGGAAAAAAAAAAAAAAAAAAAAAAAAGAAAAAAAAAAGAACCTAAATGAATGGAAATTTGAAGTTATGCAAATGCTAGTCATGCTTATTTTGTGAAATTTTTTTTTAAGTGTCTAAATTTCTGGTGAAGTAATTGTGGAAAGGAAATCTTTGTACACTATGTTTTTAGTTGTGTTGGGGGGGGGGTGGGTTTCTTGTGTTTTTATAAGGATTTTCAGACCATTTGGGGTTGTTGCTCGTGATAATGCGACATAAAGTTGACCATGTGCGAAAACAGGCTCTGGAAGATAGACACCGATTTTGCTAAGAGACTGCCCTTGACTTTTGTTTATCGTCATTGCGTAGCAGACCTTGACTGGGAATTGTTTTCGTTTGAATGTGAAAGGCATGCCAGCATCATTTTTTTTCAAAATAATTCTTGGTATGTAAACTCTTTCGCCAATCCTGTTGCCTGTAATAATTTCTGCCTGTATTAAATTTGTAAACAGCTGTGTGACAATCATTCTTGTTCCATTGCAGAGGCCACCTCCTAGGTTTAGATTGCGTAGCATCATAATTGGGGTACCAATTTTAACTTCAAGCGTGCTTGGAGGGAATCCTTGGATTTTCAGTGTGTTTAGAAACTCCGGCGGGTACAGAAGCTCATTTGCAGCACCATCATTTGTAAGAGGAATAGCTTCATCACAACTTATGTAAGTTGTTGTTTCGCCGTTTACTAATGATAGAACTTTTGCGTTTATTGTATCGGCTGTCTCGTTCTTAGGGCACACAATGGCTTTTTGTTGTAAGATTTCTGCACTTGGTGATTCTAATGTGTCTTTGTCATAAATGAAATTGATGAGTGTATGTAGGCCTTCGTCGTTGTCTTCAATTAAATACTCTTGAGGAATTGTAATCTGATGCGCGTGATGTGTCGTTGCGGTTTAGCAGTTTTAATGCCTACTCAAGTTTTAAATTTATATTTAGCCGACTTATCAATAACACACACACTTAACGAGCAGTGTACCCGGTCAGTATGAAGATAATGGTAAGTAGAGTGTCGATCACTAAGAGTGGAACGTATTATCTAGTTATTCTAATCAGTATTTTAATATCCTAACGCAAGGGGGTTTCAGCCTGAGAGACTGGCACGATTTGTTGCAATTTAAATAATAAAATAAACCAATAGGCACGAATCAGCAAGTAGCACACACGTACACAGATAAATACTCGAGACAATAAGAGGGCTGTCCTTATAATTAAGTAGTTTGTCACTTGTTTTATTGATAGCTTTATATGAAGTGTATGTAGTTAATCCTTTCTCGTTGGTCCTATTCTTATCGGCGAGTAAACCCTTAATGATTACTTATGTCTAAAAGTTATTCCTAAGTGATCAATTTAGAAACAACCGTGGGAGCCACATTATGTCCCGCAGTCAAATGCCCGCAAGCCACTAATAAACACAGAGGTTATCAATGCACTAATAAGTAGTAACCAAAGACATCAACATATAAACTTTAATTAATGAGAAAGCAGTTTTAAGGGAGTGCAATCTTTCCGTTGCCACATTACACAAGCCACCAATCTTGATGAATTAAAGTTTGCTAACACAATAAAACAAAACTACTTAATGAATTAAACATATGCAGCACCTTCTTACAGCTCTTGTATCTTTGATTTGGGTGTGTCTTGTGCTGCCTCCTTGACTGAATTCGTCCTTTGTTCCTTCTGTTCGGTCTTCGGTGTTAGGGTTTTTTGGACTTCTTAATTCGTCTGGTCTACGGGGTATTTATAGTTTCTGTCTGAGGGAAGATGCGGCGCATCTACTAAGTAGATGCGGCGCATGTACTTAACTTCGCGTGGGGTCCAAGATTATAATATTCAGGAATATTCGTACACCGCCAGAAGATGCGGCGTAACCCTTTATTAGATGCGGCGCATGTCCTCTTGTATCTTGGATCGTATCTGGTGATATCTTGATAGAGATGCGGCGCATGTCGAGAGTGAGATGCGGCGCATCTGGAGCAGAATTGACTTGATCTTGTCCATGTCAGTAGACTTTCACTTTATGCACGTTATGCTCCATTATTAGTCCAAAATCGCTAAGTTTCACCAAATGCTTGTTTTTACCTGAGAATTACAAAAGTAAACAATTAAGTATCAATCCTCATACATAATATAGTAAAACAAGTCAAATTAATAGGATAAATGATAGTAATAAAATGTACTTATTTGAGTTCATCAAATATCCCCCACTTGAACTTTACTTGTCCCCAAGTAAACCTTAGAATTTCATTTATGAAAATGTATCCTAAAAGATGTTAGGATTTATTTTTATATTTAAGCATGTATTCGTTTATTTCATAATCACACAACCAAACACTTAACGAATTAGAAGTAAAATAAAATAAGTCGATAAAAGCAAATCTAATCGTTTAACTGTCCAGTCGCGACGAATATTCTATCATAAGCTTGGCAAGTATACACATCTCCACCACTAAAGCTAAGGAATAACAAGTCTAAAGCGGTAAAAAGGGTTTTTAGGCTTAAGGGTTAATTATTCTTAATCACTATCGATCTCAAATTCCAGAAAAGGCGACAAAATCACAAATACATGATCGAATCCACGAACACGATACTTGCAATTGCTCAAATCCTTAACTCGAATAGGCTAAAGATAGGTCCAAACTTCACCAATAATAATATATCAAAAAGGGCGACAAAATCATAAATACATAGCCGAATCCACGACTACGATACTTAAGATTGCTCAAATCCCTAATCTCAATAAATCAAAGGTTCGGTTGGATAACGAATAATATAGGGTATGGATAACATTTGGGATATAAATTGGTGTAAAAATAAAAATAAACAAAACAAAACAAATAAATTAAAATCCTAAGTGTGGTTAATCACTATCCCAACCATCCCATGAATAAGACTCATATCATCGAATAACTCACGCTTTAACACTTCAAACACACGCTTTAGGTAGACACGAATTATACTCAACAAAATCTTAATCAAAGAATAAACCTTAATTGGCGTTCCCATAACTGCCAATTCCCATTCAATCCATAGATATAGTACAACAAATAGTGGTGATATCGACCACTTACATAACTTTACATAAGTTGGTTAAAACTAACATCCAACTTTTCTTTCTTTCTTTTTCTTTTCATATTTTTTTTTTTTTTTTTTCGATTTTTTTTTTTTTTTTTTTTTTTTTTTTTTTTTTTTTTTTTTTTTATAGATGTGTAAAATTTCACCACATCACTATAACTTTCTTTCCGGATAATTTTTTAATACTTTTCATACTTCAGAAATAACGGTAATAGTGAAAGTAGTAAACACACGAAAAATAAACTCCAAAATATACAATATTTACTTTCACTCCAATTGCATTGTGCAATTTCCCGACCTAACCATAGATAATGAATTACGCACGCGAACACAGGTAATGTAAGGAAACACACTTTGCCTATAGCAATTAACCAACCACGGATTCTAATCTACAGGGTAGGCTAAGGTGTAAGGGTGTAACGAAACATTTTAAACATAGGTGTAAGAAACGAAAGGAATGGCTCTGAGGGTTTTTCTAGGGGTATCTTACTCTAAAAATGAGAGTAACAAAAGGTTTTATACGGGGGTTAACTAACCAGTGTAGTTAGCTAATAAACACATAACATATAAAGGCTATTTGGTGTAATCCTAGAATTTTACCAATTTAGACAAGTCATTCCAATTATATAAATAATACTCATTATGGTGGTCTCGAATAGTATACAAGCCAAGTTCTAAAGTTTACAAGTCACCGGCACACTCATAGATTTGTGAATTTTGAAAAATCACAATTTTTGAAAATAACGTCATGTGTGCAGTTATGTAACTTAGATCTTAAACAAAAACATGCTAAAAAAAATTTTAAGTTTGATATATTAAGCACATTTTAAGCATAATTTTTGAAAAAGTTTAGGACAAGTAATTGTTAAGTGTTCTAATTCTCCAATCCCCCACTTAAGTTAAACAACGTCCTCGTTGTTTGTATAAAAGGTTAAAAACTGGAAAATAAAAGAATTAGAACAGAAAAACTCCCCTGAGATTTGCTCGGTATGATCTTCCATTAGTATAAGAGCAAAAATCAACTTCTTGTGGATTAGAACGTTAAAGCTTCATACTTGATGTATCTACAGGAAATCCAGGAAACTATAATACCACCAACACTTTAAAACACACCTAAGATAAGAAAGGTTCAAACTTGCATAATACATTAGTAGTTAGATAAAAATAAAACTTAAAAATTAAAACTGAAAATCATCAGGTCAGTCGATGCGCCGTATCTTATTGAAGAAGATACGCCGTATCGAGCCTGGAATTAATACGGATCAGAATAAAGATGCGCCGCATCCTTAACCAGGGATGCGCCGCATTAAAATAAACTGATAAATAGTTTTAAAGTCGAAAATAAAAATGCAGAAAAATAAAATAAGATATGACCATTGCAGTGGATGCGTCGCATCTCAGGATTGAGATGCGCCGTATCCTCATGCGGCCTGGACTGACTCGACACAAAAACAGTAAAATAAAATAAAGTAAAAGATAAGCATGGGTTGCCTCCCACGAAGCGCTTGTTTTTGTTTGAGTCACGAGCCTGACTCCACCCTTATTTACTGTGTAATAGGGTGTTGTTCCCCCCACTTGGGATCAAGTGCGGGTGATAGTAGCAATAAACACGAAAAGAGTGTAAATTTGCTAGTAAAGATGGAAGAAATAAATAAAAATCATACCTTGGCAATATATGTACATCATTCCTATCCTTACCCGGTTTGGTTGATAAATTGGATGATTTGACCATTCCATCTGAAAGAGTAGTGTGTTGAGGAAAAATGAGTCTCCTTTCTTCATGGTTAGTCTCTTTGGTAGTAAGGCGTCCCTTGACTTCCGCAGAAGATGAGAAAGGGTCTTTGGCAAGTAAAAGTTCGAGTTCCTCTATAACCTTCATAGGGTCGAAATCATCATCTTCATCAATCGTAGCAATGTTTAAGAGCTCATCACCAAATTCTTCCTCGAGCTCCACCAAATACGGGTAGATTACAGGTGCTTCAATAGGTAGTGTAATAAATTTCGCCTCATCATCCTTATGTTTTGCAACCTGTTTAGGAAAACTAGCAAGATTATTAATAACGGGATCAATAGTATTAAATAAATTTGTACCACTTTTTGTTGTAAGTGACTCCAATTCATCTCGTGAGTCTCCATCTTCAACTAATGGTCTTGCAATTTCATCTTTATCCCGAATAGCCGCCTCAAATAAGTCATCCCACATTTCTTCAAAATCCATTGTTGGGTCATAATCTGGCTCATCCGCTCCACACTTAAATATATTCGTTTGTTGTGGTAATTGCGGTATGTTATCGTACACAATAGCATCAAACTTTTCAATATCAGAATACTTATTATCTCCATCCGAAGGAATATTATCATGGTGTTTTTGATAGGATGAGAATATATTTTCCACCTCGGGTGGAAAATTACAAGTAATAGCACTATACACCATTGTACCACATTCATCTTCATTTTCATCATAAGCACTTTCGGATGAATAAGCTTCTTTGTAAACAATCGCCGGATTATCATTCAAATCAAACACTTGTGACTCTTCTTCATCTTGGGCAACGTCCGGAGAAATAACATCATCAATAACTATTGCCGGAAACCTAATTGCACCAAAATCGTATGACTCTTCTTCATCATTATCATTTGATAAAGTCCAAGTGTGTCGGAATGGCAATTTGTTTCTTTCATTCCTTGACTTTTCTCGTCCAAGAATCAAGTATTCTTCCATAGTGATTTCTTTCGTATCAATGACTTGTGCACCATATCTTGCTCTTTCCCAATCGTAGATCCCATTATTGCTCAAGGCTCTTTCCTCTCCAAGTCTGATATATTCTTCCATTGTAATATCCGGATCGTCCATCTTCCTGAAATAAAACTTACTTGTGCAAAAGAAGGGTGAAACGATCAAAGTAAAATAAAAGCTTCTGATATCTGCTGTTGATGCGCCGTATCCTATAAATGGGATACGCCGTATTTAATACGTTAAAAATAAATCAGACTTTTATTCAGAAAATAGATACGCCGCTTTAGAATTTAAGAATGCGCCGTATCGAATTAATTAATCAAAAATCAACTTATCTAATTAAAATTAAATGCGTCGTATTAACGAAAGTTAATGCGCCGTATTTTCGTTACGTTTAAAAATAAAAGATTTTTGATTCAGTAAGATGCGCCGTATCGACAGAGATCGATACGCCGTATCTGTTTAATAATTCGCAAACTGTTTTTAATTTTTAATTAAAATAATAGATACGCCGTATCTGCGAAAGCAGATGCGTCGTATGGCGTTAACGTTTAGAAAAAAAAAAATTTTTTATTAAAAACAAATACGCCGTATCTGCAAAAGCAGATGCGTCGTATTACTTTATCGCTTAGAAAAATTTTCTTATTAAAAACAGATACGCCGTATCTTGGGGAAAAGATGCGTCGTATCGAATTAATTAAACGCGTTGTATTAAAAAAAAATTAAACGCAATACGCCGTATCTGAGAGATCAGATGCGCCGTATCGTTTGATTTAGCACAGTACAACGATAGCAGAACAGAAAAATACGAAAAATAAAAACAAAAATTAAACACACAAACAAAAATAAACACACAAAAATAAAAATAAAACAATTAACACACAATACAACAAATATGCAAAATAGTACAATGATGCAATTAATCTAATAAAAAGAAAAACCTAATTAAAATACTAATCAAATTAACAGATAATAACAATTCACTCCCCGGCAACGGCGCCAAAAACTTGATGCGCGTGATGTGTCGTTGCGGTTTAGCAGTTTTAATGCCTACTCAAGTTTTAAATTTATATTTAGCCGACTTATCAATAACACACACACTTAACGAGCAGTGTACCCGGTCAGTATGAAGATAATGGTAAGTAGAGTGTCGATCACTAAGAGTGGAACGTATTATCTAGTTATTCTAATCAGTATTTTAATATCCTAACGCAAGGGGGTTTCAGCCTGAGAGACTGGCACGATTTGTTGCAATTTAAATAATAAAATAAACCAATAGGCACGAATCAGCAAGTAGCACACACGTACACAGATAAATACTCGAGACAATAAGAGGGCTGTCCTTATAATTAAGTAGTTTGTCACTTGTTTTATTGATAGCTTTATATGAAGTGTATGTAGTTAATCCTTTCTCGTTGGTCCTATTCTTATCGGCGAGTAAACCCTTAATGATTACTTATGTCTAAAAGTTATTCCTAAGTGATCAATTTAGAAACAACCGTGGGAGCCACATTATGTCCCGCAGTCAAATGCCCGCAAGCCACTAATAAACACAGAGGTTATCAATGCACTAATAAGTAGTAACCAAAGACATCAACATATAAACTTTAATTAATGAGAAAGCAGTTTTAAGGGAGTGCAATCTTTCCGTTGCCACATTACACAAGCCACCAATCTTGATGAATTAAAGTTTGCTAACACAATAAAACAAAACTACTTAATGAATTAAACATATGCAGCACCTTCTTACAGCTCTTGTATCTTTGATTTGGGTGTGTCTTGTGCTGCCTCCTTGACTGAATTCGTCCTTTGTTCCTTCTGTTCGGTCTTCGGTGTTAGGGTTTTTTGGACTTCTTAATTCGTCTGGTCTACGGGGTATTTATAGTTTCTGTCTGAGGGAAGATGCGGCGCATCTACTAAGTAGATGCGGCGCATGTACTTAACTTCGCGTGGGGTCCAAGATTATAATATTCAGGAATATTCGTATACCGCCAGAAGATGCGGCGTAACCCTTTATTAGATGCGGCGCATGTCCTCTTGTATCTTGGATCGTATCTGGTGATATCTTGATAGAGATGCGGCGCATTTCGAGAGTGAGATGCGGCGCATCTGGAGCAGAATTGACTTGATCTTGTCCATGTCAGTAGACTTTCACTTTATGCACGTTATGCTCCATTATTAGTCCAAAATCGCTAAGTTTCACCAAATGCTTGTTTTTACCTGAGAATTACAAAAGTAAACAATTAAGTATCAATCCTCATACATAATATAGTAAAACAAGTCAAATTAATAGGATAAATGATAGTAATAAAATGTACTTATTTGAGTTCATCATAATCCAACTGCCGTTATGTGGGTCTTCCAAATCACGCTCACCTATTTTGCCATCTCCTATATCTAACAACCATGAAGCAAATGTTTCCGTCTTTTTTTTTTCAATGGCATCAATGTTGCTCTGCAGTAACCTCATATTTTGTTTCAGTCTACATACTTTAAAATGTTGCCATAGATACGAAGCAGTTATTGATGCATTCACTATATCTGCTTTTGTACCCTTTTTTTTTACTGGTAGTGTTTGTCTAAAATCACCACCAAGCATTAGTGATTTTCCCCAAATAATCTTTCCGGATTGCTGAGAACATCTTTAAGTGTTCGATCCAGTGTCTCAAAGCATCTTCGGTCATTCATAGGGGCTTCATCCCAAACAATCAAATCTGTTTGTGAAAATAGTTCTGCAAGCATTGTTTTTTTTTGAACATGACACATTGATTCATCTGTTAAATCAAGTGGCAATTTGAAGCGCGAATGTGCTGTGCGGCCACATGGAAGTAACAATGATGCAATTCCAGATGATGCGACTGCTATAACTATTTTTCCTTGTGAGCGTAATCTGTTGATTATTGTTTTCCATAAAAATGTTTTACCTGTGCCTCCATGGCCATAAACGAAGACCAATTGTTGCTCATTTGTTGCTGAAGACTGGACAATAAGGTTGTAAATAATCTGCTGCTCGTTGTTCAGTTTGGTGATAGCAACATCTGCTTCATTTTTTAGTTCATCGTGATTGTAATTTTTTTCTTCCATTAGCAACCTGTTATTTAAGTCGTCTAGTAGCTTCTGAGGAGGAGCTTGTAGGCCAAAATCAGTAACTGATTTTGAACTACTGTTTAGTATGACCTCTAACTCATACAGAATGTAGCCTTTCATTTGTGGATGGTTGATATGAAGATTTCTGATATGAGTCATAGCAGATGCTCTTGCCGGAATGTCATCAGCCATGAGGGACCAGTGATTTTCCCAGAGGCTTACTGTGTCTGCAACATCACAATAAAGCAAGATCTGAGCAAAAAGTGTTCGCAACTCTGCTGATGTAGCCGAAATAGCTGCTTCTTCTAAAGCTGTTTCCCATTCTCGGTCATCTTTAAGTAATCCCATGGCCTGACATGCTGCTCGATAAGTAGGAAAAATTGTGTTGTTTACTCTTCTAACTTCTGTAAATGATCTGCAACCTTTTTGGTGACAGAGCAACATTCTGAAATAGAATAATTCCCCTGCAGCAGGATGCACGTACGCAAGCCTTCCAATCGACGCCTTTGTTTTGTGTTTTCTAGGCTTCCAGGTTTTCTGATTTTCATACCATACGAAAGCCGAAGGGAAATCGACGTATGTGAGATGGTGTCCTTCCTCATATAAGCTGTTGAATTCAAACCATTGGGTAAGTGTTGTCAGTGTTCTTCCGTCATCACTGATAACATATCCCAAAGGTTCTTTATCACGGAAACTTATCCGTTGCATGCCTTCAAGATGAACTGCAAGAATTTGGACAGCTGGTTCACGGTGATGTATCGGGAAGTTTAGTATTCTCCAGCAGGCTTCGTGCGGACATATAAAACGGCCATCTATGAAGTTCTGGATTTCATCTACATGTACTGTTGGACTGTTAGATGATGTTGACGCTTCACCAATGGGTCTTGTGATTCGGGCTGCAATTCTATCAGTTCCTTTGGATATGTATTTGAATAAGTATTTGATAAGCATACTCCAGCCACAATATTCCACATTTATGTGTGCGTGAAACATTAGGCAGAGTATCCTATTATATGGAACAACATACGTATTATCTAGCTTGACTTTGTTTTTGGTTGCATAATGTCTGCTCTTTCTTCTACGATAATGCACATGGCCGTTGTTATCAAAGAATGTTTTTTCTTGATATTTTTGAGGGAATTTTTTTGTGCACACATCTTGCTGCATACATGGGGCTTTTGGATTAACAGCTCCACATGGTCCATGCAACATCATTTCGGTTACAACTTTGTACCCTTCTGGATCAGTTGTTCGGTCTGGTAGCTCTGCACAGATGAACTTGTCCACATCTTCAGGTGACCGTATTTTGTGAGTTGATTTTAGCCATAGCAACGTGTGGCAGTGTGGCAAACCCCGTTTTTGAAATTCTATTGTGTATAAGACTGCATTGATAATCAAACAGAAGAAAATCTGAGTTATTTATATGTTTATGTATATGTGTGTGATATACATGTATATTATATGTACATGTTTAATTTGTTATGTATGTATTTATAATTTTTATTATATATTATTTGTTAAATTTACTAATAAGATATATATTAAAGAGATACCTCCTGTTGCAGGTCCAAATATGGTGCCTTCTTTCAGAATTTTGAGAAAATCATTCACCTTTTGTTGAAAGACGCGAACAACGATGTCAGCTCTATCATTTGCTGAAAGATGTTGGCGAGACTGCATATATCTGCGTATTTCTGGCCAATTGACATTGCATGTGAACGTGATGAAAAATTGAGGATTGCCAAGAACTCGACAGATAGCAAGAGCATCTAGATAATGACTGTACATGTATCTTGGCCCGCCAGTAAAACTTGAAGGTAAAATTATTCTTTTACCTATATCTGCACCTGAACGGTCTCCCCTTGAAATAGCATCATAGATGCCTGACAAATACTCACTTCTAATGTTATTTTGCTTGGCCCTTACAAAGTCAAGACGATCTTGTTCTAGTGCACAATAGACTGACACCACGTATTGTTGAAATAACCTTCCACCTTTAAAAAGCAAACCATAAAGATGAGGCCTTTCGTGTAACTGATAAATGTAATAGGTGTTCATAGACATCTTAGGTCTTTCACCATGTGCATTACGGATTTCCAATGTTAATTTTGTAGTATAGCCTGGCTGACCATACACAAAAAGAAGTGGAAACTGTAATGACATATAGCTTGAATGCAGCTTGTTAATTCTTTGAGGGCGTTCGCCTTTTTTTTTGTATTATTACATCGTAATCTGTCTTCGTTTCAGGTCCATTTTCAAAGACGATAGCACCAACGATGTCTCCAGATGGCAACTCATATTGGCGAGCTCCATCTACATTGTAAAGCCGAATGGTGAAATCAGGTACATTTTCTTGCTCCCAGATGTCTCTAGCTGTCCTAAACAATGCAACCAACTCATTATGAGTATCCAAAATATGTATCAGACCTTGGACAATTTCAGGGTTCAATGATGATGATTGTGTTCCACCAAATCTTTTTAACCTATTTTCGACTTCATTTCTCGTGTCGTATATGTAAAGTTGCAAAAACTTTGGCTTTTCATTTTCTGGAGGACATAATGCCCCTAACCAATGACACACCTGACCACAAATTCTGAACACATATGGTGCTCGTCCATCATTAATTTTTTCATCTATGTGTGCACCAAATGATGTCATACTAAACATTTGGTTGTATGCTCTAATGTTTTCCATAAAGTGCCTGTCATTCAGTAACTGTTTTAAAGAATCTGGTGGCTCTCTTTCTTCTTGAAGACACACCTTCCCTTCCCCACAGCATCGACTATAACGTATGTGTGATGGTGTTGAATTTTTTAGTCTTTCACCATACCAAAATGCAGCCCCGCAGTGGTTGCATGTCCAATCAGGATCGCCAATATCAATATATAGATTAGAAACACCTGATACAAAATGCAATGAATTTATTTATGTAAGCTGAATTGACAACAGCTGTTTAAGTAAAGTTAATCTGAATAAGGTGAATGGATATAGTTACCTTGCGAATTAAGAGTGCGGCTACGGGTTTGGCCAAATGCATTAGGACCATCAGTGGTGTTCATAGGTGTAGGATCGTTGGTTTCATTTTGTAACACATATGCATCATCTAACGAATTTGTACACGTATAATCTGAGAAAAAATGTGTAAAAATTAATGGGTATTAAGTTAGTAAAGTTTATTTCATGTAATGAAGAATGCAATATCTACCTGAACAACCTGAAGGCCCTTCCGTATTGCTGATAGGGGCACGATTGGTGGTTTGATTCTGCAAGACGCATACATTATTTGCTGAACTTGTAGAAGCATCTTCTGCAACAAATTTTGTTCAAGTTAATGGCTATTAAATTTTGTAAATGATAAGTGTGTCATTAATATTGGCGAAAATAAACCTGAAATATTATGCATGCTACTCTGGAAATGGAGTGAAGGTGGGCACATTTTAGTGGCATCACACAGATTTTCCTGCTGTCTTTGTATTTTTGCAACTGCAAAAGGTAATTATCTGTAAATAAAATGATAACTAAAGAACTTTTTATTAGTTTATAGAACAATTGCAGTACCTTTTGGTCTTCTTCTATGTAACATATTATTGTCTTCATTTATGATTGGCCCTCTCTTTTGTATGTTAATATCGGTACTAATTTGGCGCAGGCTGTTATTTGACTGTATCGTGTGACTATCAGAAACGGAAGAAAAAATAGGCCTATGAAGGTTTGTATCAAAAGCCCTGCTACTCATTTCATTCCTTGTATCTGTAGAAGTTGTTGATGTGTCAGTCAAATTGTAATTAGAATTCTGTTTAATCAGCTGAGATAACAGGTAGGTTAGCCTTAATTTCAGAAGCAGACATACCACTACTCTGCTGATCTCCCATTAATCTTCCATTGGTATTCGTATTAGGCACACCAATTTGTTTAATATTCTCTCCTAATTGTAGGGTGTCAGCATCATAAGTGTCCATAGAATTTAATGTGCTTGTATTTGTAGAACCTGCACAACACCAAATCAATTAGTTTACAAACAATCAAGTGACAATTTATAAGGATAAATGGTACAATTACTATTCTGACCTGTGGCATAATCCCAAGGATGATGTAAAGTTGTATATGTTGAATGAGCCTCCCCAAAGTGCCTGATAAATTTTTTCTTTTCCAACATATGCTCTTTTTTGTTTTGAGTGTCACACTTGTGTCACATCAAATCAGTTTGTAGGTACACTTTGTTTTGAGGATTCTGTTTGTGGTCATAGTTTCATACAGACTGGTTGAACAAATACCCTGTTGACACATCTTGACTTTGGTTTCTAGTTGGGCCAGAAGTTTCCCTTATACTTGGGCCACTGTTTTTGTAACTTGTAACATCCCCAAATGGTCTTTGCATGTTTGTGTGTACAACAGTCTCATTGACAATGTATGCAGCCATGGGTGTTTGATTTTGTCTTGCAAATGCATCAAGCATTCAAAAACATTCATTTGCAAAATTTTTTTTTATGATCCATTATGTTACAACTAATGTGCTAATGTTAAATTATTTTTTTTTTATTTGGCAGGTACAATATGCATGAAGTATTAAAGTGTATAGAGACACAAATGGCATAATGTATAAAAAAGCATGATACATGCATACATGAAATAAAAATAGAAGGAAGCTTTTAGAAAACATACCTGCTGGAATTTTTGCTCCTCAGATGTATTTGTTCCTGAATTTTTTTTTTTTTTTTTTTTTTTTTTTTTTTTTCTGTGTCGTTTTTTCTTTGGTTGAAGAGGGTGATTTGTTCTAGCTGTAAAATGTGGCTAGTTCTAGTATTGTATATCTTTTCAGTGCTTCCAGAAAGTCACTAACATTCATGTGTGTGTTCAAAGTCAATAAGTGCCATGCTTAAGTACAACATTTGGTAACACATGGCATAATGTTACAATGGTTAGGTCTGATAGATTTTGTAAGATTATTATGGTCAGTCACTGCTATGCATAATACACCATTAGTGAAAATAAAGAGTGAACAGGAAACTTCACAAAGTTTCATAGCCAATGGGATTGCCGCACATTAGCATCCGGTTACTGTTCCATTTCTAATACTTCTTTCACAGCCAATAGGGATGGCAATTACACATTGATAAAGCATTTAAGCAAAAGAATTAGTGTCACATCATAAATCTCTATTAGTATATATATTTGGTTTTAAATGACCGTTCTTTATATCTTAGAGATACAAAGTGTTTTTATAAATATTTTTACAACGAAAAACTAGAAAGATACTAGTATATAAAAAGTAAGTCAAAGTATACAAATTACCCATGATATACACTAGACTTCTATAAAAGTTGGAAATATAGCTATGAACATGAGGAACATAATACACCAATCTCAATGTGCATAAGTAATATGTACCTCACTATATAAGGTAACAAATTTTCTTCTAAGTGATCTATGTGGGATAACAACCAATTCTTTTTTTCTTCATCAAAACGTCACAACTTATGAGCTTTAACCGTTGCTGTAAAGCTCAACACAACCAAATTTACTAAGGGGGTGTTTGTTTCGGCTTATTAAACGTAAGCCCATTTGGGCTTATTTTTTATAAGCTCCAATTTTGTGGCTTATTTTGAGACTTGTCAGCTTATATAAGTTTATTATGATAATAAACTTATATAAGCCGACAAGTCTCAAAATGTGTAAAATTTGAGCTTATAAAAAATAAGCCCAAATGAGCTTACGTTTAATAAGCTTAGCCAAACAGGCCCTAGCACATGAAGATGGCTCATGTGACATGTACTCCATAAAATGTGTATAATTTAATGTCATTCTTGTTTAAAAAATATAGGTAAAATATTATTGTATTTGTTTAAAAAAATATATATAAAAAGTGAACAAAGTATATAAATTACCCATGCTAACACTAGACTCCCATAAAAGTAAGGAATGCAGTTGATACCGTGAGGAACATAATACACCAAACTCAACTTGCATAAACAATATGCACTCACTACATGAGGTAGCAAATTTTCTTCCAAGTGACCTATGTGGGATAACAACCAAATCTTTTTTTTTTTTCTTTGTCAAAAAGTCACGAGTTTTAAGCTTTAACCGTTGCTTTAAAGCTCAACACAACCTAATTTACTAAAGATAATCTAGCACATGAAGATGGCTCATGTGACACGTACTCCATAAAATGTGTATAATTTAATGTCATTCTTGTTTAAAACATATATGTAAAATATTATTGTATTTGTTTTCAATAATGACATATACTTGGATGGTTCAAATTCCTTCTTCCATTTTGGTTGATATGAAAGTTCCAAGTTTTAGCAAAATTTATGTCTAAAGTATTACTATAAAAGAAAGGATATCACAGGTTATTTGTACTATTACGACTCGTTTCTCAAAGTCACCTATTTCTGTAAATCACCATATGCGTTTTTCAATACTTTCTTCCAAAATAGTAGACGCCAATTCATAGAAATTTGTCATCACCTTCTCAAAATGGCGACCAATAACGTTTCTTTAAAGTTTGGTTACACTAACCGGACGGGGTTTATGCTCCTTTTAGCAGCAGCTAGGCTAAACCCTCCCTAAGAGGGTGTACTTTTTTTTTTTTTTTTTTCTTCAGTTTTTGTATTTTTTTTTTTTTTTTTTTTTTTTTTTCTTATTTTGTCTTTTTATTGTTTTTTTCTTTTTTTTGTCCCAAGTTTTATGTCTCAATTTTTTTTTCCAAGTGCAGATTGCACACAAAATACAAAAGGCAACAAGTAACAATTTGAATATCATTTTTAGGGAGGGTCAATATATCCACTTTTCTTTTTTTCTTTTTTTTTTTTTTTTTTTTTTTTTGTCCCAAGGTTATAAGTATGTTTTTAACTTTCTAGTTTTGTGAAGATTTCTAAAGTGAGGTTGCTGAATTGTCCAAGTGCAGATTCCACACAAGCAGCTAACAAAAGCAGGCTCAGATTTGAAAACGTAATCGTCATCGCCTTATAGTCTCAAAATAATTAACTCACAAATATGTAGATTTTTAGTAGGCTCGGATTTGAAGGTTGCAAAGTGATAAAAATATCACTTTGCCATCCATTCGGTTTTTAGAAAACCATTCGTCATCGCCTTAGTCTCAAAATAATTAACTTTTTGTCCAAGTGCAGATTCCACACAAGCAGCTAACAAAAGCAGGCTCATATTTGAAAACGTAATCGTCATCGCCTTATAGTCTTAAAATAATTAACTCACAAAAACAGAACGGGTAGGGATATATTGACCCTCCCTAAAAGTGATATTATAACCCTTCCAACACAATACACATGTTACACAAGTTTCACACAAGTGAAACACAATACACATGTTACACAAGTATCACAAGCCTGTAAGATTCTCACAAGCTCAATAGTTAGATTCTCAAACTGCAGCTTTGCAAGATTCTCAAACTGCAGCTTTGCTCGATTATAAACAAAGCAACTCTCAAGCACAAAGCAACTCTCAATCACAAACAAAGCAGCATCACAAGGTATCACAATCTGAGCTACAAACCACAAAACGCAACAATCTCAGTAACAAACTCGCGAGTGAAATACAACTCGCGAGTGAAACACAATCAGCTGCACAAACACACAAGCCGCAAGTGAAAGCCGAAAATGTCGAATTCACCATTTTACACACAAGAGGTAATAATAAATTTTGCGCTTTTTCAATATTACATGCATAAAAAACATTAGGCTCAGATTATAAGCAGTTTCACATAAGCAAGTTTTATCATATATGGCTGCAACATCAAAGGTTGCAAAATCAAGTTTATTTTGGCGTCCATTCGGAAATGCCACGCCAAAATCAAGTTTTTTTTAAATCATCATCGCCGTATCTCTGGGTTTTTTTTTTTTTTTTTTTTTTTTTTTTTTTTTTTTTTTTAACCAAGTTTCAAATCTGCTTAAAATAACAAACTGCTTATCAAACTATCAACCAAACTATCACACCCAACATCGCCCTACAGCCAACTATCACATATCACGCACAGCCAAACTATCACAGCCCACTATCACAGCCAAACTAAGCAACCAAACATATTTTAGAGGGTTCAGAAACTATCACAGGTCCAATATAGCCCTAACCATGACAAGACAAGTTATTTTTAGGTGATATTTTTTAGAGGGCAATATCCACATGAAAACTCTTTTTTTACAATATATTTTTTTATAACGCATGACCAAGATCAGAACCAAGAACCTCCAAACCCTAATTTTTCAAAATTAGGGAAAATACCAAGAACCACCTCCAATTGAACCAATAATACCCGAAACGCTGATTAAACACACTTAATCTGTTAATCAACACCAGAAGTCTTTAAAAATCAAAATCCCCAAAAAATACCAAACCCTAATTTTTCAAAAATTAGGCGTTTTATAAAAACTTATAGATCTGATCAATTACTTAATAAATCTTTCAATTAACAAAGGTTAATTGAAATATATCAATCTGAAAAATTATATTTATACGAATGATATTTTTTTTTTAAAAACATCATCACATAAAGGAAAAAAAAAAAGATCTAACCTTCACAAAAAGATCTAACCATCACAAGAACACCATCTGTTTTTAGATCTAACAAAGATCCAACCATCAGAACCACAAATATCCAACCATCTTTTTAGATCTAAAAAGATCTAAAAAATTAAAACCGCGTCTTATCTCTTAACCCTAAACCACTACCCAGACCACAGAAACCCACCCACCCACCCATCGAACATCACACAATCACCTTAAGCAGTATCAAAAAACCACCATAAGGTGTAGGTTTGAGTGACAGAGAAGGATGGGATGGGGGTGGGTTAGGGTTTGAGCGAGAGAGAGAAACGGTGGGGAAAGTATTCAACACAAAGTGGGTGGGTGGGTTTGAGTGAGAGAGAGATAATGTGTGTGAGTGGGTGGGTTTCTGTGGGCTGGGTAGTGGTTTAGGCTTAGATAAGTCCCGAACTTGCGCAAAGAACCTGCAAGACATAGTTCTTACACAGGTCCTAGAGTTAAACAAAGTATAAGACACATGGATTACGTTGGAGATAGTGTTAGCGACTATTTTATTGAGCATATTCCAGAGATTTTCCGTCCACACATAATAAGTATACATAATGTTGTGGGTGATGGAAATTGTGGGTTTCGGTGCGTTGCCCACGGTATTGCTCAAGACGAAAATAGGTGGCCCGAAGTTAGACATAGGTTATTGCAAGAGTTAGACAGTAATAGATTACTTTACATACGTATGTAGACGGAATATGACTTTAACCAACTTTGCTGGTCAGTAAGCTGGTTCGATGGAGGTGCACCTGAAGATCACTGGATGATTATGCCAAACATGGGGCTGGTTATTGCTTCACACTTTAACCGACCTGTTGTATTTATATCCCAGCGGGGTTGGAATACGTGTTTTCCGCTTTTTTCCAGTCCAAACTTATCACAAGGAACTGACCCCCTTGTGATTGCCCGTGTGGGGGAGGGCTCCTGTGCTCACTACATTTGTCTGACGCTAGACAGAGATTCTCCACTTCCGCATAACCACCCACAATGGAGGAGGTTCAGAGAACAAGATGCATCCGAATGGGAAGCTTTATATCACAATCGATTGATGTTGTAAATTATTATACAGACAAAACATTGTAAATGATTACTGATTTATGTTGTAAATTATTATACAGACAAAACATTGTAAATGATTACTGATTTGTGTTGTAAATAACTGTTTGTATTATTTAAATTAACAATACATTACTTATTTATGTTGTAAATAACTGTTTGTATCATTTGAATTAATTCTTTGGCCAGGTGGAACAAAATAATCCTTACTTGTATCGATGTCAGAGAGGATTCATTGTAAAGAGGACATCCGGTAAAGAGCATAGTTATGTTCAACCGTATTACGCATGTCCTTTTTCAGTGGTAAGTAATCATACGGTTGCTTAGTTATGTAAATTATTTGTTTGTTAATAATACATTTCTTATTATTTTCTTAACATGTAACAGCCAGGAACAGATGACTATGGGTGTGGGTATTTTATGTGGAAGGATGAGTTTCAAAAGAAGCACTTTAGTCAAGCCTCTTCTTCAACGCAGTGCTCAGACTGCGTTGCTAAAGCTAATAAGATTGACCAGCTTGAAGCAAGAAACAAAATGTTATTGTGTCAAAACAAGCTGTTGATGACAAGAATAAAGACGTTGGAGATGGAGTTAGAATTGGCAAGGAATCCTGAGGATCACGCTTGTCAGTCGGGTGCAAGGCTTCATGATCTTTTAAATGAAATGAATAATCTTCATATGTAGTAGATGTTGTTATTTTTAAATAATGTGTTAATGTTGTTGTTTAATTGAATAATAACAGTTGTTGTAGTTGTTTCATGTGGTAATGTTTAACGTGCTATTGTTGTTACACAAAATACATTACACACACACACAAAAAAAAAAAAAAAAAAAAAAAAAAAAAAAAAAAAAAGGACAAAAAGGTATGCAAAAAGGACTCATAGCTTTTAGGGAGGGTTAGAATATCATTTTTAGGGAGGGTCAATATATCCATACGGTTTCTTTTAAAAGTTTGGTCAAAGAATTTTAGGCATTGTCCAAGTTCTATTTTAATACACTTAATATGTATAACGAGGTTGGGTACCCGCGCGTTTGCCGCGGGGTGTTTGTATATTGAACTTATGATGTGCAGAATTGTAGAAAGTGAGTAGAAAATTGTTGTTGTAAAAGAAGCTTGCATTATATTACAAAACATTAGATACTTTTATATACATAGGTTGTTTGTGCAGGGGTTGCACAAATGTTGTACAAAAACATATGCATGTTGCGATCCATATTTGTTCAGCTACTGACTTGGATTACAAATATGTTACATAACATGCATTTGATGCATAAATGATGTACAAAAAATGGGCCTCATAGCCAAATGTACACCTGCTATATAAAGCATAGGTGCACAGCTAAGGTTCATGTGCAGCTATAGTGTACATGTTATACAAAAGATTAGGAGGTTGCCGTAAATGGATGTTTTGCGACATATTTGTCCACCTGAAGCACAAATATGTTTCAAAACATATTGCTGGCTAGCAACGGTATTAAAGTGTTTAAATATTTACAACAGCTGGCCGCATGTGGCTGTCATGATTAGTTTAAGTTAGCTTCGATTTCTTCTTTTGAGAATTCCTGGGTTTTGAGTAGTCTTCGACTGAAGTTTCGACTGTTCCTGCATAAGCGAAAATAAATAGGTTATGAGTTACTAATAATATATTATTTAGGCATTCTAAAAGTAATAATAGGTAAGAGATATAAAAGTTATAAATGATGCTTGAGTAAAAGGGTGCAGGCTTCTTTGAATGGTTATTAAGCATATAAAGAAAGCTGGTGTCCATCTTTGGCAACTATGGTCAATTCCAATGGTTTTTTTTTTCTTTTTTTCAATAAGCCAAAGGAAATAGGCATATCTTGGTTCATGATATGCATATGTCCAAAAAAAATATTATCCAGATTTTTTTGTAGTTTTGTTCTCCTATTTAAGGCAACCATGGTGTGCATTTATTTATACAATTCCTTTATCAATCTGTCATAAATAGGCAAGAAAACACAATGTCTAGACGTCCTAGGTGTGATCAGCTTAGGGTCGAGGCTAATTCAAATAATTGGTCTGAAATATTGATTCTATATTGTCATAAATCTGGAATTGAAGACATTCAAATGGCACAACAAATGAATACGCTATGTGGTAGACTGGTTGGGGTAATGCGTGAAAGGGCGGCTTTTATTCAGGAGTTGGACACTGTCAGGAACATGTATGCTCAGAAAACAGCTGAGTACCTAAGAGAAGTGCAGTCAAAAGATGACCAAAAGGTCATGCAAATGCGCATTATGACAGCGGAGTTGGAGCTAAGTGGCCGTGATAAGGAGATCTTTGTTCAGAAGCTTAAGGGCCTAATGGATTTCTGACTGTCTAGCTAGAAGTGGTGGGAATTGTTGTTGGTTATGTTGTGTCATTTATGTTGGTGTGTGTGTTTGCAGTTATGTATCTGTATTTAGTTTTATTGTGATTCTTGTTGTAATGTTTAGGTGAAGGCTATGTGACCTGATTGTAAGATATTCTATTAAATAAAAGTTATCATTTATGTTTAGTAAAATTACGTAACTCACCTTTTTGTTTCCATGGATTTGATGGTTCATTTCCAAACAATGATCTCCTAACTGTTGTCGATCTGCTCTGTTCATCTGTCTTTTCATCTGCGTCTTGTTCATTTGTTAATGCGAGGGGTGTTGGTGGTGTTCCTACTTTTTAAAAACCAAATAATTAGTATTTGCATTTGTAGATGTTATCTTTAAATAAGAGGAACTATTAGCTCAAATGTTGGTACCTGGGTTTGTTTCTACTACTGTGGATGTTTCTTGCCGTGTGATTCTTTTGTTAAAAACTTGATGTAGAATAAAGTCAATTGTTCGGGCCGTTTGATTAAAATGGGTCTGAAAAATATTCTTTTGACCTTCAATTGCAAAGATCTCTGGAGGTATTTCTTGCGGATCTGTGGCTCTGTGCATTGTAATCAGCTGTGAACATTAATACCCGGTCACATCATCCGCTGCAGGAGTGAAGAAAGTAATCGGAGCGGTTGCAGATTGGTCTATGATAAAACCTTTGAAATTATACCTGCGTATCATAAACCAACTTAAACCATCATTTAACTTTTTTTGTTTATTTAACTTTCTGCAAATTTCAATTAGAGTATCATGTACCTATAGAATGGTTTTTCTTGTTTTCCATGATCCAAACACCGGTAGGTTCCATCTTCTTCTTTTGCTTTTAAAGGGCATTTGTTGCAAGATATGTACAACCAATCTCTTCTGATGTTCACGCTAGTTATTGTTGCCTCAGTTGTAAACTTGACACCCTAATAATGTTTCTGCAAATAGTCAGGTGCGGATAAAATTTTATAACAACGCTTGTTGCATGTTGTATGAAATTTACCTTGTAGGCTTCTGGATTCTGCTTTACAAATGTTTTCAGAGGGAACTTGTTTCTGAACTTCTCTTTTTCAGGATCTTCATAGGGGGTTTTGCAAATACGCAATGGTGGAGCTGCCTGGTGTCTTTCTCTGTATCTGTTTCAGTTTGAAATGTTAGAACGAAGAATTTGCTTTAGCAAACTCTTATGTCAATATGAAAAATATTTAATTTTGGGTTCAGAGACTCGTACTGTTCTCTTGCTTCTTTAGCCTCTAGTATCTTTGGGTTTAGATAAAAATGTGTTGCCGACGTCGCTGTTAATTGATAATCTACCATGGCAATTTTTAAGAATGCGTTAGTAATTTTGTGTTTATATACAACTGTCTATTACAGTATTGATGAAACGTGAACACTCAAATAAATCCAAAAGCGTCGTTCAAAAAAAAATCCTAAAGCAGAATCCAAGAATAACAATTTGAAAGGAAAAAAAACCGAGATTAAATCACATGTTTATAAAGTTACTCATTGGCCTAGTAATACATTGTATAGGATAACTTATTACCATTAACAAAAACAACAAAAGGTGGATGCTCCATTAAATTTGGAGGCGGTGTAACATCTTCCTAATTTTCTTCACCGAAGCTACTGGTTGAGAAGCCAACTGCTGGTAATGAGACCCATCGATGAGAATCCAAAACCACCTGTAATCAATATAAAAGAATATCCAACAATAATGGGAACTCCCAAACCCAAACTAATATGTATTCTGTAAACAGATTACTATTTATGAGCAGCCAATATGGCAATAAGGAAGATAATTCTAGATAGGTCATGCAGGGAATAAAAATGCCTGTGTACCTGAAAATTCTCTACCGCTGTACTCATATTCTTTGAAAATTGGTTTAGGACAGCCCTGCACAAATGACAAAAAGTGAGTTGTGCACTTTGTGATCCTTGACCAGAAACAAATAAAAGATAAATGAACCGTAACTTACTCTTCAAACAGAGGTGGAAGCAAGCCCCGAAAATCCAATCCAACCCAGCCAAGCCCCATGGCACAATACTGAGGAAGTACATACACTGATTAATATTAGGTTCAGGAAAAAATATATATTGGCTTAAACCTATAACCATATGTATTTTGACTTCATATTTGTCTCTTAAGTTTTAATTAGACGGAACATAGGGTCTTCAACAGAGGCATGCAACTTGCAGACATGTAGCTTAGGCATAAACTATAAATTGTAGCCCGAGCTCACTCAACAAAGTTCAAGAGGCATAATAATCCAATGTCAAAAAACAGTTTTGCTACTTCCACTGAAAAACTGTGTAGCCATTAAAAGGCGCCATGTGTTTGTATGAAAACATTATCTAGGCTGTTTAAATTTGGGGATATCTGAAAAGTTTTAACTCCTATGAGGAAGATAAGATCAATATTTTCAACTGTTAAAAACAAAAGAGCACCCGTATCCCGACTAGGTACTAGATATGTAAATATTAAGTTATGTGTTATGAGTTAAGTAGTAGATAAAGGTGTGGCCAATGTAGAAAGAATGAAACTTGGAGGACTAAGATGGTCAAATGAGTAAAGTTAAAATATTAAATATCTAATTATAGAAAGATAGAGAGAGTTCCAGAAAAGTGAAAGTGTGTGCAGTGTGTGTCGATCCAGGAGAGAAAAGAGGAGGGAAACTTCATCTTCATCAATTAAGCTATTTTGTTTAATCTTCAAGTGTTATTAAGTCATTAGGAAGCCTTAATTGATCATCCCCACCACAAGAAGCAAGTAAGAAAATTGGAAGCCTTTGCTAGTGAATTTGTAATTGAGAAGCAAGGTAAGTATATGGTTTAACATGTTTTTATAGCTTTATCATACTTTATGTATGATAATGATGTATGTTTTATAGCTTTATCATGTATTATTACATGATAATGGAAGGTTATAGGATATAGGGTGCGTTAGCTAGTTTTGGATCCACTACTAGATATGATATAGCTTAGTTAGTCGTTAGGCTAACTATGGAATGAGGTTCAACCTTATGGGTTGATCGTGTATAGGCCGACTATGTTGGCGTGAGGTATGTGCCCCTATATCGCTAGTTTAACTTATGGTTAGACTAGTTATAGTTACGGTATGATTTTATCATACATTGTATAGCTTGTTATGCCATGTACTTACTAAGCGTCTCGCTTACATGTTTAGTTGTAATGTTTTCTTGATAGGTACCGAAGAATCGAGCAAAGGTAAGGATAAGATTTAATTGATTATGTAGTAGAAGTTACATCTTGAAGAAGTTTTAGTAGAAGACCGTATTCTTTTTGACCAAGCATATTGAAGTTGGAAGCCCCCGAAGTGTCTTTTTGTGTTTTGGTATACTTCAATCCTTGTGGTCATTTTTTTATTCATGGTCTTGTTGTTATATATGGTCCTTTGTTCATGTCTAGGTCAATGGTCAAGTATGTGTAGATGTTATGAGATCTATATGGTCATGGTTATGGTTGTA
This sequence comes from Artemisia tridentata subsp. tridentata, assembly GCA_021014915.2. Classification (NCBI taxonomy): domain Eukaryota; kingdom Viridiplantae; phylum Streptophyta; class Magnoliopsida; order Asterales; family Asteraceae; genus Artemisia; species Artemisia tridentata. Next base: position 218,413,954 of record CP139505.1, on the reverse strand, counting down.
GTCAAACTTTATAGGGGTGTTTGGCAAATAACCAAATCTACCCATTTTGGGAAGTTACAGGTCATGATGTTGTACCAACACTCTTTCAATATATTAGATACGTTAAAATATGTAAAAGTCCAAATGGTTATGTAGTAGTTATGTGTTTTTGGGTGAAAAGAGTGTTTTGGCAACTAGCTTAAGAGGGTGATTGGTATAAGAGTGTTTTTACCCATTTTGGGTAGTGAACGGGTCATGGGTGTATGAGACATGTTAGATATGTTAAATATTGTACGTTGGTTAAGTATGGTGTGTAATGGAAGTGGAATAAGTAGTTTGGTGGGTAATGGGTCAAAATGGGTTAATGCATAACCCGTCAAATTAGTTCATCTTGGTTATGTAATTTATTCATCTTGGTTCTGAACTTGGTCATCTTGGTTATGTAATTTATTCATCTTGGTTCTGAACTTGGTCATCTTGGTTATGAAATTAGTTCATCTTGGTTATGATTTACCGCATCTTGGTTATGAGTTTGCTCATCTTGGGTATGAATGTAGGTTTTGGCAGATTTTTGGCAGACTTTGAAAAATCATAACTTTTGAACCGTAAGTCGTTACGGGTCATACCACCCGTCGTTTTGAAGGTAATTGAGTCTAGTTTCATGTAAAAATAGTCTCAAGTTCCAGATATTTATATATTTTTGTCAGTTCATTAAAGAGTAGCAGCGGGTCAGTTTTCGGGTAGACTTTTTGCGAAAAATTTTCACGTTTTTAGTCGTGTCTTGTCAAGGGGCGTTACAACTTGGTATCAGAGCTTCGGTCTAAGAGATTTAGGATTTCACTTTAGGATTTCCTAGACTTAGGCCTTGTGTAGACGCGTTTAGTATCAGTGTTTGTTATTTGTGTATTGTTTGGGTGATTTCGAGAACACATATATTAAGTATTTTTATGACTACGCCTGGCCACCGTAATGATAAAAATATGATACTTATGTGAGATTGAAATCATTTAGGCTATACATGGATGATAAACTCTAGGGTGTTAGTATAAGAATAAATATGTCATTTATGCATCGACTATGTATATGATTTTGCTAGATAATGTGAATTGCTAAATTTCAGTATAGTAGAAAAGATGGCGGCAATTTGAAATAAGGAGGTGTTGAGAGCGACCTCCTCCCGCCATGATAGTGATGAACATAATGATGGAGATTCTAATAGTGACACGTCAATGTCAATGCCGGAAAACCTTAATCCTAGAAGTTTTACTAGAGCAGAGCTGAAATAATTGGATACTTTGGTGACGGATAGAGTGGGAAGGGCCATTGAGAAAGCTATGCCCTTTTACGTTAGCAAAAAAACAGAAAACTTGCAAAAGATATTCAAGAGGAGATAGAGAAGCTTAAGAAGAGTGGGGAGTCAGTGAGTGATTCCAATGCTAGATCCGGAGTAGGGAAGGAGAAATCTAATTATCGTGACTTCACCGCTTGTGCTCCACCCACATTTACAGGATCTCTTGACCCGTTGAAGAGTTCTAGGTGGATTACCGATATAGAAGGGGCTTTTCGCACTAGTCGTTGTGCTGCGGAGGATAAGGTAAACTTTGCTACCAATTACCTTCGTGAAAGGGCTAAAATATGGTGGGAAGGTAAGGCGAATGAAAAAGGTAGTGCTTGGAGAGAAGCGTGCACATGGGAACAATTTAAAGCAGTATTTATGAAGGATTATGCTCCTGCGGAAGAAATTGATAAAATAAGAGAGGCATTTCATAATCTTGTCCAAACCAACGAATCGGTGAATGAGTTATGGGAAAAGTTTTGTGATATGGTGCAATATTTTCCGGAGTATCTTGACAATGAGAAACTCAAGGTTGATAAGTTTCAAAGAATGCTCAAGGATGAAATTTGTACTATAGTATCACCCTTCAAGTGAACCACCATGGAGGATCTTCTAAGTAGAGCACGTACATGAGAGGCCGATTTGGATAGAATGAAGTGTAAGGAAAAGAAGGATTTAAAAAGAAAGCAAGAGCAACCAACGACGTTCGGTAAACAGGGCAGGTTCGATTTCACAAAGAAGGACAACACTGGAAAGTTACCACCTCGGTGTACTAAGTGTGGAAAAAATCACCCGGGGGAGTGTAGAGTTGGGAAAAAGGGGTGTTATAGATGTGGAGATCTAAACCATATTAGTAAGGATTGCACCAAGCCCTTGGTGATATGTTATGGGTGCAATGAAGAAGGACACAGGTTAAGTGAGTGTCCTAAGGCAAATACTAAGCAAGCAAAGCCGTTTAATCCGATCAAAGGAGAAAAGATTGAAATTCCAAAGCCTAAAGCTCGTGTCTATCAGATGAGTGCCGAAGAAGCGAAGTCGAGTTCCGATGTTGTCACAGGTATAATTCTTGTTAATTCCAAACCCGCTCATGTTTTGTATGATTCGGGCGCAAGTGTGTCCTTTGTATCTTATAATTTTAGTAAGGAATTGCCCACTCCGTTAGATAAGCTTTCAACCCCCACAGAAGTTGAGATTGCCGATAGTAAAGTTGTTGTGGTGTCTAATGTGTATCGTAATGTAGAAATAGAGATCGATGAGAGTATTTTTAGGATTGATCTAATTCCTATATTGCTCGGAGAGTTCGATATTATTGTTGGTATGGATTGGCTTGGAAAACACAATGCTGCTATTCTATGTAGACAAAAGATCGTTCGAGTTGTAAATCCTGGTGGTCGAGAAATGATGATTTACGGTGATAAAAGAGAGGGTGAGTTAAAGTTATGTTCTGTAATGAAGGCTAGGAAATATTTATCACGTGGTTGTCTCGCCTTTATGGCGCACGTGGTAGATACGAGTTTTGAGAAGAAAAGTATCGATGATGTTCCGATTGTTAATGAATTCCGCGACGTATTCCCGGAAGATTTGCCGGGTATTCCACTCGAAAGACAGGGTGAGTTTCGCATTGATCTTGTTCCGGGTGCTACTCCTATTGCCAAAACTCCTTATCGCCTTACTCCATCCGAGATGAAAGAATTAATGAGCCAACTCCAAGAGTTACTCGACAAGGGTTTTATTCGCCCTAGTAGCTCACCGTGGGGAGCTCCAATTCTGTTCGTTAAAAAGAAGGACGGGAGTATGCGGATGTACATTGATTACCGTGAATTGAATAAAGTCACGGTGAAAAATGTGTACCCGCTACCAAGAATTAATGATCTGTTTGACCAGCTTCAAGGTGCAAAGTGGTTTTCAAAGATTGATCTTCGTTCAGGCTATCATCAATTGAAGGTTCGAGAAGAAGATATTCCTAAGACGGCTTTTAGGACCCGTTATGGACATTACGAGTTTACGGTTATGCCCTTTGGTCTCACGAACGCGCCTGCGGTTTTCATGGATCTCATGAACCGAGTGTGTAGACCAATGTTGGATAAATTCGTCATAGTGTTCATCGATGATATCCTTATCTATTCTAAAAGCAAGGAAGAGCATGAAGTGCATCTCCGGGAATTCCTTGAGACATTGAGAAGGGAAAGATTGTATGCCAAGTTCTCAAAATGTGAGTTTTGGTTACAAGAAGTTCATTTTCTCGGTCACGTTATTAATCCCGATGGTATTAAAGTTGACCCGTCAAAGGTCGAAGCCATGATGAATTCGAAGTTTTCTTGGACTCGCGGGATATTATCGACGGTTCATTCAAGACTTCTCCAAAATTGCATCTTCGCTAACTGAACTCACTAAGAAGAATGTTCCTTTTGTGTGGGGTGAGAAGCAAGAAGAAGCCTTCCGTACTTTACGAAAGAGGTTATGTGAAGCACCGATCCTAGTGTTACCGGAAGGAACCGAAGACATGGTAGTTTATAGCGATGCATCTTACTCTAGTCTTGGATGTGTTCTTATGCAAAGGGGCAAAGTTATTGCTTATGCTTCAAGACAACTAAAGAAGCATGAAGAGAAATACCCGACTCATGATCTTGAGTTTGCGGCCGTAGTCTTTGCTTTGAAGATTTGGAGGCATTATCTATATGGCGTGAAGTTCGTAATTTACACCGACCATAGAAGCCTTCAGTATTTTCTTGAGAAGAAGGATCCGAATATGCGGCAACGTAGGTGGTTAGACTTGTTGAAATATTATGATTGTGAAATTCGCTACCACCCCGGTAAGGCGAACGTAGTGGCGGATGCGCTAAGTCGCAAGGACCGAAGTGATGTTACACGGATTCACTCGTTACGGATGATTGTCACATCTGAGCTTTTCAAAAAAATCAAGTTAGCTCAAGAGGAAGCGTTGAAAGAAGAGAATCAAGAAAAAGAACGTATCGCTTCTCACATTCCTCATTTTGAAGATGATAGCCGAAGGGTTAAGACACGGTATGGAAGAGTTTATATTCCTTTTCGAAGCGACATTAAGGAATTACTCTTAGAAGAAGCGCATAAATCAAAGTATTCTATTCATCCGGGAGCTACGAAAATGTACCTTGATTTAAAAAGAAACTATTGGTGGCCGGGTATGAAGAGAGATTGTGTGAAGTACGTAGAAAGATGTTTAACTTGCTTGAAGGTAAAAGCCGAACATCAAAAGCCGTATGGGAAAGTCCAACCATTAGATATAGCAGTTTGGAAGTGGGAGAAAAATTACTATGGACTTCATTACGAAATTGCCAAAGACGAGAAAGAAGAATGATACCATTTGGGTAGTAGTCGATCGCTTGACTAAGAGTGCACACTTTATCCTGATTAGGGAGAATATGCCTGTTCATAAGTTAGCAAAGATTTATGTTAACGAGATAGTCGCGCGTCATGGAGTACCTATTTCTATAGTTTCCGATTGAGACGGGCGCTTCACTTCTAACTTTTGGAAAAGTTTTCAAGATGAACTTGGTACGAAGTTACATATGAGCACAAACTTTTCATCCTCAGACCAATGGACAAAGTGAAAGAACGATTCAAACTCTAGAAGATATGCTACGGGCTTGCATGATTGACTTTGGAGGTAATTGGGATGATCATTTGCCTCTAGTTGAATTCGCCTACAATAATAGCTATCATGCTAGTATAGGCATGCCACCCTACGAGATGCTCTGTGGTAGAAAGTGTAGAACGCCCGTATGTTGGGAAGAAGTTGGAAGGAGGGAAATGGCCAGCACGGACATAGTGTTGGCAACAACTGAAAAGATTGAGATGATTCGTGCAAGTCTTAAGGCGGCACAAGATAGGTGGAAAAGTTACGCCAATAACCGAAGAAGACCAATTGAATTTTAAGTAGGTGATTTAGTTATGTTAAAAGTTTCCCCGTGGAAAGGCGTTCTTAGGTTCAAAAACAAGGGAAAACTAAGTTCGCGGTTTATAGGACCCTTTAAAATCTTAAAACGTGTTGGCGAGGTAGCATATGTGTTGGAATTGCCCGAAGAGATGAGAGGTATTCATAATACTTTTCATGTGTCTTATTTGAGAAAATGCCTAGCGGATGAGACTAGTGTGGTCACCTTAGATGATATCGAAATTGATCTGGAATTGATTTCACAAAAGGATGAACCGGAAGCAATATTAGGAAGGAAAGTAAGACAACTTCGAAACAAATAAATTCCGCTAGTGAAAGTGCAATGGAGACATCGTAAGGGTACAAGTATTAGATGGGATCTGGAGGAGAAGATGAGGAATGAGTATCCTCATTTATTTCAAGAATAGATTTCGAGGACGAAATCTTATTTTAAGGAGGGGTGAATTGTTACACCCGTATCCCGACCAGGTACTAGATATGTAAATAATAAGTTATGTGTTATGAGTTAAGTAGTAGATAAAGGTGTGGCCAATGTAGAAAGAATGAAACTTGGAGGACTAAGATGGTCAAATGAGTAAAGTTAAAATATTAAATATCTAATTATAGAAAGATAGAGAGAGTTCCAGAAAAGTGAAAGTGTGTGCAGTGTGTGTCGATCCAGGAGAGAAAAGAGGAGGGAAACTTCATCTTCATCAATTAAGCTATTTTGATTAATCTTCAAGTGTTATTAAGTCATTAGGAAGCCTTAATTGATCATCCCCACCACAAGAAGCAAGTAAGAAAGTTGGAAGCCTTTGCTAGTGAAGTTGTAATTGAGAAGCAAGGTAAGTATATGGTTTAACATGTTTTTATAGCTTTATCATACTTTATGTATGATAATGATGTATGTTTTATAGCTTTATCATGTATTATTACATGGTAATGGAAGGTTATAGGATATAGGGTGCGTTAGCTAGTTTTGGATCCACTACTAGATATGATATAGCTTAGTTAGTCGTTAGGCTAACTATGGAATGAGGTTCAACCTTATGGGTTGATCGTGTATAGGCCGACTATGTTGGCGTGAGGTATGTGCCCCTATATCGCTAGTTTAACTTATGGTTAGACTAGTTATAGTTACGGTATGATTTTATCATACATTGTATAGCTTGTTATGCCATGTACTTACTAAGCGTCTCGCTTACATGTTTAGTTGTAATGTTTTCTTGATAGGTACCGAAGAATCGAGCAAAGGTAAGGATAAGATTTAAGTGATTATGTAGTAGAAGTTACATCTTGAAGAAGTTTTAGTAGAAGACCGTATTCTTTTGGACCAAGCATATTGAAGTTGGAAGCCCCCGAAGTGTCTTTTTGTGTTTTGGTATACTTCAATCCTTGTGGTCATTTTGTTATTCACGGTCTTGTTGTTATATATGGTCCTTTGTTCATGTCTAGGTCAATGGTCAAGTATGTGTAGATGTTATGAGATCTATATGGTCATGGTTATGGTTGTAGTCAAACTTTATAGGGGTGTTTGGCAAATAACCAAATCTACCCATTTTGGGAAGTTACGGGTCATGATGTTGTACCAACACTCTTTCAATATATTAGATACGTTAAAATATGTAAAAGTCCAAATGGTTATGTAGTAATTATGTGTTTTTGGGTGAAAAGAGTGTTTTGGCAACTAGCTTAAGAGGGTGATTGGTATAAGAGTGTTTTTACCCATTTTGGGTAGTGAACGGGTCATGGGTGTATGAGACATGTTAGATATGTTAAATATTGTACGTTGGTTAAGTATGGTGTGTAATGGAAGTGGAATAAGTAGTTTGGTGGGTAATGGGTCAAAATGGGTTAATGCATAACCCGTCAAATTAGTTCATCTTGGTTATGTAATTTATTCATCTTGGTTCTGAACTTGGTCATCTTGGTTATGTAATTTATTCATCTTGGTTCTGAACTTGGTCATATTGGTTATGAAATTAGTTCATCTTGGTTATGATTTACTGCATCTTGGTTATGAGTTTGCTCATCTTGGGTATGAATGTGGGTTTTGGCAGACTTTGAAAATACATAACTTTTGAACCGTAAGTCGTTACGGGTCGTACCACCCGTCGTTTTGAAGGTAATTGAGTCTAGTTTCATGTAAAAATAGTCTCAAGTTCCAGATATTTATAGATTTTTGTCAGTTCATTAAAGAGTAGCAGCGGGTCAGTTTCCGGGTAGACTTTTTGCGAAAAATTTTCACGTTTTTAGTCGTGTCTTGTCAAGGGGCGTTACAACATAAAAACAAAAGAGCAATAATAAAACAGATAGGTGGGCAAAAAATAATTCAAGAAATACACAAAGTCTACCACATACCATACACTGGTCCAATATATTGGACAAAGACCCGCCTTCAATTATCTTTGGGAGCATAATCTTGAGAGTTTTGAGGTGAGATACAATCTGATGCATGGCCCAACTGAAGAGAAGCCCGCCATCATAGTTTTCTTCACTTCCTGATGTATCATCAGCGAATATGGCACGATACTGGTTAACAACATCAAAAAGATGCATCCTGTGACAGTTAACCATTCCTTTTAGGTATTCATAAGCGTTTCTTTGATCCAGGTCATCAAGAATCCCAGACAACCATGACTCTCTGCATCTTAGAAACTGCCAGCATCAAAAACATTGTCATTAGCACTTTAGCAAGTAATAAATTAGGCTTGGTAAAAGCGATTACATAGAAAACATGCCAGATATGATATAAAGATACCTGTAGGCGCATTTCGTACTCGCTGTATACTCCTATCCTTCGTAGATATCCAATAATGCGAAGACATTCTGGTAACTGCAATACAGAGGCCTTTCAGAAAACTGCAATACACAATAAGGCTGGGGTTTTGAACAAAAAGTAATATACTACAGTTTAGTTCACAAATACTACTACCATCACCGTTGTTATTAACTTTCCTACGTCAATGAATCATTTAACAGTTGAGTATATATTTTGTTGTGTTACCACAAACTTACCTGAATATTTGATCTTAGTTTTTGAAGAAGCTGAGAGAGTAGTGACTGTGTAGTCTGTCGAACTTCAGCAGCAAGTGCTTGAATGACTGGTAACCTTAAGGGACACATGACAGGAAAAGAGAAAATAAGAGTGATAAATCCTCAACTCTACAAGTTACTGCAATGAGGTTGACAGATAGGCGACCTTGTAATTAGGACTAAAGGAAAAAACTTACTTTGGATGCATTGTCGACAGTTTGCTAACATATGCTTCCAAGTCTAGAGCTTCATCGTAATTTCCATTCCTCACACACCTACAAAAGTTAGGATTTTAAGATAATGAACAATCTTGAGAAACAACGAACATGATAAGAATTCAAATAGGTTATCTAATACAAGAGGTGTAATAAAGAATCAGAAATCAAAAAGCGCATACACACATGCATTATTCTCACTGCTAAAAAGGTTAAACACATCATGGACTAATGCTTCATCATATGCAAACCAATTAAGAGAATAATAATACTTCACCAAAAATGGTACAGTCCCTATTGGAAGATTTGTCCATGTCATTTCTTGCAGCCTTACACCCTATATATAAAAAAAAGCAAAGAACTAATATTGTAATTTCCATGTTACTTATTTTGCTAGTTCCAACTGAATGTGTTTCAGGCAAAGCTCATGTAATTCATATACAAAAAGCAACCCACTAATATGCTTTAGAAATGTGGATCTATATACTTGACTCGTTCCACCGGAAATTTTACGCCGTAAGAATAATAGCCACTAGTTGCAATCATAGCATGTGATTTCCATTGATCGATAAAAGAAAACATACGTGTCCATAAGCTGAGGAATTTCAAGTAAGTCAAGCAAAGTGCTATGATTTGCAAGCAGTGTTTGGTTCATCTTTCTCTTCTCCAAAATATTTTCTGCAGAATCGATGAACTCTGAGCAGCCAGATGTTAGCTTTGGGACCTCGGCAATCTGCAACAAAGAAAATTTTGTGATTTCCCACATCAACAAATCAAAGTACGGGGCCTCATAATTTAACTAGCTTTTCAGGACAAGATAAAAAGAACACAAATAAGTAGCTTAAAATCCTTCATAGAAAGAATACGACGATTTCAAAATCTAGAATTCCTCTGGCATCCCAGTAAAATAGGAAGGGTTCATTTTGTGATTTCCCACATCAACAAATCAAAGTACGGGGCCTCATAATTTAACTAGCTTTTAAGAACAAGTGGCAAGGTGTCAAGTGACATGCATCTAAAAGCTAAGGTTCTAAACATAACGCCCAACGACAACATCACATTCAACAATCCTCAGTCCAATCAGCGAGAATTTTGGAGAGCCACATAGAGGTGTGTCATTGTGCAGCAATGTAATAAAACGAAAATTGCACTATGACACCGATTCACAACCTACAAAACGTTTTCACTTGTTCACATTTTAACGAGCTAACTACGATTATTTAAACACTTCAAATAACATAATAACAAACTCATTCTAATCACAAAATGAAATCATAACCTAAATCAAGTAATCGATATATACATACCTTAGGCTATAATTAGCTAAATCTATTCAAATAACTCAAATTCAAGTAACCGTAAAAAGCAAATATACATGACGCGTGTCAAGTTATATATATATATATTATATTAGTGAAAGGAAAACCCGACCAATTGGTAAATCCAATCTCTATCCCAGATTGATCAAACCTAAAGATCAAAGTTTTTCGCACAAAATATAAACTGGAAGAATTGGTTATTCTCGGGTCGTGATATTTCGGAACGAAGCGTGAATGGAACAGTGAATTATGTTTGTGATCGGGTGATTTGATAAAGAGATGAATTTTTTAATTTATATCTAGAATTATAAAACATAAACTAAATAGCAATTAAAAAGCATATAAAAAGATAAAGCAAAGCTAGAATAACCTAAAACGTGATTAAAACCTAAAAAGGAGCAAAACCGTGCCTTAAAACGAGCTCGGAAAATCAAAATCTTAAAAAACTACTTTAGGAGTGCCAATTTAGTACCTTAACGTCCTAAATAATAAAAAAGAATTTCAGAAAAAAGATTTACATTTTTTTTATTTTTATTTTAATTATTATGAATTAAAAACAATTTTGAAAAGAAAAATATATAAAAAATATCAAACAAAAGAGAAAAATTATGAAAATTTTCAGAAAAGTACTTTAGGATCTGAAGATCCAAGGAAAAATAAGAAACTAAATATAGCTTATAGGAATAAGCAGTTAAAAATCAAAAGAGGAAATAAGCTAGAACTGAGAAAGATTAGTTAAATAAAAAACAAAGGAAAGAATGACCAGAAAAGACCCAAGGGCAGTTGGTGAGTGGTGTGGTGTGGTGTGTAAAGATTGAGGATGCTTGAGGTCCAAGGTTCGAGCCTGGCTGACCCTCGACTTCCCATCTTCCCTTTTTATTTTTTTATTGAAAAATTTTTTTTGAAAGTTGTTAATTGGCTTAAAATATTAAACTTTTGTGAAAACAATATTTTTAAATCTGATGAAATAAGCCAGTAATAAGCTTTCGAAAATCAGACTGCTTAAAAGGTAAAAATGAACTAAAGTTGACTGAAAATGACTCACAAGCTTCTAAAAAGCTTGTGAGTGATAAAAATAAGCTCCTAACATCTAATCTCAATCTTAAAAGCTAAACTAACAGAAATAAGCAGAACTCAATAAGCAATTAAGAAGAAATAAGCAATTGAGGTTAGTGCAGGCCAAAAGACCCTACTGAGGTACTTTTTTGGCATAAAAATAAGCTATTAAATAATAAGTAAAACCTCCAACAATTGAAATAAGAAGAAAAGCTTACACCAAAGAACTAAAATACCAAAATTCAGCCCAATCAGAGAGCTGATTAAGTGCTTATTAATAAGCTTAGAAGATTGCCTATTCAGTCTGCATACACTGATCACATCAGTGAATAGGCAACTTTTAGGCTATTTAATAAGCTCTAATAAGCTGAGGGATGGAATGAAATCTATAAACCAGAAAAGTACAATAAGCAAACTACTAGTAAAACTAATATCATGCACTATAGATCATAATTAAGCACTTGAATGGAACTATGAAACTGCTAGACCAAAACTGATGAGGTATAAGGTTCTGTGACAAAATTTTCAAAAAAACTTGAACAAAAGGCTTCAAAACCGTATGATTTTCATCCAACTAAATTAGACCAACTTACATGACTGAATTGAACTCAGAAATTACACTTTAAAAGGTCTTATAACTGACTTTTCCAAATTAAGCCACAATTTAGAGTAAAAAACCTTTAAATTTTGGAAAACCAATGAAAAACTACAAACTGTGACAAATCGTAATTTCAGGTCATTTTTCAAACTTTGAAATTTTACTATTCATCTCCAAAAATTTACTATTCATCCTCGTAGTTTTCACTATTCACTATTTTTGCGTAAATTAAATTTTACGAGTATTATTTACGTATAACTTTATGAGTTAAATCGAGTAACCGAGAAACATCATTTGGTGCACAACATATAGACTAGAGTTAGTCTACATATTTTAGTCATTGTCATTACTACAATACATATTTTATTACAACTTGCATTTATATTATTAGTTTATTTATATTAGTTAAATAAATAAACGCTTTTACACAAATTTTGTGCATGAACAATATACCTGATACTCCCAACAATGGTTCCAACATATTTTTATACTCATTACAATGTTACAAAAATTCTAGAACTACTTTACCCGGTGTTTTAAATTCATTTATTATATATATTCTTAAATATATATATTTACGATAACTTAAGTTTTTGCTAAACGTTACTTATTTTAAACACCCGATACATACATAAAATACATTTTCATAATCTTTACAACTTTATTACACTCTATGTTGTTCAACTATAATTTATTTCAAGCTAACTTAATACCTAAATACACCATAAATCATAGATATCCAAGATATTTTACCAACTAGATCTTACAATATCTTTCTAAGAAATCAAGTAAACATTTTCTTTTGCTTGTTCCTCTTTTCACGCCAACAGCCCCATCACCACCTGATCCGTGCTAAAACGTATATATAAATATTATGCAGACGACGGATACGCGTGAATAAAGACAAAATAACCCTTTAGGAAAAAGGCTAACTTATAAAAACTCACGTTTGTGTGTAGTGTGATACCAGGTAAGTGATTACCCGGGTCGTTTCCCAACGAGGCGTGAATGGGCAATCGTTGAAAGTTTGGATTAGAGTGACTGATGATATGGAATATGGAATTTTTGCTTTTTTTTATTTCTAATTAACAAATGAGAAACAAATTCTCATGGAAAAATTAATATTAACACAATTTAAATTAAAAACGCGAATCAGGAAATCTAAAAACGGGATAAAAAGTGAAATATTATGAAATCTAATCTTACAAGTGTATTACTATTTTTCCTAAGTTCTATTTAAGAAAAGAAAATTTTGGAAATTAAAATTATATTTTTCTGATTATTATTCTATTTATTATGAATTAAAAACTATTTTAAACTAATTAAATTATTAAAAATACTAAACCTATTTAGAAAAATCTGAAACTTTGCAGGAAAATCTAAAATATTATTCTTAATCTAGGAAAAATAAAATTAGAACTTTTAGAAACCCTAATAAGCAAATGGGCTGAAGAGCAGTTTGGAAATAAGCCTAAAAATAAGCTAAAAAGCTCTAAAAATTACCAAAAGCTCAGAACTAGTGCAAACAACTTAAATAAGCATAAAACAACTGAATAAGGTCAAATAACCTGAGGAAATAAGCAGATAAGCAGTTAAACAGTTTTACTAATTATGCAGAAATCTCAGGGAAATCCCCAACTTGCAGATCCAATTAAGCACTTAAAATAAGTAGAAAAGTGGAACTTATGGGGGGCAAAACCTTGCTAGTACTACTGGGTATACTAAAAACCAAAAAGCCCCAAATTTAACTACTCAATTGAACTCCAATTTATACCTAGATCAGGTGGATGAAAACCAAAAAGCTGATGTGCAGAGTTGGTGTTCAGACCACAAGGATTTGCAGACCTGAATTAAGCTAGGAAATAAGCTCTAAAGGGAAAACAAAGCTCAGAATCCTAAAGCCTATACTATAAGCTATCTCTAAACCAAAAATCAGGGACTCAACTTAACAAATAAGCACTTAAATGATTGCATGAAAATTGTTGCAGACTGCTATAAGTGGTCTGTGATGTTGATGCGCGTGATGTGTCGTTGCGGTTTAGCAGTTTTAATGCCTACTCAAGTTTTAAATTTATATTTAGCCGACTTATCAATAACGCACACACTTAACGAGCAGTGTACCCGGTCAGTATGAATATAATGGTAAGTAGAGTGTCGATCACTAAGAGTGGAACGTATTATCTCGTTATTCTAATCAGTATTTTAATATCCTAACGCAAGGGGGTTTCAGCCTGAGAGACTGGCACGATTTGTTTGCAATTAAATAATAAAATAAACCAATAGGCACGAATCAGCAAGTTGCACACACGTACACAGATAAATACTCGAGACAATAAGAGGGCTGTCCTTATGATTAAGTAGATTGTCACTTGTTTTATTGATAGCTTTATATGAAGTGTATGTAGTTAACCCTTTCTCGTTGGTCCTATTCTCATCGGCGAGTAAACCCTTAATGATTACTTATGTCTAAAAGTTATTCCTAAGTGATCAATTTAGTAATAACCGTGGGAGCCACATTATTTTCCGCAGTCAAATGCCCGCAAGCCACTAATAAACACAGAGGTTATCAATTCACTAATAAGTAGTAACCAAAGACATCAACATATAAACTTTAATTGATGGGAAAGCAAGTATTAAAGGGAGTGCAATCTTTCGTTGTCACATTACACAAGCCACCAATCCTGATGAATTAAAGTTTGCTAACACAATAAAACAAAACTACTTAATGAATTAAACACATGCAGCACCTTCTTACAGCTCTTGTATCTTCGTTTGGTGTGTCTTGTGCTGCCTCCTTGACTGAATTCGTCCTAGGGTTCTGCTGCTTCGGTCTTCGAATCTAATTTATTGCTCCCGAAATTCGTCTGGTCTTGGGGTATTTATAGTTTCTGTCTGAGGGAAGATGCGGCGCATCTAGTAAGTAGATGCGGCGCATTGACTTAACTTCGCGTGGGGTCCAAGATTATAATATTCAGGAATATTCGTACACCGCCAGAAGATGCGGCGTAACTCCATGATTAGATGCGGCGCATGTCCTCTTGTATCTTGGATCGTATCTGGTGATATCTTAATAGAGATGCGCCGTATGTAATGAGTGAGATGCGGCGCATCTGGAGCAGATTAGTCTTGATCTTCTTCATTTTAGTAGACTCTTCACTTTATGCATGTTTTGCTCCATAATCAGTCCAAAATCGCTAAGTTTCACCAAATGCTTGTTTTTACCTGAGAATTACAAAATTAAACGATTAAGTATCAATCCTCATACATAATATAGTAAAACAAGTCAAATTAATAGGATAAATGATAGTAATAAAATGTACTTATTTGAGTTCATCAAATATCCCCTCACTTGAACTTTACTTGTCCCCAAGTAAACCTTAGAATTTCTCTTATGAAAATGTATCCTAAAAGATGTTAGGATTTATTTTTATATTTAAGCATGTATTCGTTTATTTCATAATCACACAACTAAACACTTAACGAATTAGAAGTAAAGTAAAATAAGTTGATAAAAGCAAATCTAATCGTTTAACTGTCCAGTCGTGACGAATATTCTATCATAAGCTTGGCAAGTATACACATCTCCTCCACTAAAGCTAAGGAATAACAAGTCTAAAGCGGTAAAAAGGGTTTTTAGGCTCAAGGGTTAATTATTTTCTTTCACTATCGATCTCAAATTCCAGAAAAGGCGACAAAATCACAAATACATGATCGAATCCACGAACACGATACTTGCAATTGCTCAAATCCTTAACTCGAATAGGCTAAAGATAGGTCCAAACTTCCCCAATAATAATATATCAAAAAGGGCGACAAAATCATAAATACATAGCCGAATCCACGACTACGATACTTAAGATTGCTCAAATCCCTAATCTCAATAAATCAAAGGTTTGGTTGGATAAAGAATAATAAAGGGCATGGATAACATTTGGGATATAAATTGGTGTAAAATGAAAAATAAACAAAACAAATAAATTAAAATCCTAAGTGTGGTTAATCACTATCCCAACCATCCCATGAATAAGACTCATATCATCGAATAACTCACGCTTTAACACTTGAAACACACGCTTTAGGTAGACACGAATTATACTCAACAAGATCTTAATCAAAGAATAAACCTTAATTGGCGTTCCCATAACTGCCAATTCCCATTCAATCCATAGATATAGTACAACAAATAGTGGTGATATCGACCACTTAATACAAAACTTTACATAAGTTGGTTAAAACAAACATCCAACTCTTTTTCTTTTTCTTTTCTTTTTTTCATTTTTTTTTTTTTTTTTTTTTTTTTTTTTTTTTTTTTTTTTAAGAAACATAAACATAGATGTGTAAAATTTCACCACATCACTAAAACAATAATTCTGGATAATTTTTCCATACTTTTCATAACTTCAGAAATAACGGTAATAGTGAAAGTAGTAAACACACGAAAAATAAACTCAAAGATTTACAATATTTACTTTCACTCCAATTGCATTGTGCAATTTCCCGACCTAACCATAGATAATGAATTACGCACGCGAACACAGGTAATGTAAGGAAACACACTTTGCCTATAGCAATTAACCAACCACGGATTCTAATCTACAGGGTAGGCTAAGGTGTAAGGGTGTAACGAAACATTTTAAACATAGGTGTAAGAAACGAAAGGAATGGCTCTGAGTGTTTTTCTAGGGGTATCTTACTCTAAAAATGAGAGTAACAAAAGGGTTTATACGGGGGTTAACTAACCAGTGTAGTTAGTTAATAACACATAACATATAATAGGCTATTTGGGTGTAATCCTAGAATTTTACCAATTTAGACAAGTCATTCCAATTATATAAATAATACTTATTATGGTGGTCTCGAATAGTATACAAGCCAAGTTCTAAAGTTTACAAGTCACCGGCACACTCATAGATTTGTGAATTTTGAAAAATCACAATTTTTGAAAATAACGTCATGTGTGCAGCTATGCAACTTAGATCTTAAACAAAAACATGCTAAAAAATTTTTAGGTCCTCGTTGTTTGTATAAAAGGTTAAAAACTGGAAAATAAAAGAATTAGAACAGAAAAACTCCCCTGAGATTTGCTCGGTATGATCCTCCATTAGTATAAGAGCAAAAATCATCTTTCTTGTGGATTAGAACGTTAAAGCTTCATACTTGATGTATCCACAGGAAATCCAGGAAACTATAATACCACCAACACTTTAAAACACACCTAAGATAAGAAAGGTTCAAACTTGCATAATACATTAGTAGTTAGGAAAAATAAAACTTAAAAATTAAAACTGAAAATCATCAGGTCAGTCGATGCGCCGTATCTTATGGAAGAAGATACGCCGTATCGAGCCTGGAATAAATACGGATCAGAATAAAGATGCGCCGCATCCTTAACCAGGGATGCGCCGCATTTAAATAAACTGATAAAAAGTTTTAAAGTCGAAAATAAAAATGCAGAAAAATTAAAATAAGATATGACCATTGCAGGAGATGCGTCGCATCTCAGGATTGAGATGCGCCGTATCCTCGGCGGTCTGACTGACTCGACTCAAACAGAATAATAGAAATTCTCCGGGTTGTCTCCCAGCCAGCACTTGTCTTTATTCCAGAGTCTTCAAGTTAGACTCACGTTCAGCTCTTTATATTGATTGGTATAATTGATTGTCTGTCTATTCCATATACATGCTACAAATAAATAGAGTACAAGAGATGATTCTAGAAAAGATACATATGGGCTAGGGCTCAATATCAGGCCTATCAATACAATATCGACTAATACTCCCCCGCAGTTGGAGCAGGAGGAAGCCGGACGCTCAAACTGGATCTAAACTCTTCAAATAAGGCCGAAGGAAGTCCCTTGGTGAAGATATCTGCATACTGATAACGGGAGGGTATATGGAGAACCCGTACCCGACCAGCAGTAACCATGTCACGGACAAAGTGTATGTCAATCTCGATATGTTTGGTCCGTTGATGTTGAACAGGGTTGGCAGACAGATAGATGGCACTAACATTATCACAGTAGACCAGAGTGGCAGTATAAAGAGGAGAATGCAGCTCACGAAGAAGGTTACGAAGCCATGCAGTCTCAGCTACAACATTAGCAACACCCTGGTATTCAGCTTCGGCACTAGAACGGGAGATGGTGTGTTGTCGCTTGGAAGACCAAGAAAGTAGATTATCGCCCAGAAAAACACAGTATCCCGAAGTAGACCGTCGTGTAGAAGGGCAACCCGCCCAATCTGCATCTGTATATCCAACAAGAGAAGTTGTAGATGATGAATATAAGTGTAGACCAAAATCTAAAGTCCCTCGAACGTATCGTAAAATACGTTTAAGGGCAGCTAAATGTGGCTCGCGAGGGTCATGCATGTAGAGACAAATCTGTTGTACAGCATATGAGAGATCCGGTCTGGTAAATGTGAGATACTGAAGACCACCTGCAAGACTGCGATATAAAGTAGGATCCTGCACTGGCACACCTTCGGGACCCAGTTTGGATTCTGTATCAACTGGTGTTCTAGAAGGGTTACAGTTGGCCATGTGAGCACGCTCAAGGAGCTCAGTAGCATACTTCCGCTGAGATAGAAACAAACCTTTAGAATGCCTTGTAGCAGAGATACCAAGGAAGTAATTAAGTGGCCCGAGATCAGTCATGTCAAACTCACTATGCAGGGAGGCAATGATCTGCTGAAGAAGATCTGTAGACGAGGCTGTAAGAATAATGTCATCCACATAGATAAGTAGGTAAGCAACTTGAGAGCCCTGTCGAAGAATAAATAAAGAGGAGTCACAGCGACTGTGGTAAAACCCAACTCTGGTAGCATAACCTGCAAATCTCTGAAACCAAGCACGAGGTGCTTGCTTTAGACCATATAAAGATTTCTGCAGAAGGCAGACATGGTGAGGGTATCGGGGGTCCACAAAACCCAGCGGTTGGTGCATATATACAGTCTCAGATAGGTCCCCGTTAAGAAAAGCATTTTTAACGTCAAGCTGATGAATAGGCCACTTGCGGGATACCGCAAGACTGAGAACAGTGCGGATGGTAGCCGGTTTGACTACCGGGCTAAAAGTCTCGTCACAGTCAATACCAAGTTGCTGACTACTACCATTGGCAACCAAACGAGCCTTATAACGACTCAAAGTCCCGTCAGCATGAAATTTATGCTTGAACAACCACATAGATCTGACCAAATTAACACCAGAGGGCCGTGGTACAAGAATCCAAGTACCATTTTTAACTAACGCATTATACTCATCATACATAGCGTTATTCCAATGGGGATTTTGTAGAGCGAGGAAGGGAGATTTAGGCAAGGGCGAGATAGGAGAAGTATGAAGCGAGAGACGTTCAATGGGTTTGACAATGCCTGATTGTGACCGAGTGACCATGCGGTGAGTGCGGGGTGGTTCGGTGGGAGGTTGTATAGGTTGGGTTGAGGCGTCGTGGTTGGTTGTTTGCGTAGGAGGTTGTTGGGTTAGTGGTGGATGATTTTGGGCTGCGGTTTGTGGGCTGTTAGGTTGCGGTAGATCTGCGGGTAATGGGCTGTTGGGTAAACTAGTGTTGGGTTGAGGTTGGGGTGTGGCACTTTGGTGTTGATTAGGTGCGGGATTTTGGTTAGAGGGAGTAGAATCGGATATTATTGAAGTGAGGAGGGGGGAAGGTGTGGTATCGAGGAAGGTGTATGAAGGTGGAGAGGAGGGTGTCATTGATCGGTATGGAAATTGTGTTTCATCAAAGGTTACGTGTCTAGAAAGTATAATTTTGTTTGTTTCGAGGTTTAGACATCGAAAACCACGATGATATGCGGGATAGCCCAAGAAGATACATGGGGTTGCTCGGGGTGCAAGTTTGTGAGGGGAGTGAAGGTGAGGGTAACATAGGCACCCAAAAATACGTAGACGGGAGTAGTTGGGTTCTTTGTTAAAGAGTCGTGTGAAGGGTATTTCATTGTTTATGGCGGAAGATGGTAGGAGGTTTAGAAGATAAGTGGCCATATGGAGGGCTTCGACCCAAAAGGTAGGGGGAAGGTGTGCTTGGAATAATAGTGTACGAATGACGTTATTGATTGTGCGTATCATTCGTTCCGCCTTGCCATTTTGTTGGGAGGTTTTTGGGCAAGAGAATCTAAGTTGGATGCCATGGTTATTAAAGAGGGTATGGAGTCGGTTATTGTCGAACTCACCACCATGATCACATTGGAAACTTTTAATTTCGCATTTAAATTGATTTTTAACATAATTACGAAAATGCAAAAATTTATCAAACATGTCAGATTTAGAACGAAGGGGGTAGATCCATAGATAGTGAGAGAAATGATCAAGAAATAAGACATAATATTTAAAACCACTAGAACTAACAATAGGAGATGTCCATAAATCAGAATGAATAATATCAAAACAGTGTTCAACAATAGAATCCGAACTATAAAAAGGGAGTTTTACATGTTTGCCAAGTTGACAAGCATGACAAATATGTGGAGTCTTTTCTTTATTACAGGAAATAAACTGACGTGAAACAAGAGATCGTAGCACTTCGTCACCGGGATGACCAAGACGTTGATGCCACGTGGATGGGCTTGTGGAAACAAAAGCAATAGGGGTAATTGACGGCTTGGTAACTGGATAGAGATCACCAGAGCTGTCACATCGAAGGAGGATGTGGCGAGTCAGGAAATCCTTTACAGAAAAACCAAACGCGTCAAATTCAATAGTGCAATTATTATCCCTAGTAAACTGGCGAACAGAAATGAGATTTTTAATGATGTTAGGGGTGACAAGTACATTATGAAGGTGAAGAGGGCGATGAAGAGTAGGAATAATGCTATGTCCGGTATTGGTGACGGGAATAGAATTACCGTCACCAACATGTACAGATGGAAATAAGCGTTTATTAAAAATGGTACTTAAATTACTTGCATTGGAATTTAAATGAGAGGATGCACCTGTGTCCATATTCCATGTTGGGTCTTGCGAGGTCATAGTGCTAAACACACTAGGAGGTGAGGTAGCTTGATACGGATACGAAGCCGGAGCAGCTCCAAGAATACCACCTGTTGGATTATTACCATATGTTGGGTACATAAACTGTTGGGTTGGTGTAGATTGTTGGGCTGTATAATAAACTTGGGGCTGTTGGGCTTGTGTAACAGCAAGTGTTGTTGGGCCATGTAATAGAGGTAAGTGTTGGCCCATTTTGTTTTGAACTATGGGCTGTTGTGATGTGTAGGGTACACGAGGATGGTAGGGAAATATAGGGTAGAATTGTTTTTGTTGCATGGAATTTATATTGATGTTAAGCATGCGACCTGTAGTAGTATGTCCTACAAATTTATTTGAGGCCAATCTCGATCGGTTTCGATGGTCGTGTATATACTTGCAATGATCACCAAATTTACATGTGCCATTATTGAAGTAATTACATAGTGGTGGTAGGCTTTGGGTTTCATTAATGGAAGTATTAGGGGTACATTTATGATTGGATGAATAAGAAGTACCTTTATCATGAATGGCCATAGTTGCTGCTGTTGAGATTTGTTCTTGCGTTCTGTTTGCTGAAGGAGCGGCAGTAAATGGAGAAGGAGAAGGGGAGGCGATATGGAGGGGAAGAAGGAGCGGCTGTTTATTGGAGAAAAGAGGGGAAGAGAGGCGATCTTGGGGAGATATTTTAGGAGAGGATCGTTGTTAGGCTGATACCATATTGATTGGTATAATTGATTGTCTGTCTATTCCATATACATGCTACAAATAAATAGAGTACAAGAGATGATTCTAGAAAAGATACATATGGGCTAGGGCTCAATATCAGGCCTATCAATACAATATCGACTAATACTTTATTTAGTCCTTGTCACGGTCCATCCTTCTTCCTTCATCCGAAAGATTTTCCCGTATATCTCTGCGACGTTTTCTTCCGTTCGACTTAATCTAGTATAACTCTTTGTCTTCACCGCAGTATATTCTTCATCAGGACCCAAAGAATATTTGATGATTTTAAATTTTTCAGAAATAATCATGGGTGGCTCATTGTAAGGAATCCCAAGTAGTTGACACTTTCTTTTGGTGAACTCTTCCTTGTTTTTATCAACAAACTTAAAATAAGGATCCTTAATCAAATAATCATCTAGTTCTTCAATTAATGACTTATTGTCTTGAATCGCCTCCCACTCTCTTTCCAAATCATATTGTAACCGTCGACTAAGCTTCGTGAAATCATCAAATTGTTTATGCACCCATTCCCAGAAAGTAGTATCCGATGTTCCCTTAAGTCCTTTCAAGCGTTCAATTCTACCCTTTTCTTGCAAAGCCTCCGCCTTTTGTGGGCAGTCTTCAACATTATCGTACCACTCATAATCTTCAAAGGTTACATCGTTTCCAACCCGTTTCATCCCAATTATACTTCCCCCATTACAGGTTCCGTCATTTTTATAATCACAGGTCGGCCAAACACTACTTCCGTCCTTGAAAACGAAGGGTGTACAGGTGTGATTAATGTGCTCAAATTCCCATGGTTTATCCCAAACCCATGGTACTTGGTCATTCCATTCATAGTACCAGGTGTTTTTGAAATCGTCATAAGTCTTAAATCTTGGTAGATCTCCAGTAAGCACATCATCGTCGACTTGAAGAAGGTAGTTAAATTCCTTGAACTGCTTGCACAAGGGTGTCTCATAATCGAACACATCAATGTCAATTCTGAAAAGTTCTTCAATGCCCTCATTGATTGTTGAATCATGAAGTGACGACCCATAATCGCTTTCTACTTCTTCGTCTTCTCCTCTCATCCAATATACCCATAATGCATCCTTAGTAGCTCGATCCATGCTCTTATGGTTATTAAACTTACTAGCCAACCATTCTGAAAAATCAACATCGTTAGGATCGTGGTTAACGTCAAAGCAAGCCTTTCCAATCATATTCTTTTTTATCTCCATGAACTCGTTAAATTGCTTCTTAAAACTCTGAGTCAACCATGAAGTCATAATCTGCTTGACTTCATTTGCAGGGGCAAATTCCGGACTACCATATTTGAGTTCTAGCCAATCATTGAGGGAGAGGTCTATCAATCTTACCAATCTGCCATGAAATAGTAATTCCGCCAAAGCATAATTTCTGTCATTATCCAGATAGTTCTCATTTAATCCCCAGTACTGTTCGGAATAAGGCATGTAAGAGATTTGGGTGTTGCCTCCACCACAGCTGTTGTTGCTTGAGTCCATGTATGCAAGATAGAATTTCCCATCATCTTCTTCGATAGTAGTCCAGTTCAATCCTTCGGCTTCAATGATAGGCCATAAGAGCGACAATTCTTCTCCAGTGTACCTCACAAATACATCATAAGAGAATACCTCTTTGTCAATGTTACATAAACGCATGAATTCCCTAAAAGCGGCTTCAAGAGCAGTCTCCCAAGAGAATAAATCTGCATCGATCATGAGCACATTGAATGAATCTGAAAACAAGCATTCCTTAGCAAGATATCCGTTAACTGACATGTCTTCCATAGCAAAATCTGTCATCCAAGGTAAAATCATCAGTAGGATTTGTTCACTAGAAGAGAAATTAATGAATATAGAAACGGATATATGAATACAAATAGCTGATATCTGCGGACGATGCGCCGTATCCAAAAAGTTGGATACGCCGTATCTTATAATCGTTAAAATTTAATCAGACTTTATCCAGAAAATAGATACGCCGCTTAGAATTTATGAATGCGCCGTATCGAATTAATTAATCAAAAATCGATATTTATTTAAAATTAAATACGTCGTATTAACGAAAGTTAATGCGCCGTATTTTCGTTACGTTTAAAAATACGAGATTTTTGATTCAGAGGATACGCCGTATCGACAGAGATCGATGCGCCGTATCTGTTTAATAATTCGAAAACTGTTTTTAATTAAAATAATAGATACGCCATATCTGCTAAAGCAGATGCGTCGTATGGCATTAACGTTTAGAAATTTTTTTTATCAAAAACAGATACGCCGTATCTGCTAAAGCAGATGCGTCGTATTACTTTATCGCTTAGAAAAAAAATTTCTTATTAAACACAGATACGCCGTATCTTGGGGAAAAGATGCGTCGTATCGAATTAATTAAACGCGTTGTAAAAAAAATTAAACGCAATACGCCGTATCTGAGAGATCAGATGCGCCGTATCGTTTGATTTAGCACAGTACAACGATAGCAGAACAGAAAAAAAAATACAAAAAATAAAAACAAAAATTAAAACACACAAACAAAAATAAACACAAAAACAAAAATAAAAGCAAACAAATAACACACAAAACAACAAATATGCAAAATAATACAATGATGCAATTAATCTAATAAAAAGAAAAACCTAATTAAAATACTAATCAAATTAACAGATAATAACAATTCACTCCCCGGCAACGGCGCCAAAAACTTGATGCGCGTGATGTGTCGTTGCGGTTTAGCAGTTTTAATGCCTACTCAAGTTTTAAATTTATATTTAGCCGACTTATCAATAACACACACACTTAACGAGCAGTGTACCCGGTCAGTATGAATATAATGGTAAGTAGAGTGTCGATCACTAAGAGTGGAACGTATTATCTCGTTATTCTAATCAGTATTTTAATATCCTAACGCAAGGGGGTTTCAGCCTGAGAGACTGGAACGATTTGTTTGAAATTAAATAATAAAATAAACCAATAGGCACAAATCAGCAAGTAGCACACACGTACACAGATAAATACTCGAGACAATAAGAGGGCTGTCCTTATGATTAAGTAGATTGTCACTTGTTTTATTGATAGCTTTATATGAAGTGTATGTAGTTAACCCTTTCTCGTTGGTCCTATTCTCATCGGCGAGTAAACCCTTAATGATTACTTATGTCTAAAAGTTATTCCTAAGTGATCAATTTAGTAATAACCGTGGGAGCCACATTATTTTCCGCAGTCAAATGCCCGCAAGCCACTAATAAACACAGAGGTTATCAATGCACTAATAAGTAGTAACCAAAGACATCAACATATAAACTTTAATTGATGGGAAAGCAAGTATTAAAGGGAGTGCAATCTTTCATTGTCACATTACACAAGCCACCAATCCTGATGAATTAAAGTTTGCTAACACAATAAAACAAAACTACTTAATGAATTAAACACATGCAGCACCTTCTTACAGCTCTTGTATCTTCGTTTGGTGTGTATTGTGCTGCCTCCTTGACTGAATTCGTCCTAGGGTTCTGCTGCTTCGGTCTTCGAATCTAATTTATTGCTCCCGAAATTCGTCTGGTCTTGGGGTATTTATAGTTTCTGTCTGAGGGAAGATGCGGCGCATCTAGTAAGTAGATGCGGCGCATTGACTTAACTTCGCGTGGGGTCCAAGATTATAATATTCAGGAATATTCGTACACCGCCAGAAGATGCGGCGTAACTCCATGATTAGATGCGGCGCATGTCCTCTTGTATCTTGGATCGTATCTGGTGATATCTTAATAGAGATGCGCCGTATGTAATGAGTGAGATGCGGCGCATCTGGAGCAGATTAGTCTTGATCTTCTTCATTTCAGTAGACTCTTCACTTTATGCATGTTTTGCTCCATAATCAGTCCAAAATCGCTAAGTTTCACCAAATGCTTGTTTTTACCTGAGAATTACAAAAGTAAACGATTAAGTATCAATCCTCATACATAATATAGTAAAACAAGTCAAATTAATAGGATAAATGATAGTAATAAAATGTACTTATTTGAGTTCATCAGATGTCTGTGTATGCAGGCTTTGTGTGCAGAGGTGTGCACAAGTGTGCAGACCAATCCAACTCTATTAACTATTCGAATTGGACTTAGATGACCACAGAAATGCCAAAGTTAAGGCACAAATGAGCTTATTGCTTTTAATGGCTTATTTGGACAGTTAAGGTTCTAAATTTTCCACAGATGGCTTAAAATCACAAGTCCTATCAAGAAAGCTTAAAAGCTCTTAAAAACAGCTTATCTGAACTATTTTAAGCAAGATCCAAGTTGGGCAAATGGTCAATGAATAGTAACAAGCTAGTTTGACCAATTTAAGCTATGAACCAAACACCCCTTATTGGTGTTCTGTGTTGGTTTTTAACTAGCACAGGCTAGTTTAACTTATAATTTCTGGATTTTACTTATTAACTAACTTAGTTTAACTTTATTAAGCAACTTTTAAAACAGAAATAAGCAGTTTAACAAGCTATGCTATATTTGGCTAATTTTGACTTTTTATTAGATTTTTAAGTAAAATGAGACCAAGGCTAATAAAAACTAATAAGATAGATGAAATACACTTAAAAACTATTAATAGGCAGAAATACAATACAATAAGCTAAAGATAAGTACTAGCACAGTGAAAAATAGAAATTAAGCTAAAATTGAGAAAAAGCTTACAACTGAGAGAAGCTTATGAAACAAAGAACTATTGATCAGAACAACCCCTAGCTTGTTAACACAAGCTAGAAACCCAAACAAGCTCTTCCATGAGCAGCTTATCTTCCAAAACTGCTTATCTTGAGCTTCTTTGACTTTTATTGACTTTTCTTAGATTTCTTGATTCGAACTGATTTAAACTAAAATAAACTTATCAAAAGCTATAGAAAGCTTATGTAAGCTTATAGAAATAACTAAGAAGCTATTTCAATAATTACTTAACTTAATTTGAATTCTCAGTTAAACATGGAAATTTAAAAACTTGGAATTATCATTAGCTAATGGAAATTGTACAAAGATTGATAACAAACAGGCTTAATTTAACTTGAATTGATTACTGAAACTTGAAATTACAAACTATGATTACTGAAAATAAAATACGATTATGCTAATTTTAACTACTCCCTTTTACAAGCTACATTGCCATCTATTTATACTACAACTAAATGGGATTTGCTTCCTATCTTCCTCTGAGCAATTCTGCACCCTTGGTTAGTCTTGAACTCATCTGAGTCGTTGAAATGGACTTTTGGCGGGAAAACAGGAAACGTGGCTAAACCACTTGGTTGGTTGAGTGAGATGAAGAAGAAGCATTAAATGTGTTTTGGCATGTTAGGTGAGTGGGATAGGAAGCTAGGAGGGGGGTGGTGGGTTTGTCAGAGATAAGGCGGTGGGTTGAGGTGGTTTTGTATTGGCGGGATGGTGGTATTGAAGAAGAAGGTTTGACCGAAGTCAAACCTTCTTGGTTAATTAAGGGGTCGGTTGGGTTTTTATTTTGGATTGGGCTTGGGAATTTTGGGCTTGGTAACTGGGTTTAGTTTATTGTTGGGTTTAGTTTATTTAGGATAGGATTTGGATTTTAGATAAACCTTAGGGACTAAAATTGTACAATGCTGAAAATCCAAGGACCAAAGTTGCCAATAGTGAAAATTAATTCCAGGGACCATTTGTGTTATTTTTGGTATTTTGGGGGTTGACTTTGACTCCGTCTTTGACTTTCATATTCACTTGATCAAACGCAAAATTATTGCCGAGTCAATCCAAAAATGTTCGTTTTCGTCCCGTTTTCAATCCTTTTGCACATGAAACAGATAAAAACACAATTCAAGGATATTTTCTGTATTTTGAAGCATTTCTGAGTGTTTTTAAATGTTTTTGCAGTTCAGATGGGAAAAAAATGATGAGTATTTACACACTCATCACACCACCTTACCAACTTTGAAAAACTAGCATGTCATAATTATTAAGCAAGTTACTTAGTTGATGTATTTACTAAATTAACCCTAACTTATTTTGCTATAAAAGAACATAACTAGTTCTCATTTTTACCAAGAAAAACACTCAAAATCCTCCCAGTGTTTTCATATTGTTCGGCCATAGAAGAAAAAGAGAAGAAGAAATTCGATTTTGACCATTTCAAGTGTTATTCGATCTTTTACGGGTTATATATTAGTTATAAATCGTTTTGGAGTAATCATTGAGGTTATATTGTTCTTGCTCTTACTAAAAATTCTTCATTATTAAGTAAGTAATTATACACTACAAAAACTTCATGTTTTTCTTTATGTCATAATGCTAGACAAGTATATACTTAGTTATCACTTGGTACATGTTGATAAAGATTTACATTCACAAAGATCCTTTAACAAAAATTTATGTTTTGAACAAGTTTTTATTTCAAGAAAACTAGTGGGTAAAACTTTTCACAAGAAAAGTGGTAATAAACCTTATAAACATATATGTTAGTAAACTTGTATATTTGAACATTCTTGATAATTAATACATGGACCTTAGAACATTGTTGAGTTTATGGTTAGATCATTATTATTATGTTGAGAAGTTGATGGAGGAACTAGGACTAGAATTGAAGTTGTGGTTAAGTGGTAAAATGACTAGAAGATTTGTAAAAATAGTTTGGCACTTTTAAAAGAGATTCTGTCCCGTTTTGATAAATACAGCAAAACTCAGTAACTTGGTAACCATTTTAGGCTAGAAATATAGAAAATAGACTCAATAACGAAAACGTAGCCGCTTGAATGAGTTAAAACGGGCTTGTAACGAAAAAGATACACTAGTTTTAATTTTTACGACGAAAACATTATTTTCAGAAAATAGTTGAATCTGTCCAGAATTTTGAGGGATGAAAACTGAGCTTAAATGGAAATTAGACTAGCCGAGACCTTGAAAAGCCGATAGTACACTTAAATACCTTCGCGGAGATATGTCAAACTTAAGAAACGGAGCTACGACGCAAAACTTATGGCCTAACGAATTTTTACGTCAACATATATGTTGACAGCCTATTATTTCTCTATTAGAAAGCTGTTATGATTTTTAGAATGGATTTTTGGACCTTTTTGAGGACATTTTGGCTAAAATGGCATACACGGAAATAGTAGAACATTGTATACATTTATTTAGCGTGTTAGAGACTTTTGAAATACTTATTAACATGAAGACTAAAATTTAGTCGCAAGATTTACAAGTTACGTTTTTTAAAGTGGTAATTTTCTAAATAAAGGATCAAAATGACACAACTATATTTTGACAACAAGTATTACGGCAACATGTACAAGTGATAAAGTGAAGTAAGAACTTGTGTGCATGGCCTTGTTTTCGAACATAAGACATATGCATTATTTAGGTCGCGGTTAGGGTATCGGACCAATATTTCCATTTGCCAAGTTTCAAATCGGGATTTACTTTTGTTAAGGTGAGTTTTCATAGCCTCGTTTTTCAAGTTAATATTTCATTTCAAACCTACGGGGGAGAATACATTGCACATCATTTTATTACGAGCCCAAGTATGTTAAATTCATTTACATTGCTTAAGTTACCACATTGCCAAGTTAAAGTCCCCTTTTATTTATCATGAACCGTTAATTGACATTAAGCGAGGGTGAGTGAATAGATCTATTGAGGGTGACTCCTCCATCCGGGTTGGTAGATCCAACGGGTCAAACGGATGCATTTCATTTAATATCAGAATTTGAGTTGTTTGGCAAACACTCTGGTGGGGCGAATATCAGAATCAGTCTAGCTTCGGGGTCATGAGCTTATAGCAATTGTATTATTTTAATTATATGGCGACATTATCACACTTAACTTTATACTTGTGGATATCGTACAAAACATTTACATAAACCTATGATTCTCACCAACATTTTTGTTGACCATTTTAGCAATGTATTTTCAGGTAATTAACGCATTCGCATCATGGCCTGCATGAGAACTTATCATAGAGTCACGATGACGACGCGTCTCACTTGTATTTTTATGCACTTAAACTATCGTTTGGTTTGTAACAAACTTATTTCAGCAACTTCGACAAACCTTTTGGGACCTATCTTTTGTAAACTCTGAATGTTTTATGAAATCAAACGATGTACTTTTAAAATGACACTTTAGGTCGTTCAATATAACTGTAACTGTGATGCTATGGCAGTCGCACCCCAGGTATTCCATTCCGCTGCAAATCAGGTATTTGGGGGTGTGACACAAACCAACTTATCAAAGCTTAAAACTACTAAAACTTAGCTTATATGACTAAATTAGACTGAATTCAAAAAGGTATAATGACCAATGAACAGTGGAACTTAATTTTGACCCTTTATAAAGCTTGTGCCAAACACCCCCTTAACAAATCCTCAAATCTGATCTTAAGCTTATTTAGTATGCAATTCCCACACATTCTTAAAAACAGATAGATAATAAGTATCTATGAATGATTTAAGCTCAAAATTGGTATTTAAACAAGTGCTTATCACAAACTTAGCTTAAATGCTTATAAGACCTTAATTATAAGAAATTAGCATAAATCAACCAAACTAAATGAAACGATCATGCACAACAACAATTTAACTTCAAATAAGCATAAGTAAGGCTAATGACTACAATTAAGCATAAAATTAAGCAGTAAAGTAAAATAAGTAATAAAATAAGCAAAATGATGAAAATGGAACTTACAAAGTCCTTTGCTCAAAACAAGGACAAAATATGCTCTCAGAGCTTATCTACAAAGCTCCAGCTTGTTAGAAACAAGCTGGTATTGTCATATAAGTCCTTCCCTTATTGGCTTATCATCCAAGTGCTTATTGCACTTTTAAGCATTGGTAATTTGATTGTGAATGAGTACAATTCAGAATAAGACTAAATGATCTCAAAGTAAGCTATGAATGAGCTTATTTGAGATCTCAATAGTAATTCAAATAAGTGCTTAATAAAGTGCTTATTAAGTGCTTATTTGTACATTATTAGCTTTTAAACACCCCAACCCGACAAGGGTAAAGATATCACAACAATGGTTTCATATCAGAACTAAGCATTCAATACTAAAACAGTGGAAGTCTTAACATTAATAATCAAAGGAAAATAAGTCAACACGACTTATACCAAATGCAAGACAGGAATAAAAGAAGTACATAATAATCCAAGTGCCCCAAACAATGGCATAAACAAGTCTAAATCCAAAATGGCAAACTAAGATGACTAAGGTCAAAGCTTCACTCAAATGCTCTCATCCCAAAGCAATACCCAGCTCCTAGCTTAAATACCTGCCGCAGGAAAAGGAAATGCGGCTGAGCTACGAGAGCTCAGTGAACAGATATAACGATAACAAGCAGTAATAGATAAAGATGCAAAGTAAAAGAAGTAAGGATCATAAGAGTTAAGGCATAAGAAAATGATAAGAGTAAATGAAAAGGTACAAGATTATAAGGTAAAGGAAAACAGAAATCCACTACGAGCCCAAGTCAAGTCAAGTATCAAGAAATCAAATAGCAAGGTGTACGGAGGGGACACCTCGGTACCAAGTACAATATGAGGGGATACCTCCAAGGGGTGGAGTCGCGGGCTCCCAAGATGTGAAAGACGTGTATCGCACACACCGTCAGTCACTAAGTAATACAAGTAATATAAACAAGTCAAGTCAAGTCAAGTCAAATCTAGGATGCATCCATACGCCCCAGTAGGCCAAGTTCTACCTCTACGTAACAAGTCAAGTATCAAGTCAGGGACGGGACAGGTCATCACTCTCCTGCCCTAGAGTCATGCCATCGATGCATCAATGGCATGGACATGAAACCCTCATGCCTAGTTATGGCTCGTAGTCTCAAACTGTGGGTCAAGGGTCAAGTATCAAGTATTAAGTGTCCAAGTATATATTAAGTGGTTCAAGTCAAATTATATATCAAGTGGTTCAAGTCAAGTTTCATTTCAAGTATATCATATCAAGGTTTATATCAAGGTTTATTGCAAGGTTCAAGTCAAGGTTCAAAATGAGAATTCATGGCAAGGGTTCATAGCAAAGGTTCAAATCAAGTGGATCATATCAAAGGTTCACAATACAAAGGGAACATAGCAAGGTTCACAATATCAAGGGAACATAGCAAGGTTCAAGGGAAACAAGATAGAAAAGATAAAGAGTTCATGAGAAACCTGTGAAATGTCAGAATATCTGTACCTTATTAACCAAGCAAGCAACAATAAAAGCAAACACGGAGAAGAGTTAAGACCTCTCCTTCTTCACACCTAAAGAAGTAGAAGACGGAATTACAATTGGTTCTTAATTTAGATTACTCATTTTAGTTTATCTTTCCATTTTGAGTAACTTTCCAAATATAGCAAGTTTCCACTTTAAGTAGGTTTACTCATTTTAAGTGATTTTCCATATTTAGTAACTCTGGTTATTAACAAACCCGTTTATCAACTTAAAGTATTCAAGATGACCATTTTAGTAGTTCAAGGTTCATAAGGTTATTTACATATGATTAAGGTTATTATGACAGTTTTACACATTCGAGGGTTTATTAAGTAATTATGATAAGTTTAAGGACCATTATGCAATTATCATAAAATTAGGGTATAAAGTGTAATTATTATAAAGTTACAGGTTTTTACAAGTTAAGTCCTTTAGTATTAGAAAAATAACAATTTAAACCCTTTAGTATTAGAAAATAAACAAACAACACTTTTTAAATGTCTTTTTACACTTTATCAGGTTTTAGGTATGATCTGGACCTGTTTCAAATAATTTATGAATCATATTAGAACTTCTAAATAAAATCTACAAAAATTCACAGGGGTACCTCAATGTCCCTAGTATTTTACTTAATTTTTCCAGATTTTATTAACTAGTATAGGTATGAATGAAAATTCCATTTTCCTAACCTGTTCCAGAATTGTATCTGATGAACACCTGAACAGAAATTAATTCTTTACCCCATCTATAAAATTTATAAAAATCTAGAAAAATTCAAGTAACTAATAGACATATCAAATATTACCCAGTTCAAAGGACACCTGCTAATTCGACATGGTTTGTAATTTAAAAATCATAGACTCGGACTAATTTTCCAGGTATACAAATTCGATTTGACACTTGTTTTTCCAAAAATCAAAAAGTGGTCTTCCAGGCCTCTAAAAATTACAAAGTTAATTTCTACAGAAAGATCTTTCATTTAATTTAATTCTAGACTCAAAAACCACTGAAAAACACGTTACCATTATTTTTATACAGTCGATAGAAGTTGAACAAAATTCCAGATCAGTAGCAGTTTTTATCATAACATGTAATCTTTTATGGTTTTCTTAATCCAACCTTTAGTTCTTGATACAAAACCAATATAGATGAGTTCATAACATGTTTAGGTCGATTTACATCAGGTCTTAACAAAATCAAAACGAATAAATTCATCATATCCATACATGGTTCGATTTATACACATAGGTTTTAGGGTTTTCACTTATCATTTTATGTGTTCATTTTTGTGATCATATGTGATTGTATATTTGCAACATCAACACGAATTGAAAGGAAAAGGGATGATACGAATACCCTCGAAGAACACACGAAGAATCAAGAACATAAGATCACGTCACCAACACTTTCTTCCTCCTTCTTTCTTCTTGGGTAGATCGACAGAAAAAGAGGGAAACAACGCAAGAACGATTAGGGTTTTGCTTAAAAATTTGAATGGATTGATACTAGTATAACATGTTTACCTTATGATGAGAATGAAAACAAGAATGAAACAAGATCAAGCCTTCCTTTGGTGGTTTTGAGGATCGACAGCAGCAGCACAAAAAAAAAAAAAAAAAAAAAAAAAACCCGAGACTTAGGTTTTTGAGAATTAGGGTTTGATGAGTTTTTGTGGTATTCGGTTATCACAAGGAAGGAAAACCGTGTGGTATTTTTGGGGGGTTTAATGGACCGAATTTGGGTTCTAGTTAGGAGATAATGTGGGCTTTTATCAAGTTATTTTGTTACAAAACGAATTTGGTCACGTTTCTAGTTAGTGTACACTTTGTGGCGTTTTGTATAAGTAACATAGGTTAGGATTTTAATTTGATTAGCATAAGTATTAGCTTAAGTAGTTTAATTTTAGGTAATATGGAATATATAACTTACATTAGGTGAAATACAATTTATGTTACTTGTATGATTTTTCTTAAGTTCTCAAAATTTTAATTCGAGGGCATTGTTGTCAATTCATATTATGTTAAATTTTTGGGTTTTACATTATTTGAACATTATTAGCTTTTTAAACAATAAACTTGCAATAAAGTAAAGAAGAAAAGGAAATAAGATAAATGAACTTTTATTAAAAATAGTAAAATGATTACAATACTTAAATGAAAACAGTAAAATAAGCTTAAATAAGCTGTTACAAATAAAAGCGACTAAAAATTAAGCATAAAAAAAAGAGCTCCAAGTGTGTGTGAAGAAGGTCCTATTTATAGCCTTCAAGGGCACTCTAGGGTTTCCATCCAATCCAATCCCGGCCTTTAATCCTTGATGTCGGCATCCTTTCCATGATCTCAGCCCTTCATCCAATCGCCACATACCATAGACCAATGGGGAGGCTTTAAATTGCCAACGAGGACTACTAATGAGCTCATTTCTGCTTACTTGGCATCTTCTAAAAGGGGAAGTCCACAGAACAATGTACCAAATAACCTAATAACTAATATTTTCATTCATACCATTAAAAACACCAGATACATTACAGACATGATCAACATTCCAGACATCCTAAATACATAACATACAATACTAACAATACCTTTTAAACTGATCATAACCTTTCTACCCCACAAACTACCACAAAAAACCCCAAGATTAACAAAGCTATTTAAACTTCCTTAATTATTTCAATTTCTTAAGTTTTTTGATAATCCTGGATTTCTCACCAGCACGTAAAGCAGTGGCATGACTCATCTGAATCACACGCCCCATTTCAGCAAAATCCTCTTGCTCCGCATCCTTTAAAGCAGCCAAACACTCATCCAGAACAGCGTCACTCATAAACTTCTTCAATTCAAAAATAATTTAATGCCTGTGCTCAACCCTAGTCTGTACTTCTTCAATCCTTTCATTGTAATTCTTTTCATCACCCCTGTATGCCTTCTTCTCTCGCGAAAAAATAGCATGAAGAACCCTATGAATTCGTCGATCACCAATTTGATGTGCAATCTTCAAACACTTTGGAAACTTAGGAGCCATACCGTTTGAATAATATACGTTTTTCTACTTGATAAGTTCTTATTACAGTATGCTTAATTAGGATTGACAAAACCCTATCTTTTCTATCCCGTTTACCCCCAAATTATCTAACCACAAAAAAAAAAAAAAAAAAAACTCCGATAGCCCAAAAACAATAAACAAACCTTAAGCCCAATTTTACCTTTTCTACACACAACACTTGCAAAAACATTAAACATACTAATACCGCAACACAATACTAAAAAATATATATATATATATATATATATATATATATATATATATATATATATATATATATATATATATATATATATATATATATATATATATATATATATATTTATACATTAACACAAATATTCCATGCGACAACAAATCATTCCCGCAGCAACGCGTGAGCACCTATACTCATTGTTAACCATGGTGCATTATTTTGTATCTTATTTGTGTATATATAACCTAAGGCATAAGACAAGTCCACTTCCAAAAAAAAGTAATCACGTATCACATTACCTATTATATATATATATATATATATATATATATATATATATATATATATATATATATAATATATATATATATATATATATATATATATAATATATATATATATATACTAAAAGGGGGGAGGTTGATCCCCTCCAAAGCCTTTTAATACTTATGTGTTCCTCTCCTATTGGTTGGTACCTCTTAGTGGCACAAATGGCATATATACATTGGCTATGTAAATAAATCTCGGTTTGCAAGCACTGTTTATGCAACTGTAATTCACTGTAGCATGCCTAAAACACGATTTATAACAACTCTACCGAAACTGTAGCCTCTATAGTTGGGGTTTTTTTTCTCCACTTCAGTTCTTCATCGTCCAGTTGGATCTTGCTCCGATTGTGATGCATTAAATGAGGGGTTATACTCAGGTCTGATTATCTTTGCATTTTCTTTTCTTATGTAAATGTATTGTTCTGTATTCTCAGTTCTTTTTTGTACCAGCCAATTAGGGTTTGTTAATTTTAGGTTTTATATATTTAGGTTTTTTCGCCTATTTATGGTTGATTATCATTTACTTTTTTTTAATTCATGATTTAATTTAGATGTTCGTTTAATTTTAATTTTTAATTGAAATTAGGGTTTTCTTAATTTGGGGATTTCCTTGATTTATTTTGCAGGTAACCCTGTTGAGGTGTCTATGATGTACATGTATACCACTTAGAGGTACCAACCTAATCTAAATGTATTGTTCTATATTTTTGGCTCTTTTTTTATCAACCAAATAAGGGTTATTAATTTGGGGTTTTATATATTTAGCTTTTTTCACCTGTTTATGCTTGATTATGATTTACTTTTTGTTAATTCATGATTTAATTTAGATGTTTGTTTTATTCTAATTTGTAATTGAAATTAGGGTTTTCTTAATTTGGGGATTTCCTGGATTTATTTTGCAGGTAATCCTGTTGAGGTCTCTATGATGTACATGTGTACTACTTAGAGGTACTAACCAATAGGAGATACACAACTAAGTGTTGGCTTCATTTTTAAAGGAAGCACCCTCTCCCCCTTTTAGTATATATATATATATATATATATATATATATAGTATATATATATACACTTAGGGTTTTCTTAATTTGGGGATTTCCTTGATTTGTTTTGCAGGTAACCCTATTGAGGTCTGTAATGTAACTTGCGTGTTTCACTTGGGTCTGATGATCCTATAAATCTGTTGTCTTGGTACGCCAAGTGGAAGGATGGTAGAGTGCGACAAAAAAGTTGCCTCCGCAACCTCCACGTGTGCAAACAGGACATACTATCAACTCTATTACACCAACTAACCAGGTGTTTTATGTGTGTGAGGTTTTGTCGTGCTTTTATCCACTGTGTTTTACTCTGCTATTATTTTGCCCCTAATAAGTATAGCGTCCTGAGATTAACTGTTGTGACTCATGTGTTTTTGTTGAGCTGCTTCATTAGCATTGATTGTAATTAGTCAATATCCTTCGCCATTTTCCTGTGTTTTTTTGTTGCCCTGATTTGTTCCAGGATAGTAATGGGATATGATGGTTATTTGTTCTCTGAATCCAATAATATTGATAATAGGAAGTCTGAACCCGTAGCTTGGTAGACCAATTGCTGGATGGTGTGATACCATACTTGGTATTGTGCAACCGCATTTATTTGTAGGCATGGTGGAATTCAGACTTTTTTTTACCCTTTTCTCAATTATAAATCTGAGACTAACAATTAATTGTATCAGTTTTGTGGTTTCAAGTTTTTAAATAGACTATTTTTACAGGATAGTAATGGGCTATGATGATCACCTGTTCTCTGAATCAAATGATATTGGTAATAGGAAGTCTGAACCAATAGCTTGGCAGGGCAATTACCGGATGGCGTAATAGCATACTTGCTATTGTGCAACCGCATTCATTTGCAGCCATGGTGGAATTCAGATTTTTTTTAAACTTTTTTTTTAATTACGAATCTGAGCCTAATGATCTGTTGTATCAGTTTTGTGGTTTCAAATTTTTATGATGATTACCTGTTCTCTGAATCAAATGATATCGATAATAGGAAGTCTGAACCCGTAGCTTGGCAGGGCAATTACCGGATGGCGTGATAGCATACTTGCTATTATGCAACCGCTTTTATTTGTAGCCATGGTGGAATTCAGACTTTTTTTTACCGTTTTTTCAATTACAAATCTGACCCTAATGATCTACTGTATCAGTTTTGTGTTTTAAATTTTTTTCACGGGGTGTCTTTATATATTGTCGGATCAGAAGATCAGCACTGTAGTTTGCTATTTTCCCAGGATAGTAATGGCCTATTGGTTGGTACCTTTAAGTGGCACACATGGCACTTATACATTGGGTATGTAAATAATTCTCGGTTTGCAAACACTGTTTAGGCAACTGTTTTTCACTGTTTAGTCAGTTGTTTTACACTGTAGCATGTAAAAAAAATTATTTCACAGCATTTTGTTGTGTACTGTAGCAGCTATATCCAGACTTCTTTTGTCCACTTCAGGTCTTCAGCGTCCAGGTGGACTCTGCCTCCATTGTGATTTATTAAATGAGGGTTGCAATGTTTTTGTTTCCTTATGAAGTTATATATCTTTTGTTATAGGTTTTTCCATTGAAAGATTCACCCAAAAGCTTCTCTTCTTTCTCTTTGTTCTTTTCAATCTGCCATCATTCCCTAGGGAGTTGTACTGTTGATCTTTGTTCTTTTGAATCTGCCATTACCCTTACGCCAAGTGGAAGGATGGTAGAGTGCGACAAAAAAGTTGCCTCCGCAACCTCCACGTTTGCAAACAGGACATACTAGAAAGTCTATTACACCGACTAAGCAGGTGTTGTTCATCAACAAAAAGAGATATTCAGTTTTGTGAGTTCAAATGTTTTAACGAGCTCTATTTTTCCAGGATAATAATGGGCTATGATGATTACCTGTTCTCTGAATCAAATGATATCGGTAATAGGAAGTCTGAACCCTTACCTTGGCAGGGCAATTACCGGATGGTGTGATAGCATACTTGCTATTATGCAACCGCTTTTATTTGCAGCCATGGTGGAATTCAAACTTTTTTTTACCCTTTTTCCAATTACAAATCAGAGCCTAATTATCTACTGTATCAGTTCTGTTACACTTTTGTGGTTTCGCTGTCTCTCAGTTCATTTGCCATGTTCCTACATAAGTAGAACAAACAAAAGATAAACATTGCTCTAATTTTTTTATGCGATACTCTATTATCATCATGCATTATCGTTGACTCATCATTGATCCTCTCTTACTACTTACTTTCTTTGGAGCACAAATTTTTGTTTCACTATATTTTAGTTCATTTGGCATATTGTTACATAACAGGAAAAACAAGAGATAGGTATTACTCTAATTTTTTTATGCGATAGTCTAATGTAAAACTGCTGCATTTGTATATCCATGCTTATGATATCTTAAATTTACAGGCTTAATCAACTGCGGTACACGACTGTGTTTAGAAATTTTTTTTACTGCCAGCAGCTTTTTTATTTGAATAACATGACTACATACTATGGAGACAAGCTAAGTATCAAAAATAGACAGAATATCAATGATGGATGTACCGACACCAAACACAGCTATTACTGATTTCGCATGGCGTGTGCATCCATCATTGATACTTTGTCAATATTTTTGTACCCCTCAAGTTTTCACGTTCACCTACCATAGTACATTATGCTTCAACTCAGATCAAGATCGGCTGTTGGTCAACTGTAGGTCGTTACTAGTTTTATTCACATTTATTTTCCTATAAAACTTCATTCGTTGCTTTACTTAGGGTAGGGCTATGATGATTCAGACCTATTTTCTGAGACTAATGAATTGGGTACTCAAAGATTGTAACCGTAACTTGGGATGGCAACGACTGGATGGCATCATTATGTAACCGTTTTTCTTTGCAGCCATGGCCGGTCATACATCTTTTTCACCCTGTTTGGTTATAAAATCTGAGCCTAATAACTGCCTTTGTATATGCATGATTATCATATTTTAAATTTAGAGTCTTACTCCACTGTAGTAGACGACCGCCTTTTAGGCATCTTGGCAGGTTCAGGGCTACAAAAGGTTCTGATAATCGGTCATCTGCATTTAACCATAAGAGCAACCACAGATGTTGTACATCGCTTGTCAATATTAGGAAATGAAGACTATCTGGTATTCTTTATTTTCCAATACTACCTGTTGATGTTTTGTGTCTGTCATGGTAAATTTTTTTCGCATATTCGTAACTGTAGTTATACAAAAGGCCCTGATCAACAATAGGGTACAATTCTAAAAGATATATGAGAAACAGAAGAGAATGGTGTGACAAGTGATTTGGTGCAAATGACTTCTTCGCACCATCCTCTTTTGTTTCCCATCTATCTTTCAGAATTGAACCGTATTATTGATCAGGACCTTTTGTTGAATTGCATTTGCGAATATGCGAAAACAAACTTACCATGACAGACACAGAACATCAACTTTTAGTATCGGCAAATAAAAATTACCAAATAGTCTTCATTTCCTAATATTGACATGCGATGTACATCATCTGTGGTTAATGTTATCGTTAAATGCAGACGACGGAGTATCAGAACCTTTTGTACCACTGAACCTGCCAAGATGCGTAAAACACAGTTGTGTTTGACATTGCTCATGTGCTTAAACTTTTTAACAACCTGCTATTTTTTTAGTCGAGTCAAAGGAGTTTCATATAATGCTTAATGATACCCTGTTTTCTCCAATTACAGCTTTGCACGCCAAGGTCTACTTTTTTTTTTTTTTTTTTTTTTTTTTTGCTGGATATCTATATAATGCATGAGGAATATACCAGGCAATGATAAAAGCCATTACTATTTTCTATTTTGGTAAGTGTAGCTTACCATAACCCGTGCCTTGGCATAATTATCAGATGGTTGCAGCCAACACCGATTTTGGGTACAACTTCTGTAATCGCTGAACTGAGCCTTATTATGTATATTATCATCATGCATTATCGTTAACCCATCATTGATCCTCTCTTACTACTTACTCTCTTTGGAACTCAAAACTTTTTGTTTCGCAGTGTCTCAGTTCATTTGCCATGTTGCTACATAACTAGAATAAACAAAAGATAAGTATTGCTAAAATTTACATACTTAATCCATTGTACTACATGAGTCCACTTATATTTTTTTGTTTTTTCCCTGCTAACAGGTTTTATATATTCAACAGGGTCACTGCATACTATGGAGACAAAGTAAATATAAAAAATAGACGGAATATCAATGATGGATGTACGGAGACCGAGCCGACCTATTACTGTATTCACATGGTCTGTGCATCCATCATTGATACTTTGTCAATATTTTTGTACCCCTCAAGTTTTCGCGCTCACCTACCTTAGTACATTATGCTTCAACTCAGATCAAGATCGGTTGTTGTTCAGCTGCCATATATATACTTCGTATATCTACCTTTCAAAGTTATAGAATTTAATTTTAGTAAATTTGAATTGGAAAATTAAAGATTCTGTGGCCATAAACTTACATATTAATATGTGTTCATGGGATTTAATTTGTAGTCTTTCATAGTAATCAATTGTTGAAATTTGATTTTGTCAAATTGATTAAGAGGTTCAAGTGAAATTTAAATGAATAGATGCATACAGAAGCAACGTATGTGAAATACCCTAATATATCTTCCCTTTTTTTTCCTGGATATCTATGTAATGCATGAGGAATATACCAGGCAATGATGAAAGTTGTTCTGTAATTGCTCACCTGAGCCTTATTATGTATATTATCATCATGCATTATCGTTTAACCATCATTGATCCTCTCTTACTACCTACTCTCTTTGGAATTCAAAACTTTTTTTGTTTCACAGTGCGTCGGTTCATTTTCCATGTTGCTACATAACTAGAACCAAGGTTTTCAAGATCGGGATCCTACATAAGATCATTTTCGTCTTTGCAAGATCGTGATCGTAAGATCGGATCGGGATCCTAAGATCCTACTATAATGCTATTTTTTAATGATCTTTGTAATATTATTCAAATCTACAAATTATTATATATTATAAATATGAAATTATATGAATATTTCATGAAAATGTTGTCATAAATTATGAATATGGAATATTTAAGAAGAATCACCTATTGTTTTTTAAATTATATAAAACCATAAACCATAAATTTGTAGTTTTTTAGTTTGCGGTTTGAGAAAAGTAAGATCGGACCGGAGTAGATCTTAAGATCCTATGGTCAAGATCGGGATCCTATAAGATCTTAAGCTTGTTAAGATCCTACGTAGGATCCGGATCGTTTTTGCTTCGTAGTATCGTAAAATCGTAAGATCCTAAGATCAGGATCGGGATCTTAACAACTATGACTAGAACAAAGAAAATACAAGTATTGCTAAGATTCACATGCTTACTCCACTGTACTACATGAGCCTGCTTTAATTTTTTTTTTCCCTGCTAGCAGGTTTTATATATTTAATAGCCAAATTGGATACTATGGAGATAAGCTAAATTTAAAAAATAGATGGAATATCAGTGATGGATGTACAGAGACCGAGTCGACCTATTACTGTATTCGCATGGTCTGTGCATCCATCAATGATACTTTGTCAATATTTTTGTCTCTCCTGCGCTTGCTTTTTGTCGGCAGACACTGATCATCACTCATTATACTATTGGCAAGAGACACCTTCATTTACTTTATGTGTCTGTTACAATGGTTATCTGCTTATCTAATTGGTCTACATTTTTATAGAAACTAAAATTATTTTATGCATGTTGGCAGGTTCAATCCCACAAAAGGATGTGATCACCGGTCGTGTGCATTTCGCCAAAGCTAGATGGGAAACTTAAGAGAATGCTGTGACAAGTGATTTGGTGCACATTACTTCTTCGCACCATCCTCTTTGTTACCCATCTATCTTTGGAAACTGCAGCCTATTGTTGATCAGAGCCTTTTGTGGAACTGCACCTGCAAATATACAACAACAAATTTGGTATGACAAACACGGAACATCCAGCTTAGATGGTTGCTCTTATCTTCCCCTCGAATTCCTTTTGCTATTTGAACGGGCTACCAATACGTCTGGTGCAGACCATTGTTTAAAGATCGTATAAATAACAAAAGGAATTTCAGGGGGAGGTAAGCGTTTCCACCTATGATTATTGGCACTGCTAATCTAATTGGTGTACATTTTTATAGAAACTTACCTACGCTCCATTTTCATTATCTAATTGGTGTTTATTTTTATAGACGCTCAAATTTTTTTATGCATGTTCACAGGTTCAGTCCCACAAAAGGGTCTAATCACCGGTCGTGTGCATTTCTGTAAAACCCCAAAATTTAACATAATCTGGAATGACTAAAATGCCCTCAAATTTTAAAATTTTAAGAACTTATGAAATTATGCAAGTAACATTATTTGAACTTAACTTAAGTTGCCAAACAAACTAAGTTAATATAAACCTTACTCTATAAATTAAAAGTTACAAGACAAATAAGTGTACAAAATTATCATTCTTCCATCTACAAATAAGCTAGGCGTTTGTATTTTTTTTTTGTGTACTAAGATCTCCAAATTTTCGGACCAAAGTAATTAGAAGAGATAATATCACTATTAAAATTGTATCCCACTAATTTAGGTGTTACCTTATTTGATTCCATCCTAAAACACGGCTTCAAGCCTAAAAACTCTCCCTCACTTCTCAATTATACGGTTCAAAAACAAAAACCAAAAGAAACCCTAAATCTCCCTCATCACAAAATTTGGCAGCCTCTCCCTTTGCTCTCCCATTCGATCCATTTGCTGCAGCCAAGGAAGATTTTGGTGTTCTTGATCTTGTTCTTGTCCAAGGTAATCATTCATGTCTACAAATTAATCCATTCGAATT
This sequence comes from Artemisia tridentata subsp. tridentata, assembly GCA_021014915.2. Lineage (NCBI taxonomy): Eukaryota > Viridiplantae > Streptophyta > Magnoliopsida > Asterales > Asteraceae > Artemisia > Artemisia tridentata. The sequence continues at coordinate 218,371,144 of CP139505.1, read as the reverse complement.
TATAATAAACCCTAATATACCTACAAACCACAAAGACGATTGCTGCTGCTCTTGTTGTTGTTGTTGTTGTTGTTGTTGTTGTTGTTTTTTTTTTTTTTTTTTTTTTTTTTTTTTCTGTCCGATTCAACACAGCAGAAATAGGAGGTGTTTTGTGGCCTTTAATTGATGTTAGATTCGTGTGTTTCCTGGTGCGAAGTGGTCTAGATCGTGGGTGTTAAAAGGGTGTCGAAGGGAGTGTTCTTGGCTAGGTTTCGGCTGCAGTTTCTGTGGTGGATCGACCCATTCTTTTCTTTGTTCTTTGATCACGCTACAAGGGTAACAATATCAATCCTTGTTCAATACCATCTTGATTGTTTGATTTTTGTACGTCCCCTTGATGTTCTTGTCGAAGTTCAACACACTTATGATAATAGAAAATGTCACATAAAATCACAACTTGGAATACTTGGAATATAAATCTTAAAAACCTAGTTAATGGATCGACCTAAGTATATGGATCTAAATTTAATTTGTTATGAACATGTTTATGATATGTATAAAATTAACCTAATGTGTTTTAGAATCGCATATGAAGACCTTGTGTGAAATTAATGAGTTCTTGAATTGGTTATCACATGAAATAATAAAAAACTTCTACTGATCTGGAAATTAATCCGATTTTATTCGATTGTAATTAAATGATGTGAACGTATATTTTGGTGTTTTAAGAGTCTAAAACTAAGTTCAATGAAATGGCTACCTGGGAAAATTTAGTTTGTAATTTTTGGAGGCCTGGAAGGTTACCTTTTGATTTTTGGAAAATTATGTGTCTGATCGGATTTGTGAGTCTGGAAAATCAGTCCGGGTTTTTGAATTTTAATTTCCAAACCATGTTGAATTAGGAGGTATATTACTTCCTGGAATTTTTATATATTTTTTTGAATTTTTCTTAAAAGGTTTTTAATTAATAACTTTTCGTATAGTAAAATTAATCAGAAATCTGGACGAGTTGGTTTAAGTGAATTTTAATCCATAGCTATGCTACTTAATAAAATCTGGAAAAATTAGATAAAATACTTAAGACATGTGAGCATCTCTGGGAATTTTTGGGAATTTTATTACTGAGTTCTTATACGGTTTACAATTTATAGAAAACTTAACAAATTCGTATATAAAACTGTGAGAAATTATAAAAGGTTAAAAAGGAAATTTAAAAGGTGTTTTGTGTTTATTTTATAAACTAAAGGGTTTAAATTGTTATTTGCTAAAACTAAAGGACTCAAATTGTGTGAACCTGTAACTTTAGAATATTTACATTAATTACCCTAATCTTATCTTAATGACATTATGAACCCTAAACTTGTGATAATTGCATAATGAACCCTAAAATTATAAAAACTACGTTATGAACCTTGAACTTATGTAAAGGGCATTATGAACCTTAACCTACTAACATGGTCATCTTAAATACTTTAAGTTGATAAACGGGAATGATAATAACTAAAGTTACTGAATATGTAAAGTTACCTAAGATGGAGAGAAACTAAAATGAAACCTCATGATTTAGAAACTATGAAACTATGAAATCATAAAGCTATGAAACTTATAAGTACACTTATAATTCGTGTAGATTCGCTGAGGCGGAAGTAATCCGGTGTCCTGTGATCTGTCTTTGGTTTGTTTTGCTATCAAATAAGGTACAGATATTCTGACCTTTCTTATAAGGTTTCTTATGACTCTTCTACATCTTTGATTTGTTTAGCTTCTGATTTTATACCTTTGCTATGATCCCTTTGTTTGACCCTTTGCTATGATCCCTTTGTTATGAACCTCTTATATGAACGTTTGCTATGAAACTTTGATTATGAACCTTTGATATGATTTTCTGAATCATTTGATATGAACCATTTGATATGAACCTTTTGATATGACACTCTGATTATGATATGATATCTGACTCTTAGTTTGATACCCGAGCCATTTCACTAGGCATGGGGGTTCCATGTCCGTGTCATTGATGCACCAATGGCATAACTCTAGTGTGGTTGAGTGATGTTCCACACCGTCCCTTATCTGTTATATGTTATGAGCTCAAGTATATGTTTGGCCACTATGTTATCTGCAGGGGCGTATGGATGCATCCTAGATCTGATCTGTTTAGTGGATTTAACTGTATATGATTTGATATGATTTGTCTGGTGACTGGTGCTTGTGTGCAATACACGCCTTTCACATATTTCTGGGAGCTAGCTACTCCATTTGAAGAATGAGGACACCCCTCATATTATCTGATTATCTGAGAGGTCTCCCCTCTATATGATTTGAAGATTTATGGTTACGATATGATATGGTCTGTTTCTGGGCTCGTGGTGGATTACTATCCTATCTTACCCTACTCTTATTACCTTTTCATTTGATTATACCTTCTGATATTTCCAGTGCACCATACCTCATATCTGTTTCATTATTGTTGCTTTGTATATGTATCTGTTCACTGAGCTTTTTAAGCTCAGCCGCATTTCTTTTCCTGCGGCAGGTTTTAGTAGGAAGCTGGGTTATGGGAAGAGAGTATTTCTGGACTTAGAAGACTTTGCTTTGTAGATGTGCTGGATTAGAGACAATTTGAAGAAGTTTCACTTTATTTAAACTTAGAAGTTATTATTGTACCTTGTATTTCAGATTTTTCCATCTGTAACCTTGAATTTCTTTGGTATTATTAAATCATATGTTTGTGTTTGTTCTGATTTGTCACCATAACGTAATACTTCTACCCTTGTCGGGTTGGGGTGTTACAATTATGGTATCAGAGCGACCAGGTTGCGATTTGTAATACTTTACCCTTGACCTGTGAAGTTTGGACCCCTAAGTTTCCACTGTAGGCGCTCATAAGACAACCTTTGAAAATTCACTTTAGGATTTCCCTGTAAGGACTTAAGTTATTACCGGTGAGGAATGGGTAGACTAAGACATCTATGTAAGTATCATTGTGTTAGGAATATGAATATTCAGCAGAAGACTCGGTCACCCCGAGTACTTATTAGTTCATCATAGCTAGTAGGATTATCAGTAATATTATTAGTAGTTTAGTTATTAATTACTATTGTGGAGTGGGTCGGGTCTTTACCCTCTGTCAGCTCGCTCCACAGTCCACTAGGGACATAATATGTAGTAGTATATATACCCCTTCCCACACATGGGAAGGGTTGGACCTTTTCAATCTAATACATTACAAGTTTCTTTCTCACTCTAAAAGGCTCCCACTTTCTCACTCTAAAACTCTTCTATTCGATCCAAACAAGCCTCACACAAGTGATTCTTGCATTGTGAATACCCTACAATTGGTATCAAGAGCCATGGTTAGGTCCATGAGAGTTGGTATTCACGGATTTGTGTAGTTCTTGAGGTTTTTCTTGTTGGTTCGATTTGTAGGTTTAAGTTTTCTTTTGGTTCGGTTTGTTTAGTAGCTTAAATTTCACTTTGTACTTTGTTTAGTGATTAGAGGTTGTTTTATCTTGTATTTGTGTAGTTCTTTAGGCTTTTTCTTGGTTAGATTTGTAGTTTGTTTAAGTTTTTTTTCGGTTTGATTAAGTAGCATAGATTTCATCTTTGTACTTTGTTTAGTGATTAGAAGTTGGTTTTCTTTGTACTTTCTAGCTTAAGAATAGTATTAGAGTGGTATTTAGTGTTTGGATTCACAGATCTAAGAACGGTGTGGTGATTTTGGGAAAATTCGTGGGTTGTAGTTGAGTTGTTCTTGGCAGCGGTTTGTCTGTTTTGGACGATTATTGGACTCGGTTTGTGTCAATTCTTGGACACGGTTTGTCCTATTACTCGTTTAGGCAAAAGGACAAAAGGCAGTGAAAGTGACGTGCCTGGGAGTTTGTGTCTACTCGGTTTGTCCCTGCTGCGCGTACTCGGTTTGTCCCTGCTGTGCATACTCGGTTTGTGTAGACTCGGTTTGTCTCTGAAGAATTTACTCGGTTTGTGTAAATTTACTCGGTTTGTGTCTACTCGGTTTGTCCCAGCTGCGTGTACTCAATTTGTGTAGACTCGGTTTGTCTCAGAGAAATTTACTCGGTTTGTACCTACTCGGTTTGTCCAAACTGCGTGTACTCGGTTTGTGTAGACTCGGTTTGTCCCTGAAGAACTTACTCGGTTTGTGTAAATTTACGAGGTTTGTGTCTACTCGGTTTTGTCCCAGCTGTGTGTACTCGGTTTGTGTAGACTCGGTTTGTCTCTGAAGAATTTACTCGGTTTGTGTCTACTCGGTTTGTCTCAGCTACGTAGACTCGGTTTGTCTCTGTTGGATCTACTCGGTTTGTCTCTCAGACTTGTATGCGGTTTGTGTCTTGGTGATTTTAGAAATTCCCGCGAAAGATTCAATTTCTCGGTTAAATCACAAGATCTGTAAAATCCCGTAGTTACTATGGCTACCACATCAAGTACATCATCAGATGATATTCAAGCAGCAGGATCTGACACTCGTCCACCTATGCTAGATAGGACGGATTATGAGTCTTGGGCACAACGAATAAGACTTTACTGCTTGGGAAAAGATAATGGTGTTAACATTCTTAAGTCAATTGACGAAGGACCTTATCAGATGGGTACCACCAGAGACGTTGTTACAACTGGTGAAGATGGGACTGTAACTTTGGGCATTGATAGACCTAGAAACTATAATGATCTTAATGAAGAAGAAAAGAAGAGGTATGATGCTGATATTAGAGCCTCAAACATAGTCATTCAAGGTCTTCCAAAGGATGTATACAAGCTCATCAATTTTAACACTGAAGCCAAGGCTGTGTGGGACAACGTTAAAATGTTGTTGGCAGGGTCAGAACTCACAAAGGAAGATCGTGAGTCACAGCTGTATGATGAGTTCGAGCATTTCAAAATGAACCCAGGAGAGAATATCACAGATTACTATGTGAGATTTCATAAGTTGGTGAATGATATGAGGATGATCAGAATGACTATGCCCAACATCCAACTTAACTCAAAGTTTGTGAACAACATGACTCCGGAATGGGACAGATTTGTTACTGCCGTCAAACTCAACAAAGGTTTAAGGGAGACTAACTATGAACAGCTGTATGCTTACCTGCAACAACATGAGAAGCATGCTGCCTATGATAGGGTGCTGAGAGAAAAGTTGAATCCTTCAACTGCAAATGACCCACTGGCATTCATGACAAACATACAACCAACAAACCAATCATCATCCAATCCAAGCTATCACCAACTTCACTCACAAGTACCTGCTATGAGTTCACAACTTGACTCAGGCTACTCTCAGACCGACAAAATGATTGACAACCTCACCAATCAAGTATCTCTACTAGTTCAACAGTTTCAAGCATCACTCCCTCAGACCAACAATCAGTTAAGGAATTCTTCCAACCCACGCAATCTAGCAATGGTGGAGGACGGGAAAATTGTGGTCCAGAATGTGCAAGGGAGAGCTGGTAGAAACATGGGTCGAGGTTATGTGCAGAATAGAGCAGGGAATGCCAATCAGGGGCAAGGGAAACAGATCAAGTGTTATAATTGTGGGGGGCTTGGACACATTGCTAGAAACTGCAATCAACCTAAACGTCCTCAGAACTCAGATTACTTCAAAGACAAGATGCTGTTAATGCAAGCTCAAGAAAATGGAGCTGTATTGGATGAGGAAGAGTTATTGTTCTTGGCAGGAGATGGAGGAAATACTTTTGATGAAGATGTGGATGAGAAACCTGTTCAGGATCTAGCACTTAATGATCCTAACATCTTCAAGGCAGATGACTGTGATGCATTTGACTCTGATGTGGATGATGAACCTACTGCTCAAACAATCTTCATGGCTAACTTGTCTTCCTTGGCCTCATCTCGTCAAGCTGGTCCTTCTAATGCATCCGTGATATCTGAAGTACTAAAAATTTATGACACATATAATATTGTCGAGGGACATCAGATTCCCGAAGAAGTACATCAGGCAGTTGTTTCTGACTCAAGTGATGTTGATATGGAAAATAGCAATATTGTCTCATATGAACAGTATTTGAATAGCAACAACTCGCTTGATGTACCAAATGGTGAATCCTTTGTCAATAATGATGTGTGTGCTATGAGTAATGTATGTGCCTTAGATAATGCGAGTAATGTAGATAATGCATGTGTGTACCATGAGAACCAATTGCCTGTCCCTGATAATAACTTGATCACTAGACTTAACATCTATAAAGAACAAGTTGCTATGTATGAACAGCGTGCTAAGTTTGAGCTTAATGATCGTGAGCAGAAATTAGAAGGTCAAATGAGTACACTTATTAAAGAGTCTAGAGTGCGAGAAGAAACATTAAAATTAGAGTTAAGTTCTTTGAAAAGTCAGCTAGAACAGTCTGTCAAACAGAAACAGGAAGCACAAAAGTGTGTAACAACACTTAAGCAAGAATTCAAACAAAAAGAAACAACTCTTTTAAATGATTTCTCTAAACTCAAGACGTTAAAAAATAAGCTTGAAGATAAGTTGTACACACAAAATCAAACCATACAAACTGCTCAAATGATTCATAAGCACAGAAAGTTGAGTGATAAGCATAGTAAAATCATGATAGGTGAACCAAAGTCAACCATCCTTAGGGGTATGCAAGTACTTCAACCAGCCCTATATGATGGTAATGTGATGATTAAGCCTATTCATGACCAACCTGAGCATATCTACACTGATGAAGAGGATGAGTTAAGTGATAAAACGAAAGAAAAAATGAATGAGAAAATGAGGGATCCCGAATGCATAGCCAGACGAATAATAATCAAACCCCATGATTATTATGAGGAAAATCGTTTGACTGTGTTTGCTCCTCAAAAGAAGTTAACACCTGAACAGATATTTTGGAAACAAGATAGTGAAAAACTTAAGGAAGATAAACTTAAGGCCAACACCCCCCTCATTCGAAAAGTTGCGTCCATAACGGTGTATCCTCCCAATACACCTAGGAATCTGGTGCCTTTGTCTCTTCCCACTGAATGCAAAACCTTTATTAGCTTATATGTGCTTTGGCAACTGTTTGCTGATTTTGATAAAACATGTAAGAAGAGAATCACACCAACCGGCATTACTGAGGGGGAAAGGTGTTTTGAACATGCAAAAAGGTGTTACTTAACTGAGGTCATGCCATTCTTTAAACTACTTAAAGAACATTTTGAAGGGTTGCAAACTGCCCTTAAAGCCGAAAGAAAAGAAATGGAAGTAGTGTTTAAAGACATGGAAAATGAGGTGAATGAATATGCAATAGAACTTAAGAGTCGTGAGATTGAAAGAAAAAACATACTCATCACTAATGACAACTTGATTGCTAAATGTATTGCACAAGATGTATTTTACACTGTCACTGATTCTGCATTGTCTGCTTGTCAATTTAATGAGTATGCTATTGCGTTAAATGTCACCCAGAATCGTGTTGTTGAGCTTGAGGGGGAGAATTTGAAATTGCTTGAAAAAATTCAAAATGATGACCATGATAACATGGTTAAACGTTTTTCAAAACTAGAAGTTGATTATCTGAATTTGCAACTCAAACATCAACACTTAGAAGAAAAATGCAAAATATCAAATGTCAAGACATCCTCGGATGCTCCTGAGTTTGATACTTATTTTGAATTAAGCAAACGAGATGAGACAATTCAAGCTCACACGAACACGATTCGACTGCTGAGGGCCCAAATTGCCCAATTGAAATCCAACAAGTGTGAAGTATATGGCACCAATAAACCTTCGTCTTCAGATTCTCAGAATTTTCAATATCAAAACACCATAAATAAGTTACATTATGAAAATGAGTGTTATCGAGAAGAAAATTCAAAGGTTAAACAACATTTCAAAGAGTTATATGATTCTATTAAAGTTACAAGAAGCAATCATAATGATCAAATAACCTCTTTGACAAATGAAATTGAGAATCTTAAGGCTCGGGTGAAAGGTAAAATGCCATGCACCACTTGTAATTGTGATACACCAAAGGCTACTGATTGTAAAAAGTATGATGTTGATGTTGGGCGTATTCCGTTTAAGCTTAGAAATAACAGCCTTGCCCATCAAACATATCTAGATCATCTTAGAGAAGGTCTTGACACACTTCGTGAGGTAGTTGAAGAGGATAGGAATGATAAGCCACTTGATCAAGCAGTTGTCTATGCATGCAAACTCACGAAAAGGATTCAGGAAAACTTAGAATATGCCATAGGCTCAATTCCTAAGTTTAGAGGCCATAGAGATAGATTTGTTGCATCATCATCCAATGTTGTGAACAAGCATGTAGCCTTTGACCTACCACCCAAAACATCAGAACCCAACACATCATTATCAGGAAGGCATGTGACAGAAAAACAAACTAATGTTACCTTCGATGCTTCTACAGGAGTAAAAAGTGACACCCAAGCTAGCGGGTCAAGGTCTAGAGGAAATGACAGAAAGGATATGACTGCGCCAGCTAAGAATGATCACTTGAAGAATGTAGAAGCCCAACCTAGGAACAATAAGTTTACAATGAGTAGGATGAATCGTGTTGATTCTAGTATCAAAAGTACTGTAATTAATTCGAATTCTAATGCTATCTGTAAAACTTGCGACAATTGTTTAATTTCTGCTAATCATGATGAATGTGTTGTGTCCTTCCTGATGTCTTCTGCATCATCCCATGTTAAGAATGGTAGGATATCTGAAGCATGCAAAAAGGTTTGGAAAGCAACAGGAAAAACATTTGCTAGCGTAGGCTATCAATGGAGACCCACTGGAAGGAAATTCAATTTAGGAAAACAGTGCACGTTACCTAAAATGAATAAGCATAAAATTGTAAAAGTTAAGGAATGGAGACCCACTGGAAGGAAATTCAATTTAGGAAAACAGAGACCATTACCTAAAATGAATATGCATAAAATTGTGAAGAATAAGGAATGGAGACCAACTGGTAGAATCTTGCCTTTAGAATCACAATGCCTTCCATCTAGGTCTTGTCCTGTCTCAAGTTCTGTCTCCACAGTAAAGATAATAGCATCTGTGAAATCTGTGGTTCCTGAATATGTGTGTGCTGACCAAATGGACCCCAATTGCACTTGGGGATCCACATTTTTCAGTTATCCATTGTTGTCTGGTTTCAAATGCAGGTCGTACAAATCGTCCTGTGGTATTTGGACTCAGGCTGCTCAAAACATATGACTGGAGATCGCTCACGGCTCAAGAACTTCGTGAAAAAGTTTATCGGGACAGTTAGATTTGGGAACGACCACTTTGGTGCTATTATGGGTTATGGAGATTATGTGTTTGGTAATAGTGTAATCTCAAGGGTATATTATGTGGAAGGACTAGGACACAATCTGTTTTCTGTGGGTCAATTTTGTGATTCAGATCTGGAAGTGGCTTTCAGAAAGTATACATGTTTCGTCAGAGAATTGGATGGTTTAGATCTCCTCAAGGGCAGTCGGGGCACCAATCTATACACCATCTCAATTGAAGAAATGTTGAAGTCCTCTCCAATATGCTTGCTTTCTAAAGCCTCTAAAACAAAATCATGGCTGTGGCATCGTCGTTTGAACCACTTGAACTTCGGTACCATAAATAATCTTTCCCGTAAAGATCTTGTTAGAGGGATGCCCAGACTGAAATATGAGAAAGATCATCTCTGCTCTGCATGTCAACTGGGTAAAAGCAAGAAACAAACCCACAAGCCTAAAACCGTCAACACCAACTTGGAAGTTCTTCACACCCTCCACATGGACTTGTGCGGTCCAATGAGAATACAAACCATAAATGGAAAGAAGTATGTTCTGGTGATAGTAGATGATTATTCTCGGTTCACATGGGTAAAGTTTTTGAGAACCAAGGACGAAACTCCAGAGGTTATCATTAAACTGATAAAACAGCTGCAAGTAAGGCTAGATAAAACTGTCAGAATCATCCGCACAGATAATGGTACTGAGTTTGTTAACCAACAACTCCGTAATTTCTATGAAAGTATTGGCATCACGCATCAGAAAAGTATCCCTCGCACGCCTCAACAGAACGGGGTGGTTGAACGAAGGAACCGTACTCTGGTGGAGGCTGCAAGAACCATGCTTATATTTTCAAAGACACCGATGTTTCTCTGGGCAGAAGCTATTGCAACAGCATGTTACACTCAAAACCGATCCCTAATTCATCCGGTTCATGAGAAGACTCCCTTCGAGTTAATTCATAACAAGAAACCAGATCTTTCCTTTCTGCGTGTGTTTGGTGCTCTTTGCTATCCAACTAACGATAGTCAAGACTTGGGAAAATTAAGAGCTAAAGCAGATATAGGTATTTTCGTTGGATACGCACCAGACAGTAAAGGGTATCGAATCTACAATAAAAGGACCCGTAAAATCATGGAAACCATTCATGTTACGTTCGATGAGCTGAGTGAGCTACCTGTTTCAGGACAAATCAGTTCTGGACCCGATCTTCACCTTTTGTCTCCTGGACCCATTAGTTCAGGACTTGTACAGAATTCCACGCCTGCAGATTCTTATGTGCCACCTACATGTGAGGAGTTGAAGAAGTTATTCGATCCCATGTTTGATGAATACTTTGAGCCAACAAATGGAACCATCCCGAGTGAATCAGCTGTAATTCCTATGGATGAGGTTCAAGCCCCACAAGATTCAGAAGGACCTGCAGCTTCAGTATCAGTCAGTCACAATGCTCCTGCTGCCAGTCAATCGCCTTCGTCATCAAACACTCAAACTTCTCCAGTAATGCAAGAATCTTCAGATAATAACTCTTTGGAAGTTAATCCTTTTGCTCCTGTTGAAGAGGCTCCTTTTGAAAACATATTTGCTCCTGAACATTCATCAGACACATCCTTACTTGAAGATCACAGCACTGCTTCGTCTGTTCACAACCATCAACCTCACGACCATCTCAGGAAATGGACCAGTGATCATCCAATCGACAACATCATAGGCAATCCCTCACGTCCAGTATCCACTCGTAATCAACTAGCCACTGATGCACTATGGTGCTTCTTCAATTCCGTACTGTCTAAAGTTGAACCAAAAGATGCCAAAGAAGCAATGACTAAAGATTGCTGGTTCCAGGCTATGCAGGATGAAATCCATGAATTTGATCGACTTGAAGTATGGGAATTAGTGCCTCCTCCTGAGCGTGCAATGATCATTGCTTTAAAGTGGATCTTCAAAGTGAAGCTTGACGAGTATGGTGATGTCTTAAAGAACAAGGCACGGCTAGTTGCTAAAGGGTTTAGACAAGAAGAGGGCATTGATTTTGAAGAATCGTTTGCTCCGGTTGCTAGAATTGAAGCTATAAGAATCTTCCTAGCTAATGCGGCTAGTCGTAATATGATAGTCTACCAGATGGATGTCAAAACGGCATTCTTGAATGGTGACTTAAAGGAAGAAGTTTACGTGAGTCAACCTGAAGGATTCGTGGATGCTGAACACCCTACTCATGTTTACCACTTGAAGAAGGCTCTTTATGGGCTAAAACAGGCGCCAAGGGCATGGTACGATACATTGTCCAAGTTCCTCCTAGCAAACAGATTCTCCAAGGGTGTTGTTGATCCTACACTATTCACCAGGAAGTCAAGAAACCATCTACTGCTAGTTCAGATATATGTAGATGATATCATCTTTGCTTCAACAGATCCTGGTGAATGTGATAGTTTCTCAAAGGAGATGAATTCCAAATTCCAAATGTCCATGATGGGACAAATGTCATTCTTCTTAGGACTACAAGTTTCTCAAAGTCCCGGAGGCATATTCATCAATCAATCCAAATACGCCAACGAGATCCTGAAAAAGTTTGGATTCCATTCAAGTGAACCTGTTGACACTCCCATGGTTGATAGAACGAAGCTGGATGAAGATCCTTCAGGGATTCCAGTTGATATCACACAGTATCGAAGCATGATTGGATCTTTGATGTACATCACGGCTAGCAGACCAGATCTTCTGTTTGCTGTGTGTATGTGTGCTCGGTATCAATCCAGACCAACCAAGAAGCATGTTGAAGCAGTGAAAAGGATCTTCCGATATCTTCAAGGCACGGTTCATATGGGTCTCTGGTATCCTAAGGACACTGCAATGGAGTTAACGGCATACGCAGATGCTGATCATGCGGGATGTCAAGACACTCGTCGAAGTACTTCAGGAGGAGCTCAATTTTTAGGGGAAAAGTTGGTTAGTTGGTCTTCTAAGAAGCAGATGAGTACTTCCATATCATCTACTGAAGCTGAGTACATTGCTATGTCTGCTTGCTGTGCACAAATCCTTTGGATGCGATCACAGCTTTCGGACTATGGATTCTCATACAACAAAATTCCCCTATATTGTGACAACAAAAGCGCCATTGCTCTTTGTTGTAACAATGTTCAGCACTCCAGGTCAAAACACATCGACATCAGGCATCACTTCATCAGGGAACAAGTGGAAAAAGGAATTGTGGAACTATACTTCGTGAGGACAGAGTTTCAGTTAGCTGACATCTTTACCAAGGCCCTCCCAAGAGAAAGGTTTCAGTTTATTCTCCCACGCCTTGGCATGAAAAGCATGACTCCTGAAACCCTCAAGTGTCTTCAGGAAGAAAAGGAGGAGTAAAGGATTGTCTTCTGATATCCTTGTACATAGTTGTATATACCTTAAATCAAAAAGAAAAATACAAAAATATAAAATCTATAAAAAACCATAAAAATCGAAAAATCAGAAAATACCAAAAATAGTCCTACCTAGGCATGTCTTCTGTTTATCGATAACATTTACGGATCTAGAAATGTCATTCAACAATGGCACGGATTCTTAAATGAAGCTCGAGCAGAAGTTATACTAATCAGTTAAAACATGTCTTAATGGCTTGCAGTTACTTCATACTGCAACCCGCACTGTACAATGGGGAAAGCATGTCGCCAATAAGACAGCTGTTCCTCCAACCGGGTGATGTTCACCTGGGCATGGATTACTTTATATCCATGTTCTCCCGACTTGATGTACGTTTCAGTGCGTCATTTCGTGTATTAGAAGAGAAGTCTTCTTTACATCAGACTCGTTATCTTGTTTGATTCTTCAAGAGAGTCTTGATGTTACACAAGGTGGTCAATTGACTTAAATTTTCAAATTTCTGACACCTTACCAAATTTGTGCAACATCAGTAGTGACACTCTCTCGTTGTTTCAGGGGGAGCATCGTATGCTCCTAAATCAGAATACATTTAAACCTGACCACATTTTCTCCCAAATTTTTCTAAAACGTATTTAAATCAATTGGGATCACAAATCTCAAATGGTTTGAAATTTTTGATCGGGGGAGAGAATGTGATTTAAATAGGAAATTCTGATAAAATGTGATGATTTGGAAATTAATGTAAGCTCTCCCGTATGTGCTAAACCATTTTGCATATCAAGGCACATACTGAGGGGGAGCAAAATGTTTTGGTCATAAAAGCAAGCTCTTCCATATGTGCTAAAATCTTTCGTATATCGATGCACATATTGAGGGGGAGCAAATGGTTTTTACAAAACAAAGGATTTGGCATAACATGAGATCGAGGCTCAGACTTCACCTAAGAATTGACGAAACTTGAATTGTCATCAATCGAAAGGATACGTCTTGGCCGGGTAATAATTTCAAGCTGGTCTAACCAGTGATGTAAGCGTGTCTCGAAAAAGATGTATCTGAGTAGAGTGTACCGTTTCGAGAAACTTTCTATGGACTTGACCAGGACGGGTAATAATTTCAAGCTGGTCTAACCAGTGATGTAAGCGTGTCTCGAATCGGTCATGTTCACTGAAAGTGGATCAATTCAAAAAGGTGCGAGCTCTACCTAACATGTGCAAATTTATAAAACAATCTACCGAGCACATGTTGAGGGGGAGCATTTGAAAAATATATAACTCTCAAGTGTTTGCAAAAAAAATATGTTTCAGAATCATGAACACTTGGAGAGATTTTTCAAAGATTTGGTTTGGCAATCGTGGATGAATACCAAAGACCGACCATTTTAATTAATGCATGGAGTTATAAGGATGGTTAGGTAAGATTCAAGTTCCCACAATCCCGCCAGAGCCGGAGGGATCTACCCAGGGACAATCCACTAGTTAGTGTAGAAGTCCTTAGGTATGATTAAAAAGGAGAAAAGTGAATGAGGGAAGAGTGCTGACTGAGATGGAGCTAACACTGGAACAAACCCAACAAGGTGTTAGTTATGAAGTCTCGGTAAGCACTGAAGGGGTTGAAGAATGAAAAAGAATTGTAAAGAGAAAGGGTGAAAAGAAATAGCCCTCCTTACAACTTAGGTAGAAACCGGGTCAATACATATGCTGTCAGAATCACTTAGTTGATTGCTGGCATTGAAGACAAAGTATCATGGACCCAGTGATACGCTGCACAACCCTCCCTAGCCACTCAAGGTCCCTCAAAGGATTCTTGTTTCAATTGTCACGGAGTTCAATACATTCCTATCGTCTCTCTCACTCCGAGTTAGATGATATTGAAAAGGTGGCAGTCCTCTCCAGCCTCCGATCACCAAATCAAAAACGCACAATTGAGTCTAGAGCCACGAGATGCATAATAAGATCTCATAGGGACACGAATCATTTCTACACTGGTTGTTCAACATTAAGGACTCCAGTTGTAATCTCATGAGTCCTACGCAGATCTTAGCAATCTGCCAGAACATTTATGAGAGAATTTACTTATGTAATTCTCAATGATTGAATGGAAATTCCTGCCAGGGTCAACATCAAGCAGCCCTGAAAGCAGGTCACTTCGGTAAATCCTCGTGGATTACGCTTAGTGGTCGCGGCGGTTTCAACCGGTCTACAGTCGTGGAGTGATCTCCAGCGACTCACCTATTCGTTGATTTACTACGGTAAAATCTTAAAAAGCCCTCTGTGGGTTTTCGATTAGGAACGGTCTTGGTAAGGATTAGAGAGAGTTTTCACAATATGCTGTTGACTATCTCGAAGTCCAAACTTGTAAGTACCGGTCGAATTATTGCTAACTGTCGTATGCAGGAACTTCTGGCGATTGTAGCAGTGGAATGCTGTAGCTGGTTGCTGTTGTAGCTGGTTGCAGAAAAGATGCCAATCCATCACCACATGTTCACACTACATCATCATCAAAGAAGTCATGATCACCCTAAAAGACCTTCAACACAGCTTCTGCTTACTCTGATGCTGAAGATCATGACCCTATATCATGTGAGCATGTCAGCTCTAAGTATATTTCATCACATGGAGTAATACTACAGAAAGATGACTTGAAGACTCAAGTGGGATGATACGTTCACAGATTAATCAAAGTTCATCCAAGACAATAGAGAAGTCATTTTCAGATCACTGATGTTTGCACAACAATCTATGACATTGAAGATTTAATGAGTACGAGCTATGATGTCAAGATCCAAGGAAGAAGTGCTGAAATTCAGAACATTACTTCTGGGGTGACCTCCCTTAGGGGGAGATTGTTAGGAATATGAATATTCAACAGAAGACTCGGTCACCCCGAGTACTTATTAGTTCATCATAGCTAGTAGGATTATCAGTAATATTATTAGTAGTTTAGTTATTAATTACTATTGTGGAGTGGGTCGGGTCTTTACCCTCTGTCAGCTCGCTCCACAGTCCACTAGGGACATAATATGTAGTAGTATATATACCCCTTCCCACACATGGGAAGGGTTGGACCTTTTCAATCTAATACATTACAAGTTTCTTTCTCTCTCTAAAAGGCTCCCACTTTCTCACTCTAAAACTCTTCTATTCGATCCAAACAAGCCTCACACAAGTGATTCTTGCATTGTGAATACCCTACACATTGCTTCCGCATCACTCTGATTCGTGCCTCTCCCTTAGTTAAGCCTTATAAGAACTTTTGTTTCAGAAGTTAGAAAGTTTTGCAACCTAAGTTTAGTAACCAAGTAAGTTTGGAATACCTCGGAGAACTACATGGATATCTTACACCAATTAAGTTTCACTTTCAGATTCTGATCTCCACCTCCGATTTGTTTGATAAGCTGTTTGACACCTTTTCGACCATATCGTAGGTCATTCAACCATAATGTGTTCGACACCTTCTTGGAATTCATTACTTATGCTGGGTATAAATGTATCATCCGATACTACTTAACCTTGTATGATCCATTACTACTCCTATGAGAATTCAAGTAATTATTAACCACGAATATAGGAAGTTTTGTTCCCTCCCTTTGAATGATGAACTTTGTTTTGCCAGCCATTTCTTTTGGAAGAATATGATGTAATACTACCTCCGTATGGATTTGTTAACTAAGCATGATGATGCTGATAATTGAGATTCCGTACATCTTACTTTTGACAATTATACGACGTTCGTATTACCAATGATACACATCCTACCTGCTACTTATGCTAAGAAGCTAACAAATCCCCACACCTTGAACTGTTCGTTTATCCATCTCAACACTTTTATTGAACCACGTACTTGATTATGATATATGAACTATCTGTCTGATTTGACGACTGTATTCGTTCTATGAATCTGTTGACCTTGATATGTCTGATTGTACAGTCTTTTAGTTATGGTTTGGGTGGCTATTTGTGAAGCTACCATAGACTACCGTATCTGAAATGTGACCTTTAACAATCTGCTTCACCCTATTTCGTTATGATGACTCTCTACACTTGAATCTGCTAAAATTTCTACCACTATGGAAGCACCAATCCTGAACTCATATGATTATCAAGTTTTCCTGAAAACCATTATTATCCACCCTTGGAAAGTTCTGCCATTTGAAAATATTTCGTTGTACGAAGATTTTCCGGTATTCTCTGATGAACCTTTTGTACTCCTTCCGACTTGGGAAGTAGAGTGAGCATTGAACTGATCTCAGTTGAAGAAACCATGGTGCCATAAAAGTTGAGAGATGAAAGGAGCTGATGGAATATGATTTTTGTTCACCTCAGTGATTCTCTTTGGATGCTCTTGTTGGTTTATGAAGAAAAAGAGAGAAGTATGCGTCGGCATATTGACTATCGTAAACGAAACCGTACCATTATCAGAAATCATTATCCATTTCCGCGTATCAATGATTGATTTGGTCTTCCTTTGAAATTCCGTATCTGATTGCATCATTTTAGATTTGAAGGACTGAAGAAGCAACCACAAGAACTTCTAAGAAGGGGGTTAACTAACCGAGAGTAACCTCTGTGAAGTATTTCAGTTTTATTTGTGAAGAAGAAGGAAGGCGACGTGAAGTATAGGTGAATGTGTTCCCTAAATGATTTCAGAGACTGTCTTTGCACTCGTTATAACCTTATGAGTTTGAATGATGCCAATAGTGTCGGCTAGAATAATCATGTTTTCGCGTGTTTTGGACAAATTGTCATAGTATGACATTGTGTTATGTTCAAAAACGAAAGAAGAACATAGAGATTATTGGCAGGATGACCCTTTGTTCTGGAAGAGAAATTTGATTGACGTTCAGAGCTCTTAGTAGACAACACTACCCTGTATAAGGTGAAGACGGAGTTTCCCACAGAAACGATCAAGATCGAAGACAATTATCAGCGTTAGAAACCTGGTGGGAGAATAGTAGAAGATGGTTGCGACAAGTGTTACCTTAGAAGAAGCACCTAAGAAGAAGAGAGGAACTGGGATAGTACTCGACTACACATCATGCAACACGTGAAGATTGCAGCTCGGGCATCAAGACAACCAGATAGTAAGAGACGAATCGTTCAACACATAACCTGGAGCTATGCTGGAAGACCTGTCTAAGACGCGCAGTCTTGCTTCTCTATTCATTTTAGTTGTACTAAGATGAATTAAGAGCAGAAGCAGACTTGCGGATGGAGGGACGCACGATGATCGTGTCAGAGACTGCCGTTACAACATCACCATATCAAGAAGAGTTGCTGAAGGCTTGAGGAATCAGACTCAAGTTTGTAATTCCTTTTCACCATGAGATAAGATGGACAAACATAAATGAACCACTCCAACTTGGAAGAAATTTTAAAATTAGTATTTGAATGGACGAATTTTGAAGCGGACATTTGTGTTTAGACGAGATGATTCTGTGAATGATGAAGCTATCGATGACGTAATTCGTTTCCTCTCAACCTACTTAAATTCCGTTACCTGATAATGAAGTCCTTTGAATGATTTGGGTTTCTCTGTTAGTAATTCCGTTCTATGTTCACTCTGCGTTTGTTGAGTAATGAGTGGTATGGAGTTTTGACGAATTATGGAAGGAACCTTGCGATTATGTTCCAGAAAGGACGGATGTTGAAGTAACCACTTATATTGGCTGAGTTGATTTCGGCGAGTTATGAAGTATTGACGCTATTGACGACGTACCTAAGTTCTGATTGACATTCTCGGATTTCCGTTACTCTTCGAGTATTTTCGTTCTCTTAGTTATGTTGCTTGATTTTGGGGACCTCTGAGACTGTAGGTGGACTAGGTGGATTAAGATAAGTGGTTTTGTTCACGACTTGAAATAAAGTATGACCATCGTGAGGGCATATTTATGTGATGCCAGTATTATGACGTCTGGCCAGCGTGATAATACTTACATCATATAACGTGCACTCGTTGTGGGCATAGGATATTTCGAGAAGTGCCTTAGAAGCCTTAGAATTTCTGATATCTGTTTGAGATCATCCGCGTTTAGTGAGACTTTAGGTTCATTCTATCTATACGCGTAATCTGCCTTCGCCGTTATACGATTTGATACGTTTGGATTCTCGACACGCGTTTTGCTGACCTCTGCACTTCCAATAAGAATCTTAGGTACTGTTGTAGGGCCTCCTGCCGGTTGATGTTATCGACAATCTATTTTGGTTTGTACGTACTCATCTGATTTGTCTAATCAAATTCTATGGACGGCATATCCGTCAAAATCCTACGAATTCCCGGTATCTCTCCCGAGAGAATGCGATTATCATCTGTTAAGTTGAGTATACTATTCTTTTGATCTGGATTCAGTATGGTATGTCCTTTCTAAAGAAACCGAAACTATTTTGATCATCAAGATAGAGTCATGAGAAACGAGTATCCGCATTTCCGTTTCCGGTCCGTTGTGCTTCCGTTTCGTTTCACTTCAATTTTCGAGGACGAAAATTTTTTTTTAGAAGGGAAGAGTTGTAAAACCCCAAAATTTAACATAATCTGGAATGACTAAAATGCCCTCAAATTTTAAAATTTTAAGAACTTATGAAATTATGCAAGTAACATTATTTGAACTTAACTTAAGTTGCCAAACAAACTAAGTTAATATAAACCTTACTCTATAAATTAAAAGTTACAAGACAAATAAGTGTACAAAATTATCATTCTTCCATCTACAAATAAGCTAGGCGTTTGTATTTTTTTTTTTGTGTACTAAGATCTCCAAATTTTCGGACCAAAGTAATTAGAAGAGATAATATCACTATTAAAATTGTATCCCACTAATTTAGGTGTTACCTTATTTGATTCCATCCTAAAACACGGCTTCAAGCCTAAAAACTCTCCCTCACTTCTCAATTATACGGTTCAAAAACAAAAACCAAAAGAAACCCTAAATCTCCCTCATCACAAAATTTGGCTGCCTCTCCCTTTGCTCTCCCATTCGATCCATTTGCTGCAGCCAAGGAAGATTTTGGTGTTCTTGATCTTGTTCTTGTCCAAGGTAATCATTCATGTCTACAAATTAATCCATTCGAATTTATAATAAGCCCTAATATACCTACAAACCACAAAGACGATTGCTGCTGCTCTTGTTGTTGTTGTTGTTTTTTTTTTTTTTTTTTTTTTTTTTTTTTTTTTTTTTTTTTTTTTTTTCTGTCCGATTCAACACAGCAGAAATAGGAGGTGTTTTGTGGCCTTTAATTGATGTTAGAGTCGTGTGTTTCCTGGTGCGAAGTGGTCTAGATCGTGGGTGTTAAAAGGGTGTCGAAGGGAGTGTTCTTGGCTAGGTTTCGGCTGCAGTTTCTGTGGTGGATCGACCCATTCTTTTCTTTGTTCTTTGATCACGCTACAAGGGTAACAATATCAATCCTTGTTCAATACCATCTTGATTGTTTGATTTTTGTACGTCCCCTTGATGTTCTTGTCGAAGTTCAACACACTTATGATAATAGAAAATGTCACATAAAATCACAACTTGGAATACTTGGAATATAAATCTTAAAAACCTAGTTAATGGATCGACCTAAGTATATGGATCTAAATTTAATTTGTTATGAACATGTTTATGATATGTATAAAATTAACCTAATGTGTTTTAGAATCGCATATGAAGACCTTGTGTGAAATTAATGAGTTCTTGAATTGGTTATCACATGAAATAATAAAAAACTGCTACTGATCTGGAAATTAATCCGACTTTATTCGATTGTAATTAAATGATGTGAACGTGTATTTTGGTGTTTCTGGAGTCTAGAACTAAATTCAATGAAATATCTATCTGGGAAAATTTAGTTTGTAATTTTTGGAGGCCTGGAAGGTTATCTTTTGATTTTTGGAAAATTATGTGTCTGATCGGATTTGTGAGTCTGGAAAATTAGTCCGGGTTTTTAAATTTTAATTTCCAAACCATGTTGAATTAGGAGGTGTCCTTTGAACTGGGAAATATTCAGGATGTATATTACTTCCTGGAATTTTTGTAGATTTTTGTGAATTTTTCTTAAAAGGTTTTTAATTAATAACTTTTCGTATAGTAAAATTAATCAGAAATCTGGACGAGTTGGTTTAAGTGAATTTTAATCCATAGCTATGCTACTTAATAAAATCTGGAAAAATTAGATAAAATACTTAAGACATGTGAGCATCTCTGGGAATTTTTGGGAATTTTATTACTGAGTTCTTATATGGTTTACAATTTAAAGAAAACTTAACAAATTCGTATATAAAACTGTGAGAAATTATAAAAGGTTAAAAAGGAAATTTAAAAGGTATTTTGTGTTTATTTTATAAACTAAAGGGTTTAAATTGTTATTTGCTAAAAATAAAGGACTCAACTTGTGTGAAACTGTAACTTTAGAATATTCACATTAACTACCCTAATCTTATCTTAATGACATTATGAACCCTAAACTTGTGATAATTGCATAATGAACCCTAAAATTATAAAAACTACATTATGAACCTTGAAATTCTGTAAAGGGCATTATGAACCTTAACCTACTAACATGGTCATCTTAAATACTTTAAGTTGATAAACGGGAATGATAATAACTAAAGTTACTGAATATGTAAAGTTACCTAAGATGGAGAGAAACTAAAATGAAACCTCATGATTTAGAAACTATGAAACTATGAAATCATAAAGCTATGAAACTTATAAGTACACTTATAATTCGTGTAGATTCGCTGAGGCGGGAGTAATCCGGTGTCCTGTGATCTGTCTTTGGTTTGTTTTGCTATCAAATAAGGTACAGATATTCTGACCTTTCTTATAAGGTTTCTTATGACTCTTCTACATCTTTGATTTGTTTAGCTTCTGATTTGATACCTTTGCTATGATCCCTTTGTTTGACCCTTTGCTATGATCCCTTTGTTATGAACCTCTGATATGAACCTTTGCTATGAAACTTTGATTATGAACCTTTGATATGATCTTCTGAATCATTTGATATGAACCTTTTGATATGACACTCTGATTATGATATGATATCTGACTCTCAGTTTGATACCCGAGCCATTTCACTAGGCATGGGGGTTCCATGTCCGTTTCATTGATGCACCAATGGCATGACTCTAGTGTGGTTGAGTGATGTTCCACACCGTCCCTTATCTGTTATATGTTATGAGCTCAAGTATATGTTTGGCCACTATGTTATCTGCAGGGGCGTATCGATGCATCCTAGATCTGATCTGTTTAGTGGATTTAACTGTATATGATTTGATATGATTTGTCTGGTGATTGGTGCTTGTGTGCAATACACGCCTTTCACATATTTTTGGGAGCTAGCTACTCCATTTGAAGAATGAGGACACCCCTCATATTATCTGATTATCTGAGAGGTCTCCCCTCTATATGATTTGAAGATTTATGGTTACGATATGATATGGTCTGTTTCTGGGCTCGTGGTGGATTACTATCCTATCTTACCCTACTCTTATTACCTTTTCATTTGATTATACCTTCTGATATTTCCAGTGCACCATACCTCATATCTGTTTCATTATTGTTGCTTTGTATATGTATTTGTTCACTGAGCTTTTAAAGCTCAGCCGCATTTCTTTTCCTGCGGCAGGTTTTAGTAGGAAGCTGGGTTATGGGAAGAGAGTATTTCTGGACTTAGAAGACTTTGCTTTGTAGATGTGCTGGATTAGAGACAATTTGAAGAAGTTTCACTTTATTTAAACTTAGAAGTTATTATTGTACCTTGTATTTCAGATTTTTCCATCTGTAACCTTGAATTTCTTTGGTATTATTAAATCATATGTTTGTGTTTGTTCTGATTTGTCACCATAACGTAATACTTCTACCCTTGTCGGGTTGGGGTGTTACAATTTCACCAAAGATAGATGGGAAACTGAAGAGAATGTTGTGACAAGTTATTTGGTGCAAATTGCTTCTTCGTGCCATCCTCTTCTGTTCCCCATCTATCTTTAAGAATTGTACGCTATTATTGATCAGGACCTTTTGTGGAACTGGAACTGCCAATGTGCAACAAAAATAATTGCTTTTGGCCCGTTACAAGTTAATCAGACAGTAAAAGAAACCTGTTGCCTCAGCCTTTGGATACCCCGCTTCCACATACTTACATTTGAATTTTCATGTGCAGTTGGTTTTCCTACCTTCTACTACTGTCTGTCGCCAACCTAGGAAAATTACATGCGTTGAGAACTTTCAACTGAAGGCAATGAATCCTTATAGATGCGTCAAGGTACCATATTACTACCCTTAAATATACTCTGTCTGTCAAGTATTATGGTTTTTTCTAAATGATAGTTTAACTTCATTTATGGTATGCAGGTATAATATCAAAGCCTTTATGACAAACCCATCTAGAGTAGCTCCAACTACTTTCTTTACCTTTGCAGCAGGTGTTGTGACCGGGTATGAAAAGAATACTTTTCAATTTCATTTTAATCAAATAAGCAAAACAGTTGACTTTATTGAGACAACATGTTTTCGACAACACCGCTAGAGATCAAGGAACAATCAAAATAATAGAAACAAAGCCAGGTACCATAATTTGAGTTAACAATTACTCTTATTTAAAGATAACATATGCAAATGCAAATACTAACTACTTTGTTTGTAAAAAATAGGAAAACCAACAGCAATCCTCACATTAACAAATCAACAAGACGCAAACAAAAAGACAGATGAGCACAACAGATCAAGATCAGCTATGAGCAAAAATTATAAGATGAACTACCATATCTAAGGAAGTAAAAAAGGTTAGTTACACAAATTAACTTAACATAAACAATAACTTTCATAAAAACTTACAATCCAGTTACATAGGCTCCAACCAAACATTACAATAGGACTTATAATCAAATTAAACACAGATACATAACTGCAAATACAGACACCAACATGACACCAACATAAATGACACAACATAACCAGCAACAATTTCCTCCACTTCTAGCCAGACAGTCAGAGATCCATTAAGCCCTTAAGCTTCTGAAAAAAGATCTCCTTATTACGGCCATTTAGCTCCAACTCGGCTGTCATAATGCGCATTTGCATGACCTTTTGGTCATCTTTTGACTGCACTTCTCTTAGGAATTCAGCTGTTTTCTGAGCATACGTGTTCCCGATAGTGTCTAACTCCTGAATAAAAGCGGCCCTTTCACGCATTACCCCAACCAGTCTACCACATAATGCATTCATTTCTTGCGCCATTTGAATATCTTTAATTCCAGCTTTATGACAGTATAAAATGAACATTTCAGACCAATTGTTCGAATTGGCCTCAATTTTAAGTTAATCACACCTAGGACGTCTAGACATTCTTTTTTTTTTCTTTTTTTTTTTTGCTTCTTTATCACAAGTTGGAAAATGAAATATGCAAACAAACATACAGCACACCTTCCTTAAATAGAAAAACAAAACTCAAAAAGTCATTAGCTTTTTTTTTTTTTTTTTTTTTTTTGCCACATGCATATCATGAACCAACATACCCTTATCTCCTTTGGTTTATTGCCATCATACACCTATTGAAGAAAATATTTGGCATATACTATACATGCCAAAGATAAACAGTAGTTTTCTTTACATCCATTATAGGCATTGAACATAGCTACACATATTGTACTATTACTCCTTTCAAATCATCAATGCTACCATCCAAAATAACCCAAAATTATTGCCATGCAGCACAGCAATAATATATTCTCAACTGTTTTTTTCATTATGCACTACTTAATAATTGTAGGTGCATGATATGCTCTGACTCTAGAAATTATCATTGGTATTCTTACTGATTTTCCACCGTTTGCGTTGGCAAGAAGACCTTTGAATACTGTAGTTTTTGTGTTTGCTGTAACAAAATTAGAATATTTTAGATCCAACCAAAATCAACGACTCAATTTTATACCTTTGGTTTGAACACATAAATTGATCATTAGTTAAATAAGCAACCAACAATATATAGCATTCTAACCAATC
This sequence comes from Artemisia tridentata subsp. tridentata, assembly GCA_021014915.2. Lineage (NCBI taxonomy): Eukaryota > Viridiplantae > Streptophyta > Magnoliopsida > Asterales > Asteraceae > Artemisia > Artemisia tridentata. Next base: position 218,346,558 of record CP139505.1, on the reverse strand, counting down.
AGCACTATATATCATTATAATTGATGAGCAGTAACTGTTACTAAGGTACTATTTGGTAAAACCTTTTGTTATATCACCCTATTGTGATCTTTGTTTGATTTGCACACATGTGAACTGCAAGTTTCAGGTAACATAACCTGACAAATGAAACTGAATATGTCTTTATCAAATGTTATCCCAAACACTCCAGTACATTGAACTACAGGTACAAAACATCTGAAAGTTTTTGCAATTGATAACACGTGGCTGTTAGAATTAAATAGTATTGGTATGATAATATATCTAGGTTACGTGTTTATAATTATTATATTTGCGATAAGGTATTCATATCACATTATCAGAAAGGATTTATTAGCTCCTGTCAACGTGAAAAGTGCATTGGGTCATCATAAGAAGTGATTCATAACAATGGGTTGTAAAAGGCTTTGTTTCTACTTTTGGGTAAAAAAATAATCACTTGGATTAAAATGGAATTACAATAGGAATACTCATACTTTGATAGAGGAGGCTAATTAAATTATTTTGTTTACAGCAACTTTTTTTTTCTTATAATATTATGGTTACTCACAGGTCCAGATCACACTTGTGATGAAATTCCGGCAATAGATAAATTCATTGTACTTAATAAAGGAGGAAGCGTTATCTTGGTAATGATTTTCTTTTGAACTCAATGATGTTAATAGCAGATTTTATAGTTTCTGCAGTTAAAAAATGCTTGAACATACAGCCGTTATGCAGGATACTTGATTCGCCAAGAAAAATATCCAAAAAATAATGATTTGCACTCCTTTAAACAATGGTATTCCTCCAAGATAACTCCTCAATGATCTTTGCAGGTATCCTATATTTGAAATTAGGATTCGAGGGTGTTTTCCATTGACATTTATATAATTTGTACATGTTTTTCCAAATTGGGGTTTTTTGATATGTAAACTGTGTGTTTATATACCTGTTAATGCTTATTTCAAAATTATAGAAGTCGTTTTTCCCAAACATGCACAACAGCAAACACGCACAACTGCTTATTTGCTTATATAAGCACTCCCAAATAGTTGGAATCAGATATTAAACTATAACAAAACGCAATGTAGGAGACGCTAATTACTGATACCATCAAATAATCGGTCTATCAAAAACCAAGTAACAAGATAAGTAGTTTATACTTTTTTTAAAGCAATAAGAAATACCTTTTAAGTAACCAGGTTGCTTGCATATTGTATATGACTACCTTTGTAGCCAATGATATAAATTTGTTTTGATTTTGGTGTCTCTATCCATGCAGGTGTCTTCTTAAGAGTCCACACAGCAGCATACACAACTGAAGCGGCCAACTTTGTAGAGTTATTGCTTATGATAACCGTGTAATCCGTTAGCCGAAGTTCAGTATAGTACACCATAGTCCCCATGTAGATTCAACAACACAAGAATATACATGTACACAAAATGACATTTTGGTGATTTGAGAAGTTGTCGGAAACCAGAAAAACCACAAATGTCAGTCAAATGTGATTATAGAACCTTTTTTCTTTTGTTTCAGTCAATGTGTTATTCTATGAAACGAAGCTTAAAATACTCCTGTTAAGAATGTACAAATACACAACAACGCAAAAAAAAAAAAAAAAAAAAAAAAAAAAAAAAAAAAAAAAAACCACGAACAACATATACCTAAACACTCCCGCAGCAACGCGCGGGTTACCTTGCCCGTTTTATCTTAAAAACTTGTCATATTAAAGTATATGCATTTAATTTATGTAGTAAATGTATAGATAAAAATGACATTTATTAACTTGATTATAATTGTGAAAAATTTGTGTGCAGTCACAAAATGAGATGAAAGGAATATTGTTATACTTCCTTATAGGGGACGTTTGGTTCATGTTCTAGAAATTCTGCTATTTAAAATTAGGAAGGTTTTCAAATTTTGAAATATTTTAAAATTTTAGATTTCCAAAGTTGTTGTGTGTTTGGTTGAAGAAATTGTGTTAGCAAATATGTAACGTAAAACCTAGTCATGTAATTTTTGTCACATCGTGATTTCTTAAGTGAAATGCTAGACCCACTCACAAAATTAACACAAAAAATTCACTCGCTGACGTGTCGGCGAGTGATTGGTTTAATAAGAGAGAGGAGTGATAAACTGCCAGAAAATGCACCAACTACCCGCTGACATGTCAGGGAGTGAATTTTTTGTGTGGATTTTGTGAGTGGGTCTAGCATTGTTCATTTATTAAAGGTTGTAATACTAACCTCAAGTGAGGGTTATATAGTAAACTTGATCAAAATTATGTATCTATTTTTAGTACGAATGATTAGTCAGCGGGTGAATTTTTTGTGTGAATTTTGTGAGTGAGTCTAGCATTGTTCATTTATTAAAGGTTGTAAACTTGTAATACTAACCTCAAGTGAGGGTTATATAGTAAACTTGATCAAAATTATCTATCTATTTTTAGTACTGAATGATTAATTTGGGTCAACTCGAAAAGGAAACGTAAACAATTAATTTTGAGAAAGAGAAAGTAGTAAAATTACTTCTTTAGATAAATTCATGATTTCCCAAGACAAAAATAAAAATACTTTTATAAAAAGGCGAAAATTTTACACTACCATGCCACCCCAAATGTGGAAACTGATAACTGTAAAATCACGAAAATTATGGAACAGTTATTGAGAAGTTATATTAAAATTCCAAATCTTGCAAAACCGAAAACATAATCTCACACAATCGTCAAAATGACAATTCAACAAAAGAACTCTGATCAGTCATGGATCCTTGAGGCTTCAACATTCGTCACTATTTTATTGATAGCAGTTCACGTCCTCGCATTGGTACTCCAATATTTTATTTTTACGTTCATCGATTTTAAATTTGATCTTTAATGAATTCTTTGCATATTCTATAATTTTGTCGAAGGTTTTTGGGATTTATAAGCTAGCAACGGCCAAACAACCACAAGGAAAACCGGAGCAAATGAAGAAAAGTAACTAGTGATATTATCATTTCAAGTATGTATTTAGTGTGAACAAGATTGCATGTATGGTGTAATTCGTTTGCTGTTATTTTAATATGTTTTTCGTCAGACGTTATGGTGTTGGATGAAATGTTTCATGACTTATCTTTCGTGTACTGTAATAATGTCTTGTTAGTTAATACTACGTGTCTCTTTTGTTTTGTGGTAAAGTGACAAAAAGGAAAACTTTGCTCTTCGCATTTGCGTAAGTACTGTCTCTTGATTTAGAAGTGAAGTTCTTGTGCTCATCATACTTGCGTTATGCCATGTACATAAAGCAAAACTGTCTAGACATTTGTGTAAGGTTTTTTACTTTTGGATTTGATGTCATTTCTCAAGATGGTATTACGGCCGTGGAGTAAAACTAACACATGTGTGTAAGTACAAATGTACAATGAGAATGTTATTTTCTTCTTAAATGCCTAAGACTTACTCAGTTACTCCCATTGATTATTGATACATGGCATGGATCACTTTGCCACATAAATTACGAGTTCTACGGTTTCTTTAATCATACTATTAGAGTTTTCTCAATTAAGTTTGCTTAAATGTTGTTCCAACAATGATGTGTAAATATAATAGCTTTTAAGCATTGCGGATATTTGGTTTTCTTGTTTACTGTAATGAAGGAAGTAATTAAGAGGATGTTTGGGATTGCCCATAAAGATTGAATATCTTATTGTATTTTAAAATAAGCAATTTCGGATAAGTAACTGCATGATGCTTATCCAAAATTGCTTTTGTCACTCACAAATAATCAGTTAATCACTTTGGATATGCAATCACAAATAACCTTAAAACTGGTTATCTGATGTATTAAAAACCAATAGGCATATAAGCACTAGTTACAAACTATAAAAGCATCATATATCAATTATGTGCATAGAATGAACAAAGATATTTGATAATAAACAATAAATCTATAAAGAGAAGATTCTCTATAGTTGTACAATCCTCTTGTGATTCTTAGCATGATTAGGGACTCAGGATCAAGCAAGCAAGAGGGAAATTTGGGGAGCACCTAAAAACAGCACATACTAGTCTTGCTTTTATCTGATAACCCCGACAAAAACTGATTTCTCGAGGTTAATTAATCCTTATGGGGATAATATTATATATCTGTTTTTGATTAAAGTAGCTTAGTGTTAATCATTCTGTACCCATGACTCAGTAGGAAAGAATAACTAAAGTGAAGAACCTTGCATAGTTGTATACTTTCTTTTAAGGGGTGATCCTGCAGCTGCCATATCAGCAGCTCACCAAACATGTTGGATATTCTCAAGTACTATTAAAATGGCCAAAAGGGATTGTTTGGCAGGTTTGAGATGTAGAATAAGTTGCTATTCTTAAGTATGTGAGTAAAAAGGATTGTTCCAATGATGAGGCCATGTGGTGTGTATTAGCTTAAGTTATATTTTAAATGACAGGTAGTACTCATGTGGCATATGCACCTATAATTATAATAAGTGTATCCTTAATAATAGTTTACAATGTATAATTGGACATGTGATTTTAAGCTAGTGTTTGATTATTTGGTAAACATATACCAGGAAAAATTGACAAGGTAAGGAAATCTTTTGGAACCAACTTAATGTTCTTAGTTTCTGTGAAGACGACATTAAACATATAGGTAGTACTATGTGGTTTTATCGCTATATTGTTGCAAAAATAAAGAAAGCTAAACTATATATGATTTGATAATTTGTGCATATTCAAGTTGCAATAATTTGTTTTAAATGTACATCCAAACACTTTCACAGATTTATATTGCTTTCATTCCGAATCAAGCTTCATATTGGTCTATCGCACTCATGATAAATGAATACATAACAAAATTGATCATTGATTGGTTGATTCATTGTATTCCTAGTGACACAATCATGAGATCTCCTACTTGGCCTTCTTTTTCTTTTGCTTTTAGTAACTTAGTGGCCATAAATATATATTTTAACACACTGTCTGGATAAGCTCTGTTCTCTCAAAATGCCAACCTCTAGAGGCCTTCCCAAGAAGCAAAAACTTCCATATAAAGGATGCAGGACATTATGTTGCAATTGTAGGCTTAGTGTTTCTTCTTCTTCCGAAGAAACTGAAAGTGGGAAGTCCAGCCGTTATCCAACAGTCTCGAGTCTTGCACACGCCATGGTTCAAGAAAGATTAGACCAAATAATCAAAGACAGACAAGAAAGAAGATATGAAGAGAGGAGGAGAAAGGTAAGAGAAGATACTAATAAATTGTTTGTTATGGTGGCGTTGGAGAAATCGTCTTATAATCTTAGAAAAGATTTTCGAGACTCCATGATGGAGATGATCACCACAAACCGGATATCTCAGCCTAAAGATCTACGCCGTCTTTTAAATTGTTATATATCAATGAATTCCGAGGAATTTCACAGTGTTATACTTGAGGTTTTTCATGAGGTTTGCTCAACTTTGTTCTTGTATTGTAAGTGCAATTGAAGATTACCGGTATTCTTTGTTAATAATCATAGATGTTACATTGAGCTTTATTTTCTCTTTTCTCTTATAGTTTCTCACATAAGTACAGACATTAGTATTAGCACACCGTACGCGTTTGGTAACATATAACGTCAACGATTTGACCTTCCTTCTATAATTTGACCATGTGACCCATATTCATCGTGATCATGGATATATAGAAAACAAAAGAGTCTCCTTGTTGAACACTCTTTTTCGTTAGTCCTCATTGCAGGTAACCTGTTCACTAGAATAAAGAACCTGATGTTAAGAAAAGTTTTGTTATTACCCGTGTATTGTTAGTAAGTAGTAACGTCTTATGTGACTTATCCTTAATTCATCTCGTTTTGATATCATGCGACCAAACAAACATGTCACAAACTTAACCTATGTTAACGAAGGACTAGCAATGTTTATGACTTCAATGAAGAAAGGGTAAAAAGTTTACCACGGTCAATGTACGGGGTAAACCGAAGCATGAAAATGCCTCAAACTAATGTCACTTTTACCATGTACGAGGTAACCATATATGCCTTACTTCTAAACCTAATACTCTTTAAATAAAAGTAACACATATTTAATGGAGTCGAGTTCTTTAACAGAATTAGAAAAGTAAAATATGATTTTTGAATATGGAATGAAAATCCACCAACAAGGGTGTTATCAAAGACATTATCTTTTTTGCACTTTTGGTAATTGGTATAACCTATTAACGCTTAAAATAACTGAGACTTCTTTAGTGTATTTGTAAATGAGTGGGTTTTTTAGGACTTCCGTTATACTTCCGTTACCCTATTAATCATTAGTTAACCAAAAGAAGATGCTCATTTGAACGATAAAGGTTAGCTATTACTCGTACTTTTTAACTTGATATTTAGAGTTAATTGCATAAATCATCCCTGAACTTTGACGAAATTGCATGTTTCGTCTCAACCATTTCGAAACTGCAGAAATCATCCGTGTGGGAAATCTTTGAGGCATATTTCGTCCTTGCTTCAAAGTTAAATGACTAAAACATCCTCTGTCTTTTTTCCCTTTTAATTTTCATTTAAATTACTTTTTGAGTAAATTGCAAAAACCGTCCTTGTACCCTATAGCTTTTTTCTCTTTTATTTAATTCTTTTTGATTTTTTATATACATTTTTATTTAAAAACAAAATATACTTTTTTATATACATTTTCATAAACGTACATATATATGTTTTTATAGAAATGGATATAAAAACATATACATTGTTATACGTTTTTATATACACTTTTATATGTTAAAAACATATACGTTTTTATATAACTTCTCCTTTATACATTTTTATAAAAACGTATATAAAAACGTAATAAAACAATGTATGTTTTTATAAAAACATATACGTTTTTATATATGCTTTTATATACATTTTTATAAACGTATTTATATACGTTTTTATAAGTTTTTATATACGTTTTTAAAGACGTATATAAAAACATATATGTTTTTAAATTTTTATAGAAACGTATATAAACACGTTTATAAAAATGTGTACAAAAACGTATATAAAAACATATATGTTTTTTATAAAAACGTACATGTTTTTATAAAAATGTATACAATTTTATATAGGGTTTTATATACTTTTTTTATATAAAAACATATATAAAAACGTATAAAAAAAAGTATACGTTTTTATAAAAACGTAAAAAAAGTATATGTTTATATAAAAACGTGTATGTTTTTATAAAAACTTATATAAAAGTGTATAAAAATGTATATAAAAACGTTTATAAAAATGTATAAAAACGTATATGTTTTTATAGAAACGTATAAAAAATGTATAAAAATGTATAAAACCGTATATGTTTGTATATATTTTTAAACGTATATAAAAAATCCAAAAGGTTTAAATAAAAGATAAAGAAGATATAGGGCACAGGGACGGTTTTGTAATTTACTCCAAAAGTAATTTAAATAAAAATTAAAAGGGAATTGAAAGACATAGGCTATTTTAGTCATTTAACTTTGAAGCAGAGACGAAATATGCCACAAAGGTTTCCTGCAAGGCCGGTATCTGCATTTTCGAAATGGTTGGGACGACACATGCAATTTCGTCAAAGTTCAGAGACGATTTATCACTACAGAAAAATAGTTGATTCTACACACTTTTATTTTTACACTTTTTTAAAGTATGTAAAATTTATCACTTTATCAACATTTAATGATGTGTAAAAATTTATTACATTAATAAGTATGGGAAAAAAATTGTAAATTAATAAATATTCCACATTCATAGTTCAGTAAAAAAAATTCACACTTTTAAGTGTGAAAAATCATAAAATTTCTCCACACTTTTATTTGTAGCCCAAAATTTTTCACACTTTTAGAAAGAGTGGATAATTTAGATGTTACAAATAACCTCCACATGAACTTTTTTTTATACAACTATAACTATGAAAAATCTATTATTTATAATTTTTTTTCTACACTTATTAATGTAACCAATTTTTACACATCATAAAATGTTAATAAACTAATAAAAGTTTACACACTTTTGATAAGTGTGAAAGTAAAAGTGTGTAGAAGTAACTTTTTTTTTTTTTTTTTTTTTTGGGTAACGTATGCAATTAACTCCGATATTTATTAATTTTGTATTTAGGATCGGATTAGGAAATCTCCGTTTACAAATCAAATATGTAAACCATCATACTACTAGTGGCAAAAATAAGCAAGTCATATCCCAGACCATAACAAGTAGTACCATTTTGTGCAGGTTTTTATACAGGTCAAAACAAGTCAGTCGGATTAACAATTAAATAAATAAATATGTTAGGCTAACACCCCCTACATATGGGGCCCCCTACTTTTAGCTAAATGTACAACCCGACAAAGCAGATATTACAAGCGGCGGCAGCAGGCAAAAGTCAACACACACCCCTGCAGGGGGTGTAAGGATATCATGTCCTATATTGTACTGATGAATATATAGATACAACAATTAAACATTAAGGGTGCGTTTGGTATGCTAGCATGAATGACAATGGTTATGAGTTTGATAGTAGTGGTGGGTCCCTCACCTATGAAAGATTTATTCCCACCTAGTTTGATGTATATAGAGCATGGATAATATCCCACTTTCATAGTCATAGTGGTGGGTCCTCTCATCTTAAACAAACACCATTAATCACTTTCGTAGTGATAGTTTGATTCCCATAGGGGGAAACCAAACGCACCTTAAATATATTGTACTGATGAATATTAGATGTTGTAGTCATCACAATAGACATTACAAGTTTGACTCATTTCATTTTTAGTTACGTTTGAAGCCAGACCAGATAAGTATATAACTGGTTGTGTGAGATTGAGTATAGTTGTGTGTGTGCGAGTTTTGCCTTTCAAAAGAAATAGAATAATACTAACTCAATACCCCACTTCATAAACTGGTTGTGTGAGATTGAGTATAGTTGTGTGTGTGCGAGTTTGCCTTTCAAAAGAAATAGAATAATACTAACTCAACACCCCCCCCCCCCCCCCCCCCTAATACTAACCCCCCCCCCCCCCTTCATGATAAACTGGTTAACATCGCCAACTCTACATTGCAACATTTCTATATAAAAAGTGAAACCTAGTATTGAGACGAACAAGGTCTGCAGTATCCCAAAATATGAGCATTTCTACCATGGCATGCCCATATCAGAAGAAATCCCAAGCAGGCTGAAACTCTTGTGCAATCGAGCACATTTCTCATAGAAGAATGTTTACTTCCTGGGGAACGAAGCTGTATATAGAACGATAAACACCAGGTACCCAAACAAAACATCAACAGAATTATTACTTGATTCTGACTTGCAACACAATACTATTCGAATGTTCGACTAATAACGAATCATGAAGCAATAATAGTGGTAATAAAACCAACCAATTCAAAATTTTCCTTCATCAACCGTCTAAAAATAGCCTTTCAACAACACATAAATAACTAAACGTTGATCCTCGGAATATCAGAAAATGTCTAATAAGCCATTTAACAATGCAAAATGAAAATATATGTCAACCAAAACAAATGGCAACATTGAAATCAGTATACTCGTCATATAACATTCAGAGGAATGACTTGTTTGCACAAGGATCATATAGTTAAGTAAAAAAAGAGTAAACTTAAGATCACAATCATAAGAAACCAAACGCAAACTGTAACCACTTCAAACTAAGAAAAGGTTTAAGTCATTCAGATGAGAAAAATTAGCATCACCTATAACTTATCACCCAAAGAATCACAGTTTGGCATCAAATTATTCTTTTACAAACCACTTCTCAAATCTAATGTCACAAACACACAAAAATTGTTGCATTAGACAACAAAAAAAGCTTACCTTATCACGATTGATCGCCATCATCGTCTTTGCTTATTGCATCTGGACTTGGATCTTCCACCTTTTTCTCCGTGTTTTCAACTGTTTCCGCATTAGAGCAATGGTTCTTCAGAACCGTTGATATATCAACCTCTGATGCACCCGCAAGCTTAAACCGTTCAACCGCTGTGTCCAAATTTTTCTTCCAACCGGTTAGACCCAATTTACACTCGACTTGAGATCGTTCAAACAGCATATTACCCCAAAAGAGATGTATCTGAGATCTCATAACAGCTGCTTGCTCGGCTGCTTCTTCGCCTGAAACTTCAGTACTAGTCTTCGACTTTTTCTTCAATAATTCTTCTTTCTTACTGACATTAGGATCTTTAGCTTCTTTTGCTCTTTGCTCCTCAAGTTTTTCCCACATTTCAGTAGCAGATTTCATCTTCTCTTCAGCGCTGTCGAAAAGGTTAATCGTTTCTGTTGGGTCCCACTTTGACAAATCGTCTTTCTTGGCAACAACAAAAGACCAATAAAGTTTTGCCATTTCAAACTGTTGTTGGCCTAATGCGAGTAATCCCTCGTAAAAGTCTGGTTTTATTGATAAAGCTTCTTCGTATTTTTCTTTTGCTAATGTGTATTTCTCTTTCACCCAGTCATATGCTGCTTGAAGTTTAGTCGCCACCATTTCTTTATCGCCCGAATCATCTATAGGAATCCTTTTTCTTGCTGCACACATATGAACATTTCCCCAATTAAAGAAAGCCAATGCAGCCACTTCTTGGAACTTTGAAGCAGCTTTGTCGAATAAAACTTGAGCTTCTTCACTAGTGACGGTTTCCTCAAGTGCTTCAGAACACATTTCCATTCCAAGCTCGTGTAGGTCGATATGGGCATCTGGATCAATCCCAACATGGGTACGGAATAACTGAGCAAATTCAAACAACCAATCATCCATTTCCACTTCTTTCAACTCTGGGTCTTCAGAAGATGCTGGCTTCTCATTTGTATCGTCTTCTTTTTCTGTCTTTTGATCATTTTCAGAATTAGAATTCGACCCACCGTTGTCTTCTTGAATCGCCTCAATCTCGACAGGCTTTTCTTCTTCAACTTCCTCTACTTCATCCAACAACGGTGGCTCCTGCTCTTCACTGACCTCAACAACATGCAATTTCAACATCCCAAATAAGTCGAATTTTTCTGTATCAGGTTCTTTATTGGGAAGAACAATACCGTCTGCAATCGACTCAGCTAATCTAAGCTCACCAGTACAAGTTATAGTCACTAAATCCCCATCATCATCCTTGTATTTTATTAAAACAGACTTAGAAGAAGGAAACCTTTTGCTTACAATCTCTCTCAACACTTTAAAACTACAATTCACTGGCATTTGTGCAAGCCGTATGTCATGATCATACACAAGTTTTAAAGGTCTCCACTGAATCACAACCTCAGAAACAGGTGGTTTCAAAGATATCACCTTTTCATTCTGCTTATCCTTATCTCCACTAACATTCGCTTTATTAGCAGAACCACCTGAAGGCTTCAAAACAAGCTTAGGCATTGGGGTAGTTTTAACCTCATTATCAATCTCAACAGGTGGAACCGTATACGTCTTATCTACCTTATTATTACCAGCATTGACTGGACCAGAAACTCCAGTCTTTTTAGGAGAAGGACGAGCAGGCAAACAAGGTCCAAGTCCACCAATAGGCGCACCACGGATAGCAGACGCCCCTAATGCAGCAGGCGAAGGTCGGCTCTGCAGATCCTGCTGGGCTTGAGCAGCCTCCTGACGAGCCCCAAGAACAGGTCCCCTCAACCTCCTAGCAATCTCTAACACATCCCTATGATTCGGTTCTTCACCTAAAAGCGTCTGCACATCCAACAACGCCATTTCATATTTCCCAACCGCTTCAAATGCCCTAGCCCTACGAAGCAACGCTCTAACATACCTAGGCTGAACATGAAGCGCCATAGAACACTCACTTATCACCATCTTATAATCTATAGGCTTCATTTGCATCAAACACGCCGCTCTATTACTATAATAAACCGCTCGGTCAGGATGATTTTTCGGCGTCAACTTAAGCGCATTCTCATACTGTTCCATCGCACCGACAAAATCCCGACTCTGAAACCTCTTATTCCCTTCTTCTTTCAACTCATTAGCCCTTTTCAAAAAAACACTTGCATCCATTTCCCCACCCCCATTCGACACGGGTTTCGCATTAGCACCATCACTCTGACCATTACTTTGACTTTGGGTCAAGTTACTTTTCTTCTTCCTACCACCAGATTTCCCCATTTCTAACTAACTAAGAACAAACCCTTTTGGGCCAATTGCAATAAAAACTAAAAATTTAACAACTTTATTCAATATATAAAATTATGCAAGATTCTTGATGAAAACTTAAAATTCAAATTTTAGGAAATAGAGATGAAATTACCTAGTGATTGATTAGGGATACTGATAGTTGAGATGATTGAAGCAAAATGGTATTTTCAATTTGAATGTTGTGATGAAATGAAGGTGATTGAAAATAGGGGTTTTGGTTGAATTAGAAACCCTAGATAGGAAGAGGAGGAATAAGAGAAGTAAGTGATGATGAGCTTGAATATGCAGTGGAGAAGCTATGGGGCCTACTTGTGTTTTATTTTTATATAATTGTTTTTGCTTTGAAGTATTGCTCGGGGCTCCATTATTTTGATTTGTGATGGTTTTGGTAGGAATAATTGGCCTCCATTACTTTGATTTATGTCATTCCATTATTCATGATCGTGGGAGTTTATAAGACCCTCCTATAGGGGGTTTCGTGAGGCCTTGTGCATTTAGCGTTTATACAGTGTTTATCGCGGTTTATATATTTTGATCAAAACCCCCTATTGTCACATCATAGGGGTTTTAATAACATAACATTTCATGATCATGCACGTTTTTGTTATTTATGTTTGTACTTTATAGTCATTTTGAAAAGGATTTTTCTAAATTGTATTTCAAAGCATGTGTTAAAAAGGGTCTTACAGTCCAGCAGCCACTGATTGGTTCTCATTATTCTTCAGCATCAGGCCTCACAATCATTACTGGTCATTCAAAAAGTGACACCCAATTGTATGTAAGTGGTGTGATATCTCGTTTCCCTCTTGTTCTTCGTTTAACCATTGGAAGGTTTGGTTTGGTTCTTGGCAAGCGGTTACAGAGAAAAAACGTCGTTTATCTGTTATCTTTTCTGCAACCTTATGGTGGATCGGAGACATCGTAATAGCTTTATTTTTTTGTCCACATCCAATTAAGAGAAGCGACATTTTGACAACATTCGATCTTCTACTTTCTCATGGCTTCATCACAGAGGTAGTATGTCTTGCAGTTGGTCAGATTGGCTCAAGTCCCCTTTGCTAGTCTCGAGTAACGGTTTGAGTTGATGTCTCCTTTTCCTTTAAGATGGTTTGTTTCGTGTCGTTCATGGTTTGTTGGGCCCTTTAGTTTTTCATATATATTTTTTTTAATTCTTTTTCTCAAGTCTTGTTTGGGCTTGCATCAAAAACACCTCAGAGTGAAAACTGGTGGCTCGGCCTCTGTGGATGGGGATTTTTCTCTTGTCTCGGTTCACTATAATTGGCAAGAGTTTTTTCATCCCTTTTGCAGGCCTCGCAATTAAAGGCTCTTGTAGTATCTAGTTTGGGTTTCATGTTGTATTTCTAGATATTGTTCTTGGTTTTTTTCTGCTTCTAGTGTCTTGCTAAAAGTTTTCTAATATATTATCAGCTGTTAAAAAAAAAATAATAATAAAAATAAAAATAAAATAAAATAAATAAATAAATAAATGTACCCAAGGGCACAAGTTAAAAAAATCTTTTTAAAAATAGCATTAGTTAATTAGCACTACAAAATGAATTTTTTTAACTTGCGTATTAAAGTCATCTACATCTACTATAACAAGTCTTTTAAAATGTTTATACCTCTGTAATAACAATAAATTATAAACATTATTTTAGTTTATAAACCTATATCTATGTCTACTATGTAAAGATTTTTTCAAGTGATATACTCATATAATCAAAGGCATTAAATTATAAAAATGTTCAATATTTTAAACCTTTTCAAGACATATAAAATTGAAATGAATCCTCATTATGGTTTACACACCGGCGGAACCAGGAAAATAAGATATGGGGAGCAATTTTTCTTTTATTTTTTTTTTTTTTATTTTTATTTTTTTTTACAATAGCTACAAATTGCGAAAGAAAAAAGTATGATCGAAATGATAAATCGAGTATTGTTACTTGGAGATGAATGATTTATAAGGTTTGAGAGTGTTAAATGTTAGATTTTAGTATGTAGGTGAGGGGGACAATTTAAATTTTAGTTGGGGGCACTTTCGAAAAAATGTTAAAATTAAAAAAAAAAAAAAAAAAATTACAGGAAAATCTCGTCTTTTTCGGCTAGCCATAGGGGCGCCGCCACCCCAAACCTAATATATAGGTCCATCCCTGGGTTTACAAGTTATTAAACCTTTTTGTTATTTTATAAACATTTTCACAAACCATCGTAATAAATAATTAAATACCATTAGGCACGTAATTAGGTAAAATAAATGTTACTAAAAAAATTGACCCTATGAATAGTGATTGAATGCCTTGACTTTTTTTCTCTTACAAAACTACCTTTATTTAGAGTGGAGGCAATGGTTTTACCAACACCAAACTTTGCCAAATTTTCACATCATCAATACCCAATGAAAACCTTCCAACTCACACTTCACCAATTCACCCCAATTTTCACCAATTTGGTTGCGGCGGTGTTACCGATTTGCCACATCACTTTTTTTTTTTTTTTTTTTTTTTTTTTTTAATACATAAAACCCCACAAAAATTATATAAAATTAAAAACATAAAATTTTATTAATAACAAAAAAAACATTACATAATACTTAAAAATAAACAAATCATTACATAATACTTAAAAAACCAAAACAAAACACTACATAATACTTTAAAAAAATTGTGATATTTGAAGGTATATATGTTATTGGAATGTTGAATATATAATGGAAATGTAGAAAAAAAAGGAAAAAATAAATAAATAAATAAATAAATAAGCGGCCAACGGCCTTATTTTTAAAAAAATTCGACCGTTTTCCAACCAACACCCACTTTATCAATCGGTAATAGTTACCGAATTTCGACTTTGCCGAAGTTTGCCGATCGGTTGCGGCGGTGTTACCGATCGGTGCCGAGTTTTGCCGAGTCCTAACCGACTCCCACTCCCTCCACTCTTATTTTCTCTCCTTTATATTAATAGAGTAAACTACATTTTTGGTCCTCGTGGTTTACCGGGTATAACGGTTTTGGTACAATAGTTTCAAACGTGTCGGGTTTAGTCCATTTTCGCTGACCCGTAACGGGTTTGGTCCATTTTTCCTAACACCGTTAGTCAAACTTAGTTTGACCGTTAAAAGAAGGGGTACTTTGGTCATTTCAACCACACACTCACTTAAATAAAAGAGTTATACTCTCAGATCTAGCACATCATTCTAAACTGCAAATCTAAACTCCACCGCCACCTCCTTCACACCACCACCGTCGCCACCGGACCACCACACCCAACCCAATAGCACCAATAAACCCAACCCACCTCCTCCAAATCTCCACCATCCTCTCCCAAAACTTTATTCACACTCCCATCGTTTCACAACCTCTTGTGAATCGGTGAGGGTTAAAACAAAAAGAAAATGGTTAAAATCTAATGAAAACGTGTGGTATCATCTCTTGTGTTTCATTTTTGATGTATGTGTAATGTTTGGTTCACGGTGTCGAGGAGACAAGCTCTCCCTCGAGCTTATTCTTTGTTGTTTGGTTCGAATAAGCTCCCAACCGAGCTTATTATTAAGCTCTTAAGCTTATTTGGTTAATATTTGTTTTGGGTGTGATTTTGCTTGGTTCTCGTTCGTTGTGGGTCATGGTTACACCAACCCACTCGTGGGTTTGGTTAAAGTTTGATTAGGTAATTAGTTTTGGTTAAGTTGAGTTGTGAGGATTTGGTTGGAATTATTTTTGGTCCATTTGGATAAAGTGTTGGAGTTTGTGGAGAAGACGGGTATGTGGTGATGTTGGTGTTCGGTTTGGGTTAAAGAAGAAAATGAAAAAGGTGGTTGTGGTTATGGTGGTGGTTGTGGTGGTTGTGGTGGTTGTGGTGGTGGTGGATGTGGGGTGTAATGGGTATTGAAAAAGGTGAAAATGTGGTCGATTTAAGTGATTGGGATCGAATTGAAGAACTGAATGTGACTGAGGAGGAAAAAAAAAGGCTTCTTGGTGCGGCGAAGGTTGTATGGTGCAAGGTGTGATGAGTTTTGTTCATGTGTTGCATCATGAGTTGGAGATAATGGTTGTAAAGGTGTGGTTTCGTTAGGTGTAGGGGCTTGGAGAAGACTAGATGTTAATTTGCCTCGTAAATCAATTGCATTCACAGGGTACGTATTCCTAGCATATTCTAGCTGTATATTTTGTAACATTAATACATGACCATTTGAAACTTGGTGATTTCAGAGATTTTTCCTAGCTCAGCCAACATTTTCCGCGGTTTCGACCTCCAAATCCTTAGAGAAGTATTCAACGTTGATCAAGAAACAGCTCAGCAACTTCAAAGCCCAAATGACCAAAGAGGCCACATTGTTATGGTTGAAAGAGGCCTTCAAGTTATTAGTCCACCAATTCCAAGTGAACAATATGAACAAAGTCCAAGGAATGGTATGGAAGAAACTATTTGTTCTGCTAAGATTACGTCGAATATTAACGATGCTGAAAAAGCTGATTTCTTTAACCCACAAGCTGGATGGACCACCCATCTTAATAGCTTTAAGCGTGTATAATGCCTTTTTGATTAGGCGGTGGAGGTGTTTAAGGAGATGTGTGTGAATCAAGAACTGGAAAACTCGTTCTTGACACCTTCATAACCGGAAGGAGAGTGATTGTTTGTTTGTTGGTGTTAATGATTAGTTTGGATCATCAGTTGCTAATTTGAGATTGTATGTATGTTGGTGTTAATGATTAGTTTGGATCATCAGTTGGTAGTTTGGATCATCAGTTGTGTAAAGGTGTTGCAGAAAAATGGACTAAAAGTGTTACAAACATTCGAGGGTATTTTAGTCATTTCATGTTTTTTTAACGAGTCAAACTGTTAGTCAACAAAAATTGGACCAAACCCGTTACGGGTCAGCGAAAATGGACTAAACCCGACACGTTTGAAACTATTGTACCAAAACCGTTATACCCGGTAAACCACGAGGACCAAAAATGTAGTTTACTCATATTAATATTTCCCTCTTTTATTAATTGCAATTTTCCGCTTTCTTTTCCTTCCAAACGTTTTTGACATTACAAATAGGATTTTGCATTGTGAAAAATACAAAGTGGTATTTATTTTCTTTTTTCTTGCTTTCAATATGAATTTTTTTTATTTTGAATGAAATTCATATTGGAGCAACAAAGAAACTACTGATGTCTTTTGTTAGTCAATGTTTTCATAGTGAAGAAGGGGCTTTAATTTTCTATAAAAAAAATTATGTAATAATGAAAGGTTTTTCGGTTCGAAAAGTTTGTTCAAAAACAAGAAAGGGGAAAAATAGGCGTGATTTGGTTTGTCATCATGATAGAAAGTTGGAGACTAAGATGAGTAGTAATGTGACCCTATGGGTGACCAAATACTTCTGCCACCTCAAAGCAACCTCAGCTTCTCTCTCTAATACCCAATGTATGATCAAATGTGTTGATCCCAAACACAGATCTTGCTGAGCTTGTTAGAAACTTTGAGAACACTAAAGAGTATGCGGAATCAATGTTGTAAAAATCGGCCGTGGCGGCCGATTAATCGCCGATATATCGGTAATCGGCCGCCGACCTTGTCGAATTATGAAAATCGGACAAAAAATCGGTTTGGGGAAAAAACGGCCAAAAATCGGCCGTATCGGCCAGGTTTTAAAAAAATTAAAAATTTAGGCATTCTACTTAATTTGGGGATCGTTTATTTCACTTATAACACACAATAAGCCTCATAATCAGAATTGGAGCCTTTTATTGAGGTTTGAAAACATAGTAGGCTTGGAATCAGTTACGATCTTTAGTTTGGTCTCCAGAAATACCCAAAACATGCAAAAAAATGCCAATCCGATTAATCACCGATTAATCCCGCCTTGGCCGATTAATCGCTGCAGGGTGGTCGACCGCCACGCTACCGATTCACGATTTTTGCAACATTGCTAAAGAGTATGCGGAATCTACTCTTCAATGCTTAGAATAATATAAACAATGTATAGAAAACTGTGTTATATTAACAAAAACAATTCACCAAAACGCTTCAATATTATTAGCTCAATAATACGAGTACTCTTGTGTAGTATTAGAGTTTACAACCTTGAAGCTTAACAAAAACGTATTCTAGAGATGTATCAGAGATACCTAACAGCTTAACCTAGGACCTCCTTTTATAGGCACAAGGAGTCCTTTACAAGATAATTATAAATCTACAATATTCGTATCATTCTAAACATATAAGATATACACTAAATATCTTCTATACATATCACATTACGCGTCTTCAATCACTGGCAGTACCATCTTCATCATCAGTCTTCAGCAGTACTAAGTCTGATACTGGCAATACCAATATTTACACTAGCAGTACTAACTGTTTAGTTAGGCAGTACAAAGTGTTAACTGATTTAATTCCCAACAATCCTCCCCTAGTAAGGCGACCCGAGTGACAACCAAAAACATATCCCCGAAAAATTAATTAAAAAACACTCAATTTTCACACACAAACCATATGCAACTCATAAGGTCGCATGCCCGATCGAATCAAGCAAAAAAGGGGGGACGCTGCTGCAAAGGTCGTAATAGGGGGCGGCTTGATAGGGTAGACCAACCCTTCGTTGGGTCTCCATTACAACTAGCCTGAGGTAGTAGATTACTCGAAACAACAAAGAAATTGGAGTTCTTCAAGATGTAAATGCAAGGCTCACGTGCTTATAAAATTGAAAAGAATTAATGAAATTTTTCAGGGAGAGTGGCAAGTCATTAAATTTGTTTTGGAGCACAATCATGTCTTATTGTCTACTCAACATGTTCGTTTTCTTTCCTCCTGTCGTAATATTACTTTTGAAAATGAAAAACATGTACTTTTTGTTGAAAGAAGGAGGTTTATCCATTAGACTAATAAGGCGTGTAATGGAGCTTGAAAAAATGTGAGACGTGGAGACACTACTACTTTTGAAAATGCAAAACATGTACTTTTTGTTGAAAGAAGGAGGTTTATCCATTAGACTAATAAGGCGTGTAATGGAGCTTGAAAAAATGTGAGACGTGGAGACACTACTAGCAAAAGAGCCTTCCAGACAAGTTGTCGATGCCCTTTCAGATGTGTGCTTATGTCGTCTCAATGAGGTGGATTTGAAAGATAAAAACACATTTAGACCACCAGTCTGAAAGATGAGTTACAAAGACCCGTGTTTTTTCATAATCGTTGATCTCTAATAGTGTTGCAAAAAAAACCTACAAGGCTCATTAATCGCCGCCTAGGCGCTACATGTAAACTTTATATATGTTTATTATAACCTCACTTTGAAATGAATATATTTCCTTCGGATACGTATTTTTAGCTTACATTTGCCAAAAAAAAAAAAATGTTATAATATAAAACTATCGAGTGTTTGCACTAATTGTTCGTGCAAATCAATACAGTCCTTCGAGTATTATTTGTTTCTTTATTTTGATATTGAACCTTGTATTATTTCAACTTAATTTATTGTATATCATTTTTGTAGAATCTTACTATGCTTATGAAAAAAGCACCGAAAACAATATTGATTGATCAAGATTTATGGATGACAAAAGCTATTGCAAGTGAGATACCTTTTACAAAACATGCATTTTGCATATGGCATATCATCACTAAATTTAGTGGTTGGTTTACTTCGGTTTTCGGTTTTAAGAAATGAATATTCAAGCTAGTGTACGGAATTTAACAATCTATGAAAGTTAGACATAATTGAAGAATTTGAGCAACAATAGCCTATAGTAACTTCAAAGTATAACATGAACGAGAATAAGCATGTAATGTATGGAACTAAAGAATTTTGGGTTCCCGCTTATCTTCGTAATTTCTTTTTTGTTGACATAACGACTACCGGGAGATGGGAAGTATAAACGCATTTAAATTTATAAAAGATTTTTTTCTTCCCGTACATGTTTGAGCCAATTTATTAGACAATTTATATATGTTTTTTGATTACTTGTTATAAACACTATTTGTTTCTTAAAGTTTTAAATTAATTTTATGATACATGTTTATTTCAAGTTGATCTTGCAATAGAAGATGTTGAGCAAAAATAAATACATAATACTATGTTAGAGAAATACAAGAGGTCATATTTGAGATTGTTGTCCTCGTTAGGCTGCTCACACTCGAACGTAAAATATCGGTCGGTCAAAGGGATCGACCAATTTCCAAATCGGGCTCACCCATTGTGGGTTATGGGGCAAACATCGGTCGACATTGTACAAAAAATAGAATCGGTCGATTTATTGACCGACTTTGGTTTGTGTTTATACCGTTTGTGTGTAAAAAAAAAAAAAAAAAAAAATATATATATATATATATATATATATATATATATATATATATATATATATATATATATATATATATATATATATATATATATATATATATATATATATACCCTTTTTTTTTAAAAACGTTACCACTTTTACAACCTTATAAATATCAACCTCAAACACACTTCTAAGCACACAATTCAAACACACACACAAACACATTCAAAATCGAAATTCAAGATCGAAACTCAACATTCAAAACTGCAAATGTCTCGCAAAGATTTCTCCAACAATTCCCCAGTCTTCCTCGCCAAGATTTCTCCCAACAATTCCCCAGTCCTCATCGAGATTTCTCACAACAATTCCCCAGTCCTCCAAATGAAGTTTATCACACTCCACCAGAGGATATCTTTCCGGTGTTCCAACCGGAAAATGAATCGGTGAACACTCCACCGGTTGTCGAACAACAACTCAATGCATTTGGACTCACAGAGGATGAACTCTGAATTCTAGAGCAAGATGAGAAAGTCATGAGACAAATAGAGGAACAAGAACTACAAGAAGAAGCTGCTCATTTGGAGCAGGAAGCCAGGGATGAAGAACATCGGAGGAAGAACTAGTTTGACATAATGGAAGGAAAGTATTATGATGGCGAGTTTAGGTCGTCTTCGAGTGAAGACGGTTGGGTTTCAGATGATTCCTTTTCTTAATTTGTAGTTTTATTTTCATTACCGTATCGTAGTTTGTTAATCTTTAATTTATGTAATGCTTTTATTTTTAATGAATTTTAAGTTTTTGGTAAAAAAAAAAAATAATAATAATAATAATAATAATAATAATAATAATAATAATAATAATAATTAAAAAAAAAATGGGTCACCACTGTGGCACTTTGGTCATGTCTGGTCACCGGAGAGAGAAAGCTGACGTGGCAGCCGGTGACACAGGTCACCACTGTGACTAGCCTTAGAAAAACAAGATCACTACTTTTTATAGGGGTGTTGGTCATCATTACACATGTCCACAAAGAAAGAATTTTGATGATTTTGCTCAACAACTTGCTAGGAAGATGAAGAAAACTGCTACAGAAAATGAAGATTTAAATCCTGTTGTATAACAACGAGCCTATTAGCACAATAAGAACAATAACCAAAGGAACATAAGAGAGTATGAGAAGGAAAGATAGAACTTATGATTGGTGTGTCTTCACATTACATTAGGTGCCTCTATTTATAGGGACCTTAACATCAATGGTATTAAGTACAATAGTGGATGTTACAAGACTAATCATAAAGGTGGAAGTTACTAGTTAGAGGAGATTAATGTAATGATTAAAGTGTACAATCAATATAATAAATATATTCATAACATTCCCCCTTGATTGTACATCATTAAAAATACGCTTTGGATACCGCCTCATTAAAAACCTTGCTAGGAAAAAACCCAGTGGGAGAAAAACCATAGCTAAGGGAAAAAGAGTGCAGTGCGTATTATACCCCCTCATAACCACTTTACTTGAGCTCACTGAAACGCCGCATTCTGATGCAATATACCAATTTCTTAAATGTTGAGGTAGGGAGTGCCTTGGTAAATAAATCTGCTAGATTGTCGCTTGAACGAATCTTTTGAACAATAATGTCGCCATTCTTTTGTAAGTCATGAGTAAAAAAGAACTTCGGTGAAATGTGCTTGGTTCTGTCACCTTTAATAAATCCTTCCTTCAATTGAGTAATGCATGTTGTGTTGTCCTCGTGTAAAATTGTTGGTCCCTCATTTCCAGCATGAATACCACAAGATTCACCAATATGTAGTATAACATTTCTTAACCAAACACATTCTCGGCTTGCTTCATGGATCGCCAAAATTTCTGCATGATTAGATGAAGTAGCTGCAATTGTTTGCTTTACGGAACGCCATGAAATTGCAGTACCGTCATGTGTGAATACATAACCAGTTTGAGACCGACCAATATGAGGGTTAGACTTGTATCCTGCATCTGCATATCCAACTAAATTTGTTTTGGATGAGTTAGTAAAATATAAGCCCATGTCTTTTGTACCTTGAAGATATCGAAATATTTGCTTTATCCCATTCCAATGCCTCCTTGTAGGACATGAGCTATATCTTGCTAATAAATTTAATGAAAATGATATATCTGATTGTGTATGACTAGCGAGAAACATCAACGCTCCAATGGCACTTAAATAAGGTACTTCAGGACCAAGAATATCTTTGTTATCTTTCGGAGGCCGAAAAGGGTCTTTTTCAACATCTAGTGACCTTACCACCATTGGAGTGCTCAGTGAGTGTGATTTATCCATGTAAAACCTTTTCAAAACCTTTTCCGTGTATGCTTCTTGGTGGAGTAAAATTCCATCATTAAGATGTTCAATTTGCAATCCAAGGCAAAACTTGGTTTTTCCAAGATCTTTCATCTCAAACTCTTTCTTTAAGCATTCCATCGCCTTTGGAAGCTCCCCAGGAGTTCCAATTATATTTAAGTCATCAACATACACAACAATTATTACGTACTCCGATCCAGATCTCTTAGTGAAAATGCATGGGCAAATAGAATCATTTTTGTAGCCTTCTTTTAACAAATACTCACTAAGGCGATTGTACCACATGCGGCCAGATTGTTTTAATCCATACAAGGACTTATTCAATTTTATTGCATAATGTTCCCGAGAACTTTTCTCACTTGATTCAGGCAGAATCATTTTTGTAGCCTTCTTTTAACAAATACTCATTAAGGCGATTGTACCACATGCGGCCAGATTGTTTTAATCCATACAAGGACTTATTCAATTTTATTGCATAATGTTCCCGAGAACTTTTCTCACTTGATTCGGGCAAACTTAAATCCTTCCGGAAGTTTCATGTAAATTTCAGTGTCAAGTGAACCATATAAATAAGCAGTTACAACATCCATTAGACGCAAGTCAAGTCCTTCATGTATTACCAGACTAATTAGATATCGAAAAGTAGTTGCATCCACCACAGGAGAGTATGTCTCCTCGTAATCAATTCCAGGTCTTTGAGAAAATCCTTGTGCCACCAATCTCACTTTGTATCTCATAATTTCATTTTTCTCATTGCGCTTTCGCACGAAGACCCATTTATATCCTACAGGTTTTACGCCTTTAGGTGTATGGACTACTTGTCCAAAAACTTCTCTTTTTGAGAGAGAATTCAATTTTGTGTCAATTGCGTCTTTCCATTTTGGCCAATCGTTTCTGTTTCTGCATTCTTGAACAGACTTTGGCTCTTGATCCTCATCATTTTCAATCACTTCTAACGCTACATTATATGCAAATATATCATCGACGTCGATTTCATTTCGGTTCCACACTTTTCTAGACATGCTATAATTTATTGAGATCTCATCATTTTCAGGTACCTGCGGCTCTTTCAGAACCGTCATGTCTAGTGTCTCTTCTAGAGACCCTTCTTGTGTTTCTTTTACCTCGAGTTTGCCATCTTGATTATTTGATCCTTTTTTCTTTCGAGGATTTTTATCTTTGGAACCGACTGGTCTACCACGCTTCAAACGTGCTTTAGAATCACTACCAATTGTTGGTTGTCTTTCAAGGACACATATTTTAACAGGAGCATTAACAGCTGGTATATGTGACTTAGTCACCTCTTTTGGGTCAGTAAATACGTCTGGTAATTTATTTGCTAAGCCTTGTAAATGAATTATCTTTTGAACTTCAAGTTCACATTGTTTAGTTCGAGGATCAAGATGAGACAATGATAATTCATTCCAGCTTATTTCACTTTCCAGCTGTTTTTTCTCTCCCCCCCAATGTTGGGAATACTGACTCGTCAAAATGAAAGTCAGCAAATCGAGCCGTAAATACGTCCCCCGTTGATGGTTTTAAATACTTAATTATAGACGGCGAATCATACCCAACATATATTCCCAACCTCTTTTGAGGTCCCATCTTTGTGCGTTGTGGTGGAGCAATTGGAACATAGACCGCACACCCAAAAATCCTTAAATGGGATATATTTGGTTCCTGACCAAAAACCAATTATAATGGGGAGGAAGTATGATAACTTGTTGGCCTGATGTGAATT
This sequence comes from Artemisia tridentata subsp. tridentata, assembly GCA_021014915.2. Classification (NCBI taxonomy): domain Eukaryota; kingdom Viridiplantae; phylum Streptophyta; class Magnoliopsida; order Asterales; family Asteraceae; genus Artemisia; species Artemisia tridentata. Next base: position 218,322,058 of record CP139505.1, on the reverse strand, counting down.
AGTGTTGCTGCATGTAAAATTGCATGGCCCCAGGCAGAAACTGGTAGTTTTGCTTTCATTATCATTGGCCTTGCAATCATCTGAATTCGTTTGATAAACGATTCAGCAAGCCCATTTTGTGTATGCACATGAGCTACTGGATGTTCAACACTTATACGAATCGACATACAAAAGTCGTTGAATGTTTGAGACGTAAATTCACCAGCATTGTCCAAACGTATTTTCTTTATTCGATAATCCGGAAAATGTGCTCTAAGTCTTATTAACTGGGCAAGTAGTCGTGCAAACGCCAGATTGCGACTTGATAGTAAGCACACATGTGACCATCTAGTTGATGCATCAATCAAAACCATAAAATACCTAAATGGTCCACAAGGAGGATGTATGGGCCCACATATATCCCCTTGTATCCTTTCAAGAAAATTAAGGGACTCATTCCCAACTTTAGCCGGTGATGGAAGTGTAATCAACTTTCCCTGTGAGCATGCAACACATGTAATATCCTTAGTTTGAAAATTTTTATTGTTCCTTAAAGGATGCCCACATGAGTTTTCTGTAATTTTTCGCATCATTGTTGACCCGGGATAGACCAACCGGTCATGCCAAACAATAAAATTCTCTCGGTCTATAAACTTCTCGTTTATGACTGCATTTGATTCAATTACATTAATCTTAGTATAGTACAAACCGGAAGAAAATGCGGGTAATTTCTCTAATACACGCTTTTTACCCATAATCATATTTGTAACGTGAAGGTACTCAATTTGTCCTTCACTTGTTGTCTCAATATGGTATCCATTTCTACGGATATCTTTAAAACTCAACAAGTTCCTTTGAGACATGGGGGAAAATAATGCATTATCAATTTTAAACAGTGTTCCTCCTGGTAATAAATATATTTGTTTTTCCCGATCCTTCGATCAATTTTGCACTACCAGATATAGTGTTAACATTCGATTTTTGTATATTTATTTGAGAGAAATATTTTCTCTTCTTAAGAATTGTGTGTGTAGTTGCACTATCCACTAGACACACATCTCCATCATCAGTAGTCAAAGTAGCTAGTTGATCCATGTTCTTCAAAAAAAGAAAAATACAAATTTATTATAAGAAAATAACTCAGGTATATTAAAATAGTGAAGCAGTAAAAAAAAATCACTAAAACAAACATTTTTATTGATAATCAGAGAAGGGAAAAACATCTAAAGGAATCAAGAAACAAACTTAAAACAAAGGCTATTATTCTTGGTACGAAATTAAACACAAGGTATTCTTAATGTAAAGCTAGAAAACATAAAACAAAGAGACTTTTGGAGTTGATTGCTCAATCATTCGTTGGTAAGAAAGTCACTGACATCCAAATGGGTTGGATTAACTTGGTCTTCATGACCACTGGGGCTACCAACATTTTCATTATCATAGACGAAATTCACTTCCACCCCTTTCCCTTTGTTCTTTTGGGACTGTTGATAAAGGTCCACTAGTTGCTTGGCCGTACGACACGTACATGCCCAATGGTTTACACCTCCGCAGCGATAACATGTATTTGTTGTGACACTTCTTGCTTTTTGATCTTTTTCATTCACTTTTCCCTTATCTTGCCACTTGTTGTGGCCACTTGTGTTCTTAAATTGAACACCGCGATAATTTCCTCGGCCAAAACCACGTCCACGACCACGACCACGTCCACGTCCACGGTCAGAACCACGACCGCGACCTCTATTTTTATTATTAATTGTTGCCACATTAGCCTCAGGAAATGGCGCGGTATCAGTTGGACGTGTCTCGTGGTTCTTCATTAGGAGTTCATTATTTTGCTCAGCCACGAGTAAGCAAGAGATTAAGTCACAATATTTTTTGAAACCTCTTTCGCAGTATTGTTGTTGCAAAACCTTGTTGGATGCATGGAAGGTGGAAAATGTCTTTTCCAACATTTCTTCATCAGTGATCTTCTCTCCACATAAGGTCAATTGAGAGGTGATTCGGAACATGGCCGAGTTATATTCATTTACTGACTTAAAGTCTTGTAGCCTCAAGTGAACCCACTCATAACGGGCTCTTGGCCGAGTTATATTCACTTACTGACTTAAAGTCTTGTAGCCTCAAGTGAACCCACACATTACACCAATCATAAGTTCTATCTCTCCTTCTCATGCTCTCTTATGTTCCTTTGGTTATTGTTCTTATTGTGCTAATAGGCTCGTGTTATACAACACGTTATCAACACGCTCTAAAGTTTTTTTCTTTGTCTCGATTATCACTGGTATGTCTTCGCTCCGAATCATGTTTTTTTATGCGCATCAGTTAAATGTTATTTATCCTTTGCATGATTGTTTTGATAGACCATAAATTAATATATATCTCTATGTCTGATTGAATATTCATGATGTTGATAATGATAAACCAAATAAATTATTATTGTATAACCGAATATAACTCATAAAAAGGATAAGTGATCTATTTTTAATTATTATTATTTTCTACCCATTATTGCTATATAAAGAAGGGAGGAGTTATTTAAGCCCCCCCTCCTCCCCTATAAATACAAAGCAAGCCCCCCTAGTGAGGCTAGTGTACTTTTTGTACTTTTATATATATATATATATATATATATATATATTATATATATATATATATATATATATATATATATATATAGGGGAGCTTTATTTTCAGAACCCTGTTATGTGCGGGAACTGCGAGAACTCCAAATTTGCATTAGAAAACGTGCATGTTCATTTAAAACATGTATGTTTTCTTACATACACCTTAATACACATACCTGCGTATTAAGGTGTATGTAAGAAAATATACATGTTTTATATGAACATGCATGTTTTCTAATGCAAAATTGGAGTTCTCGCAGTTCCCGCACTTAACAAGGTTCTGAAAATAAAAACCATTTTGCATTGATCTGTTGCACTTACCAGGTTTTATATGAACATGTGTGTTACTCAAGTATGTGTATTAAGGTGTATGTAAGAAAACATACATGTTTTATATGAACATGCATGTTTTCTAATGCAAAATTGGAGTTCTCGCAGTTCCCGCACTTAACAGGGTTCTCAAAATAAAGATACACTATATATATATATATATATATATATATATATATATTAGTTAAAGTATGTATTTGTTTTATTTTGTTTTGTGTAATGTTTATTTGTTATGTTTTTATGTTATCTATGGTATGTGCTAAAACACATACCATTTCTAGACCAAAACCGGACCCAAAAAGACCAAAAACCCGACCAAAATGCCAAATATATTGTGTTTTTTGTGTTTTTACATATGCAGGCACGGATATCAAAGAAAAGGACAAAATCAAGCAAAGAACCAGGAAACCGAGCACGAGATATGGAAGTGTTATTTTTAGCCGATGCCGGGAAGAAATTATGGTCAACAAGTCAACCGAGGTCCTCATATTTTCAGAGATTGTCAATTTCATCCCTTGGATCTACTTTGGAAAATATGGCAAGATTGGTCCCTGAGATTTCAAGATAATTACATTTGGTCCTTATGATTTTAAAATAACAAATATTAAATAACATAAACCAAAACCCGGATTTAAAAAAACCATCAAACTAAATCCCATCAAGCCCACTTCACATAATCTACCCAAGCCCAACATTAAACAATAACCGGCCCAACCTTTACTAACTACTCACCCGATCCAACACCACCCAACTTCAAACCCGGTCAAACCTTTTCACTAACTCCCACTCGGTCAAGAGAAGTCAAACAAATAAAATAAATCACACACTCACCTCACTTATCTCCCACACTAACGCGCCCCCAAAATTCACCCTACCCAGAAATTACTGTACAACCGAAGAACCCTAAATTTTCAATCCCCAAAATTACCGTGAGTAAGGGCAAATTGGTACTTGCACGCGTATCTAGAAGCCTGACACCATCTGACAACACCTCAGATTGCCAGCGTGGACATTTGGAAGCCATTGATTGGTCAGGACACCTCACGCAAAAGATCCAAGGGCTATGATTATGTTTGATGACACGATGATAAATGAAGGGCTACGATTTGAAGACTGAAGGATATAAATTCAAGACCTCTCACCTCACATCGGGGGTTAGCTAGTTAGTGGTTAGGATTTAGGAATTAGGAGTAGTGTAGCTAAGCTTAATTTGTGTCTTTTTAGCTTATTGTAATTTTATTTCAGTTTTTAGATCGATGTGTAATTTCAATTTAGTATTTTAATGCAAGTCATAGTTTGGTGAATGTTACTGCTACTCTGCTTAATTCTGCTTCTGGTACTGCCTTTTCTTCTTAATCTCAGTTTATGTCTCTTACTTATCGCTTTATACAGTTTATTAGTTGGTTAAGGTTTAAATGCAGTCATTTAGGATATAGTTTATTACGTGCTTGTTTTGATGTTAAAAGTTAGTAATCTAGGGTGAAACATGTTAAATATTAAGTAGTTAATCTGTTACATAGATTTAATCAGTTTTATCTAGTGTAAAATTGCAAAACAGCGTTAGATTTGCTTATTTGGATGAAACAGTTAAAGGACTTGTAGGAGTTCAACTTTGAGTCGATTTGGTTTAAAGTAAGTTTGATTTAAAAGTTTTTATCAGTATCTTTGGGAGTTAATTTCATTTGGTTAAATTTTTCAGTCCACTGTCAAATTAGTGTCTGCTGCTATTTTACTTTTTGTTTGATGTTAGCTATTTGATGTTTGTCTGCTAGAATCTAATTTTAGTTGAGCTTGTTTAATCAGTAGTTGATAGTTTAGTTTGCATTTGTCTCAATATAATTGCTGTTTTGATAATGACTAAAAATCTGAGAATTTGAGGAATATTGATGTTGTTTGTTGCCATTTTGAAATCTAGTGATAATAGAAGGTAATGCTTGATGCTGATTTTGTGAATCCATTTGATTGATCATTAGTGCTTGATATTGTGTGATTTTGAGTTTCTAAATAGTTCATCTAGCATAGTTTTAGCATTTTTAAATTCAAGTAGTAGCAGCAAAATCTGATAACCTTTATTTGCTCTTGAAGTTTGTCGAAAGTCTGCTTGTGTAATGACTGCTGCATGCTCCTCTCCTGGTCATCTGTATTTGATCCAATTCGACCTAGCAGTTGAGATCTAGACATAGGGGTTTTAAGATTTTAGTAATCTCTGCTTGTTAAGCTTTCTAAAACAGTTTTTCTTTTTAAATTCGGTTTTGATTTGAGCTTTTTATAAGCTTTTGAAAAGTGCTAGTGAGCTTACTATCTGTGTTTAAATGGGTGTTCATAAGTTTTATGAGTTGTCACCTTTGGCCCCTAGTCTTTCAATTTAAGTTGAAATCGGGTTTGGTAGTTTTTAGAATAAAATAGTTTTGTTATTGGCATATTTAGTCCCTGTCTTTTAATAAGAACGTTTTTAGTTTTAAATAAGTTTTAGAAATAGCAGTTTCAATCCTTGTCTTTGTTTTAAAAGTTTTAGTTTAAATTTAAGTTTCAAAAATTACTTTTTCAGTCCCTTAACTTTTATTAAACTTTTTATTTTCTTTATTTCTTTAAAAATTAGTTTTGTTAATTGCAGTCTTAGTCCCTTAGCTTTTAATCTTTGCATTTTAGCTTTATAATTTCACTATTAGTTTTATAAATCTCGGGATTAGCCCGGGATTTGCATTTATTTGAATTTTCTTTGTGTGCATTTATTCTAATAGCGTAGATTGTTTTTAATATTTCTTATTATAGTGTAATCAAATTCTAAAAAAAAATAAAATCTTTCACGTCACTTAATCACTTCACATTTTCACGACACCGATTCGACAAATTCGCCGTCAAACCTTCGTTGGGAGAACGACCCGGGGAAATATTTTCACGAATATTTCTTTGGAAAAATAAACAAATATAAATAAATAAAAACAAACATCAATAAAATGGCGCCGCTGCCGGGGAAGGCTTGAAACGTTGTCGTTGATTCGTATCGTATTTTGTGTATTGAAGAACCTTCCCCGTGGAAGTTATCGTCTTGTTTTGTAAATAAATTGTTTTTGAAAAATAAAAAAAATATATATAATAAATAAAAAACCATTTGAATACTTGTCACCAAGTATTCTCAAAAAAAAAAAAAAAAAAAAAAAAAAAAAAAAAACACTTTTCCTAAAGTGTTTTCACCATTAATAATAAATCCTCGGTCTTCCGTTGAAGGAGGGCGGTTGTAAACCATTCCGTAATAACAACAAAACAAATCGTGAAATTAAACGTTATCGGACTACTTTAATTCTACAACCGGATAGCGAGTAGTTTTGAAGGAAACGGTTACGGATAACGTAACGGTTACCAAAAATAAAATAAATTTGTTTTTCAAGGTTTTTATAAACATAAAATTCCAAAAAGATTTTTCTTTTCAAATTTTATTTTCCTTTTCTTTTGTGTTATTCAATGTTTTTAAATTATAAAATCCAAAAATAATCTTCTTATCCTCTCATCAATTTGATTCTTCTTCTTTAACCCTCTAAACCGTATAATTCTATCTCTTTCTCCTTCTCATGTTTAATTCTTATTATAACTCTTCACCATTTTTTACCACAACCGTCGAAGATGATGGAACAAAAAGCATGGAAGAATTGTTGTTTGAGGAGCAGAGGCGGGTTGTAATAGCTTTATATTGTACACATGACATTAATTACTCTTCGAGTGGCAATCCCACTCCGTCTTCTGAATCTATCCTCCCCGACTCTTCCAATCCTTCCCTCACACCGGTTGAGGGAAGTGACCCCGTTTTGGAAGAGGTCGATACTTCTCTTGCTAATGATAATTCCGATTCAACGATGGTTGATGACTCTACTTTTGATTCGGAGGGAGATATTCGTTTTCTTGAAGAGTTATTGAATGAAGAACCATTATCTTCCCTCCCTCCGATGAGCAGTGAAGTTTTTGATGAGACCGATGATGATACGCTTCCAGATGAGGATGTTCCAAACGAAAATATCATTATTTATTCGAACCCTCTTTTTGAAGCCATTGATACGGATGAGATGCCGTTTGATCACGCTGCGGATGATGACGTTGAAAGTTATGCCGATTCTCACAATGAGTATACTCCGAGTATTGAAGACTCTTGTGGAGATATCGATGATGTTGAGGAATCGCGTTCCGATTATGAGTTCATTAGCTTAGAGGAGATAAAGGATTTCGACCTAGATGAAGATGAGATCGAAGATGATTTACTTCGTGAAAATTTATCTAATATCAATCTTCTCATTTCAAAGATCGAAGCTTTAAATAATCCGACTCCGTCTACTAATGCCGTGATCACCTCTTCATTTCCTATCCCCGATATGGATAGTGACTTCTTACCCGAGCTTGAAATTTTTCGATTTGAAGAGACGAGTAGTGGCAGTCCCACTATTCATGCTGATATCTCTCTTCCGGATTATGAGTACTTTCATTTTAAGATTGATTCCGAACCTATTTCCGATAATCCGTCACGTGATCCTCTTTTAGAGGATGTCGATCGATTTCTTGCTTCGGATGACTCGATACCATCGGGTATTGAGAATGACGAGAATGGTCTTATTGAAGAAATTAATGATGATGATTTACTTTCTGAGGCTGATTCATTTATCTTTGATTTACCGTCTTCTCGTCCACCCGCGAAACCACCGGATGTAGATCTTGGATCCGGTGTGAATGAAGTAATTAATGGAGTGGTGGACGTGACTTATGATATTCCCGTGCTTGATATTTTACCCACCCAAACCACCCGTGATTCCAATGATGTTTATGCTTTCACCATCCGTGTGTTTCACCCTTTCTTTTCTTATCCCCTCATTTCTCCATCTTTCCACTCCTCCGGGAGTGAGGATACCGTCTTCGACCCCGGCATCTCCGTTCTTCATGCCGGGTGTCCGTTACAGGGTGTCCGTTCCATTTGCTTCCCCAAGATTAAGTAAATTCGGGGCGAGTCTAAGCTATACGACTCGATAAATAAACAAGCGCTTCGTGGGAGGCACCCCATGCTTATCCTTCTATCTTCTTTCTATTTTCTAATAAAGTGAGTGAGGAGGGCTCCCTCTTCTATTTCTTGTGTTTCGTTGTTTTTCTGTGATGTGTCCAGGAATGCCGATGATGAAGACTCTCGTGCTCGTAGTTTCCTTCACGCTACTCGAGTTTCATCATTCGCTGCTTCTTGATATCCTAAATCTTATCGTTTTACATTTATCTTTTGGCATAATTAATAAACGGCCTTAGATTTTTGTAGAGAACCCTTACCTTTAAGACATTGAGGACAATGTCTCGTTCTAGTCTGGGGGGGTAATCTTTCGATTTGATTTTTGCCTTGCATTTTTTGCCATGCAACCCCGTTTTTCCTCCAAAATTGAAAAAAAATCCAAAAAATGAGAAAAATTTTAAAAATTTTTGCAAAAATATAATAAATTTTGACATTTTTGTTGACTTTCCGCTGGGTAGAGTAGGAATAAAATTCTGACTTGATCGGGCGTGTTGAGCCCTAGCTTGTTCCCTTAACCATTCATAATCTATAAGCTCGTGCTAGTCTTTTACACAAGGAGCTAGAAAACGCGAATTCTTTTTAAGAATTTGCAAGTTCCCGTATTCGACTTTATATATGCATGGCTTGATTATTTGGCTAAGCATTCGCGGATCTTATTATTTAAGATTTTAAATTTGCGAAGAACGAGAAATGATAGAGTTGTTTATAAGTTAGATTGCTAAACGTGGAGTAGTTGGATCTCTTTAGAGCTCATCGAAGTTATTTGTGGCTTTTTTTTTGTTCCCATAAGCTTGTTTCACTCAAAAATAAAAAATAGTAATAATTAAAGCTATTTTAGTTTTGGCGAAATTTAGTTTTTAATCCTTCTTAAGAGAATCCTTGCTTATAAGAGTTGGGTACACATCAAGGTACTGTCAGTGTTACGGTGTAATAGACTATTCCATCTTGCCGGCTCACAACCGATGTTGGGATTGTTATAAAAGCCGTAGGACTCGGGATTTGGCAAAATATATAATGAATATTAATAATAATAATCCAAAGCCATAAAAAGTTTTCTGCATCTTGCCGGTTCGCAGCCGATGTTGTAGACTTCTAATAAAGGCAGAGGAAAAATTCCAAGGTCATAATAGACTATCACATCTTGCCGGTTCGCAGCCGATGTTGTGATTGTTATAAAAGGCCAAGGATCAATAATAATATGTGCTTAATAATGTTAAAAATGCCAAATTTCGACTCCGAGGTATCCTAATAAAGGCTTCGGTCTCTGGACTCGTAGATGAGTTGTTTCGGTCGCAAATAAAAGGGATATTCTCAAAATCGTGTTAAATCAGAGACCTTGATGTGGACCTCATTTTTGTATGCAACGGTTTTCGAGGGAAGGTTTGGAAACTACTTAGCGTCTAAACTAGATATCTTTATCGGATTAAAAATTTTCGAAACGAGAATTTGAAGAAATTCATTTCTCACCAAAAATAAAATAAACAGAGGAAAAATAGGAATTTGGGAACGAGAAGTCCACAATTAGCTTTTATGAGTAGTGTCGGCAATCTAACTTGTAAATGACAATGATCTCGTTTTTAGGCTTAGTTTGGGGACTCGTGAAAAATCAGGGACGATGAATTTTATCCGTATAGTCACTTCTTTATGAGTCGTGTTTCCTGCTCGAAGACCCTAAAAATTATCGAAAGATAATGATTGTCAACAAAAGCCGTCACATGAATAATGAGAAAAATATTAAAATATAAAAATACAAAAATAGAATAAAAAGAAAAATCGGGAGTTTTTATAACATTGCATGAGGACATTGCAATAGCTTAGTCTGGGGGAATTTTGGTATGTGCTAAAACACATACCATTTCTAGACCAAAACCGGACCCAAAAAGACCAAAAACCCGACCAAAATGCCAAATATATTGTGTTTTTGTGTTTTTACATATGCAGGCTCGGATATCAAAGAAAAGGACAAAATCAAGCAAAGAACCAGGAAACCGAGCACGAGATATGGAAGTGTTATTTTTAGCCGATGCCGGGAAGAAATTATGGTCAACAAGTCAACCGAGGTCCTCATATTTTCAGAGATTGTCAATTTCATCCCTTGGATCTACTTTGGAAAATATGGCAAGATTGGTCCCTGAGATTTCAAGATAATTACATTTGGTCCTTATGATTTTAAAATAACAAATATTAAATAACATAAACCAAAACCCGGATTTAAAAAAACCATCAAACTAAATCCCATCAAGCCCACTTCACATAATCTACCCAAGCCCAACATTAAACAATAACCGGCCCAACCTTTACTAACTACTCACCCGATCCAACACCACCCAACTTCAAACCCGGTCAAACCTTTTCACTAACTCCCACTCGGTCAAGAGAAGTCAAACAAATAAAATAAATCACACACTCACCTCACTTATCTCCCACACTAACGCGCCCCCAAAATTCACCCTACCCAGAAATTACTGTACAACCGAAGAACCCTAAATTTTCAATCCCCAAAATTACCGTGAGTAAGGGCAAATTGGTACTTGCACGCGTATCTAGAAGCCTGACACCATCTGACAACACCTCAGATTGCCAGCGTGGACATTTGGAAGCCATTGATTGGTCAGGACACCTCACGCAAAAGATCCAAGGGCTATGATTATGTTTGATGACACGATGATAAATGAAGGGCTACGATTTGAAGACTGAAGGATATAAATTCAAGACCTCTCACCTCACATCGGGGGTTAGCTAGTTAGTGGTTAGGATTTAGGAATTAGGAGTAGTGTAGCTAAGCTTAATTTGTGTCTTTTTAGCTTATTGTAATTTTATTTCAGTTTTTAGATCGATGTGTAATTTCAATTTAGTATTTTAATGCAAGTCATAGTTTGGTGAATGTTACTGCTACTCTGCTTAATTCTGCTTCTGGTACTGCCTTTTCTTCTTAATCTCAGTTTATGTCTCTTACTTATCGCTTTATACAGTTTATTAGTTGGTTAAGGTTTAAATGCAGTCATTTAGGATATAGTTTATTACGTGCTTGTTTTGATGTTAAAAGTTAGTAATCTAGGGTGAAACATGTTAGATATTAAGTAGTTAATCTGTTACATAGATTTAATCAGTTTTATCTAGTGTAAAATTGCAAAACAGCGTTAGATTTGCTTATTTGGATGAAACAGTTAAAGGACTTGTAGGAGTTCAACTTTGAGTCGATTTGGTTTAAAGTAAGTTTGATTTAAAAGTTTTTATCAGTATCTTTGGGAGTTAATTTCATTTGGTTAAATTTTTCAGTCCACTGTCAAATTAGTGTCTGCTGCTATTTTACTTTTTGTTTGATGTTAGCTATTTGATGTTTGTCTGCTAGAATCTAATTTTAGTTGAGCTTGTTTAATCAGTAGTTGATAGTTTAGTTTGCATTTGTCTCAATATAATTGCTGTTTTGATAATGACTAAAAATCTGAGAATTTGAGGAATATTGATGTTGTTTGTTGCCATTTTGAAATCTAGTGATAATAGAAGGTAATGCTTGATGCTGATTTTGTGAATCCATTTGATTGATCATTAGTGCTTGATATTGTGTGATTTTGAGTTTCTAAATAGTTCATCTAGCATAGTTTTAGCATTTTTAAATTCAAGTAGTAGCAGCAAAATCTGATAACCTTTATTTGCTCTTGAAGTTTGTCGAAAGTCTGCTTGTGTAATGACTGCTGCATGCTCCTCTCCTGGTCATCTGTATTTGATCCAATTCGACCTAGCAGTTGAGATCTAGACATAGGGGTTTTAAGATTTTAGTAATCTCTGCTTGTTAAGCTTTCTAAAACAGTTTTTCTTTTTAAATTCGGTTTTGATTTGAGCTTTTTATAAGCTTTTGAAAAGTGCTAGTGAGCTTACTATCTGTGTTTAAATGGGTGTTCATAAGTTTTATGAGTTGTCACCTTTGGCCCCTAGTCTTTCAATTTAAGTTGAAATCGGGTTTGGTAGTTTTTAGAATAAAATAGTTTTGTTATTGGCATATTTAGTCCCTGTCTTTTAATAAGAACGTTTTTAGTTTTAAATAAGTTTTAGAAATAGCAGTTTCAATCCTTGTCTTTGTTTTAAAAGTTTTAGTTTAAATTTAAGTTTCAAAAATTACTTTTTCAGTCCCTTAACTTTTATTAAACTTTTTATTTTCTTTATTTCTTTAAAAATTAGTTTTGTTAATTGCAGTCTTAGTCCCTTAGCTTTTAATCTTTGCATTTTAGCTTTATAATTTCACTATTAGTTTTATAAATCTCGGGATTAGCCCGGGATTTGCATTTATTTGAATTTTCTTTGTGTGCATTTATTCTAATAGCGTAGATTGTTTTTAATATTTCTTATTATAGTGTAATCAAATTCTAAAAAAAAATAAAATCTTTCACGTCACTTAATCACTTCACATTTTCACGACACCGATTCGACAAATTCGCCGTCAAACCTTCGTTGGGAGAACGACCCGGGGAAATATTTTCACGAATATTTCTTTGGAAAAATAAACAAATATAAATAAATAAAAACGAACATCAATCTAATTTGTATTCGTCTGACGTGTTTCTATTTAATTAAACAACAATAGTACGTTAACATTAGCACATTAAACAACTAAAATGTATTCGTCTGACGTGTTTCTATTTAATTAACACATTAGACAATAAAACATTAACGTTAACACATTAAACAACTACAAAAACAAATGTTATTATTCAATTATACAAGAACATTAGCACATTACTTAAAAACAACAACACCTACTACATGTGAAGATTATTTATGTCATCTAAAAGCTGAAAATACATTACAACTTTTAAAACTTTTATTTTTTTTTAACAAATTACTTTATTTTTTTTATAACTTTTACAACTTTTTTTTTCACAAATTACTTTATTTTTTTATAACTTTTACTACTTTTATTTTTTTATAACTTTTTTTTTACAACTTCTTTTTTTATAACTTTTACAACTTTTTTCTTTTTTTTACATTGTCTTTGAAATTTAAAAAAAAAAAAAAAAAAAAAAAAAAAAAAAAAAAAAAAAAAAACCCTCGTCAATACTAACCATACAACTTTTTTTTTTGTTTTTTTTTATAACTTTTATAAATTTTTTTTACATCTTTTTTTTTTTTTTTTTTTTTTTTTTTTTTTTTAATACATTGTCTTAGAAATAAAATTAAAAAAAAAAGTTGTAAAAAAAAAAGAAGAATTAATTTTATTATTTTTCTTTTTTTGAAATTTTTTTCCATTTATTTTTTCTGAAATAATTTTTTTAGAAACTTTTTTCCAAATTTTTTTTTTTTTAGAAAAATGAAGAAAAAGATCTTCCAATTGCCTAAATTAATTCAAGAGGGCGCGTGAGTTATTGCTGCTACTCCACTATCTCTTTTCCAGCCACTCCAAGTGAGACACGTGTCCAATCAAGACATAATATATAGAGGGGGTTAGTAGGTTGCAGTAGTAGAGGGGGCTTCTATAGTAGAACCCTATAGAGAATTAGATCTGACATTCTGACGTATACATGTGTTGATCATAAGGCCTTTTTGTATTATCATTCATGTGTTCGTTATAAATATTAATTTATCAGCGTATCATATGATGTGGTAGTTTAATGTTTCGAATTATTTGTTTTGGATCTAATGATGTTTTCATCATGTAATTTTTAATTCCTTTTGTTATGATTAATACATGTTAAAATACATATGTTTTATGCCTACATATGAAAATCATCATTATAAATTTTTATTTTGAGCACTCGGCATTTATTTTTATGTTGGCCTGTTTTGTTGAGATCCAACATGTATTATAATATCTTATCATAACACCACATGTTGTTTAATGTTTTATTATATCTTTGATAATGCTTGATGCTTCTACCGTATCTATATGCTATATGAATTTGATAATGATTGATTGCGTTTATGTTTTAAATTGTTTGCGACTTAACTGTTTACGCTATGAGACTATTATTTTTCTGAAGATATGAAATACATGTCGTGTCTATGTATGATTGCATGATCAGTTTATACTAGAAACATAACGTTAAGATAAGTTCGATCTAACTAAAATCGATGATATTTATATTTGTTTAGATACATATTGTGCTTGTGTGCCATTTTCTTTTACATATTACCATGCAATCATTTGTTGTTATTTTATTAATCATTTGTTTTAATTTATTCATAAAATCGATATGTGCGCTAATGATTACTTGAGTAAATGTAATGTACACCCCTGATGCCTGGTAATACATCCATGAAAGGTTTACAAACTAACAGTCAAGTTTGATACATTTGGTCCCTTATTTCATGTTTCCTATAATGTCATCTACATATCTGATTCTATGCACTAATAAGATAAAGCAGTAGACCTTTACTATATTGTTTTAGAGCTAAATGAAATCGTCTTTTTATCTGTAACTATTTGGAAAAGTTGATCTATTAAACTCCTTAAATTTTTTGCATGTCTCAATAGGGAATCCGTTTTGCAAATCGTAACGTTCAAACATTCCTTTTAATAGTATTATTAGCATAATAATATTATTCTTCTACAAATTTTGTAACCGTTACTTATTAAATAAATTTATTATCCTTCAATAGCCTTAAATTAACAAAAATTCAAATTTATAATTCTTTCTTTTTTTTTTCCTAAATTTAAATTCAATTGAAACGAACAAATATTAATGAGTGTTTTGGCATAAATGTCATTAACATGGTTTATTATTTTATACACCAGTACCATATAGTATATCATATAATTAATTGATTTTCCTTATACCACTCTAGTATATTATTTGCACTTCACTAGCATATCACAATTCATATAAACTCCTTAATATAATATTGTTGTCTTAATTCTGTGAATACATGTGTTTAATATAATACATGTACTTGCTTGAATGTTTCAAATCACAACGTGCTAATGTTTTTGCTAATTTATCTTATCCCTTTTCGCACCCTGAATTTATGTGTAGCTATGATACAATGGTATATGTATAGTATTATTCATTTTTAACTAATATGTAGACTTAGTGTGTATGTTGTTTGATTGTGTAGGGTATCTTAACCTTTTAAGTGATAAAATTTGCCCTTCATATAAATGTTATGTATTAACCTTTTAAATTCTATATTATAGTTTATCATGTCAAACCTTGCAAAGCTCGAGTTTTTGGCTCTTGACATCAGTGGCAAGAATTATTTATCATGGGTTTTGGATGCTGAGATTCACTTGGATGCTAATGGAATCGGCAATACGATTAAAGAGGGCAATGAAACAATTGTCCAAGAAAAGGCCAAAGCAATGATTTTCTTACGCCATCATCCATGAGGCTTTAAAAAGTGAATATCTCACAGTGAAAGACCCACTCATACTTTGGAACAATTTGAAAGATAGAACTTATGATTGGTGTGTCTTCACATTACATTAGGTGTCTCTATTTATAGGGATCTTAACATCAATGGTATTTAGTACAATAGTGGATGTTACAAGACTAATCATAAAGATGAAAGTTACTAGTTAGAAGAGATTAATGTAATGATTAATGTGTACAATCAATATAATAAATATATTCATAACATGAAGATTTAAATCCTATTTTTTCTTTGAATTTTAGAATCATATGTTGTCATATTAAACTATGTTTTCTTTTTATATTCAATTTTATTGAACTATATATGTTTCTTATATGAATGCATTCAATATTTTTTGGTATTCAATGTAATTATGGTGTGAAACGTTTAGGAGGTAAAAATACATTTAGCGATCAGTTTATAGCTTTTACTTATGTTAAAATATGAAGCACTTTTATATAACAACCAACTTCTAATTTTTAGTGTTAATTTTTCCAAGCATATCATAAGTCATAAGTCAAACATTAAAAATGTTACGCATGAAGTTAGACATGGCGAACATTTTCCTTATGTTAAAATGAACACACTACCCAATATAATCCACTTATAGCAACTCTTCAAATTAAAATTGTAGAAAAAGAATGAGAAATCTACTTGAAAGTCACACAAACCAATCAAAGACTCTCAATAGACTTCATTCTAGGTTTGCGATGATATAGTTAAGAGCTGTTTTTGTAGAGTATTTGACTTCAATCTTGGTTTGGTCGATGGTTTAAGTTGTTCCGCCAGCTAACATATTTTTTTCAATAATTACTATATGCGTGATTTGACTTGAATAATTATTAGAGCGCCAGGTGTGATAATGCACCACACCCTCACATTTTTAGTGTCACGTCATGTCATGTCATCCTCTCTCAAAGCATGCCATAAGGCTCCTTTTGGAACCCATTATTTTATTTTCTTTTACATTTTCATAAAAAGTGTATGTTTCGACTTATATAGACGGCTTATGGCTTATTTGAGTTTAAACTTATTTCCATAAGCCCCCGAAACGAAACAAGACATAAGCTCAAAACCAAATAATCCATAAACCAGCTATATAAGCCGAAACAGACACCCATTAAATATTCATTCACTAAAAACAAAAACTACACACATTACATTATTTTCTTAGAAACTAAACATTACTTGCAAACTTTCATTCAACAACAAAATAAAATAGCGAAACTAACATGTAGAACCGTAGAGGGGGTGAATACGGTCTCTTCGGCTTTTTTGGTTTTTAAAAACTTTAAGCCGCAAAGAGTACCAAGTGGTTTATACAACAATAACCACTAACACAGTCACAACTAAAGTATATAAAGTAAGTAAAGAGACACCATGATATATACTGGTTCAGGATAGGGAGTTTATACCATCCGTACTTCCAGTTACGAATCCACGACACTATACTATTCACTAAGTATAATCCATTCGGTGGACTACAAACCGTTACAACTTCACTCCACCGATATGCACAAAGATCGGTGATCACTAAGAAGAGCTACTCCCAACAGTATTCCGCTGTCACACCCCAAAAATGGCGCAGCGGAATGGCATTTACGGGGTATGACCTCATTGTCAAGAATACAAGGCGTCACAATAGAGAAATACTAAATGTAATACATTGATCTGATAATAGTCACAAACTCCCACAACGGGTTATGTACAAAATACGAAACAACATGAGTCTCAAAGTTACACAACATCACTACGCAATATCCAAAGGCAGCTTCACGAGTTATAACCCGGAAGGGTCTTGTCTTAAGTCTTGCTAAGTCAGGTCACTACTCAACCTTCTATGGTACCTTCATTCTTAACACCTGAAAATGGATACTCGAAAACGTCAACATAATGTTGGTGAGCTCGTAGGTTTAAAAGCAAAACCATTGAGCTGTGAAATAGTAGCGTAGGGCAATAGTGAGCAAGATATACAAATATGAGCACATAGCAAAGATCACAAACTATCACAGACGGCTAACACGCATAATTGATCCACACATAGTCTGGGTGCCACTTCCCTAAAATAATATACTGGGTGCACTTCCCAAAATGATACCAACAATGCATCACAAAACAAGTACGCACGTTCCAGCTAAGTCACACAATCTGAATTCGCACAGTAAAGCACATATTGAAATCAAAACACATATTGTCCAAAATCATGAAACCAGTTGTTCACAGCATGAAAACAGTTAAAAATATCATTTGAGTACCATTTTCTCCCAAGGAAAACATAATGAAAAAGGGGCTACGAGAACTCACCTTAGCAAAAGCAAATCCCGATTGATAAATTGTAAACGGCAAATTTAGTCCGATAACTCTACTCGCGACCAAAATATTACATGTGTCTTAGGTTCGAAAACAAGGTCATGCACGCAAGTTCATACTTTACGTTATCACTTGTACATGTCGTTGTAATATTTGTTGTCAAAATATAGTTGCGTTAACTTGATCCTTTATTTAGAAAATTACCACTTTAGAAAAATGTAACTTGTTTATCTTGCGACCAAATTTTAGTCGTCATGTTAATGGCTATTCCAAAAATTTCTAACGCGCCCAAAAAGTCTATATAATGTCCTACCATTTTCGTTTACTTCATTTTAACCAAAATGTACTCAAAAGGTCCAAAATCCAACTCTATTAATTTTAACAGCTTTCTAATAGAGGAAATAATAGGCTGTCAACGTATATGTTGACGTAAACATTCTGTTGGCCATAACTTTTGCGTCGTAGCTTCGTTTCTTAAGTTTGACCTATCCCCGCGAAGGTATTTAAGTATACTCTAGGCTTTTCAAGGTCTCGACTAGTCTAGATGCCATTTATCATCAGTTTTGGTCTTTCAAAATTCTGGACAGATTCATAAATTTTCTGAAAATAATTGTTTTCGTCGTAAAAATTGAAACTAGCGTATCTTTTTCGCTACGAGCTCGTTTAACTCATTCAAGCGGCTACGGTTTCGTTTTTGTATATATTTTTTGAATCTCTAGCCTAAAATTACTCACAACCTACTGATTTTTCCAGTTTTTACAAAATAGGACAGATTGTTTATCAAAAGTGTCAAAACTATATTTTCTATTCTTCTAGCCATTTTAACCATTTAACCACAACTTCAATCTAATCCTAGTTCCTCCATCAACTTCTCATCATAATGATAATGATCGAACCATAAACTTAACAAGATGCTAAGGTCCATATAATAATCATCAAGAATGTCTAAATATACAAGTTTACTAATACACATGTTTATAAGGTTTATTACCACCTTTTTATGAAGAGTTTTTCTAACTAGTTTTCTTGTAACCCAAAGCTTGTTAAAAAAACATAATCTTTGTTAAGGGATCATTGTAAATCTTTATCAACATGCACCAAATGATAACTAAGTATACACTTAACTAGCAAGATGATATAGAGAAAACATGAACTTTTGTAGGATTACTTACAAAAGTAACTAGTGAGATGAGAGTTGTAAAACACTTGGTTAACCTCAAGATCAATGCTCCAAACCTTTGCTAGAACACCCTAAGAATGCTTGGACTTAACCAAAGATCAAGATATGTCCTTCCATGCTCCTATGTGTGTCGACTTTGTGTAGAGAAAATGGGAGGATATTTTCTTTTTCTTGAACTAATTAGCTAGTGCAAAATGGTGTAAGAACTATGTATTTATACTAGGAGGTTTCAACCATGGAATAGTTGGGTCAAAATTTATTAATTGGCTATGGTGAAGGAGGGTGGCCGAATAGGGGGGGGGGGCAAGGGGACAAATTTTGTGGTCAAGCCACCATTTTGGATTTAGAATCCATGTTTTGTGGTATAATGTTGGATAGTTAATGCCATGGAATTCTTGTCTAGCAATTGAAAGTTAAAACATGGGGGGGGGGGGGGGCGGCATTGTACACAAAATGAAATTAGATGAGTAGTTTTGATACAAAAGAGTATTTGTTGTATGTATCGGGTGTTAAAAATAGGTGTTGGTTGTTGGTTCGGTGATTAACGAAAGTTGTACGTAATTAAACGTAAGATATAAAGAAATTACTTTAGGCGTCAGAAATATTTTTGAAACTTTGGTAATAATTTTGGAAGTATAAAAATACTTTAGAAACAATCGTTGGGAGAATTGGGTATATTGGGTGTTAAATCTTAAATAGCGAATAGCGTTTGTTGAATTGACAACCGTAAGTATTTAAAGAATAGGAAATTGTTTTATGGTTTAAAATTGTGAACCGGAGTAGGAGCAAGGTACTGGAGCATTGTGGACTAAATATAGCCTAGGTTCTAGTGATAAAATATTTATTCTCAGTTTCACGTTGGTTCGGGTAAAAAGTATATGTAAAATGGTCCTCAATTAAATGTCAAGAAAATAAATTCGAGTTTGATGAATAGTATTGACCTGCAAATTTGCTGGTTGTTACAGTCTACCCCCGTTAATAGAATTTTGTCCTCAAAATTCAGTTGACTAAAGGTCTGAGCTTGATCGGACAGTATTCACCCTTCGGTTTGGTTGCACACAGAAGGTAAGGGTGTGGGTGTCAATCCAAATAGTACCGAGTGCTACTCCCCAATTGGTACTATCAATACTTCCTAACCTCCAGAAATCACACAAATGAAACCACATAATAATCACACAGTAAGGCAAGCTTTCCCGTCCTTGAGTAAAGCCGTCAAAAACCTTTGGCATCTTTTCGGTAGTTTAAGTTGAGTCTCAACTAAAATCTAGCTTAACCCCACAACTCGTCAAACAAGAATTGTTATGAGATTAAGCTAAACCATAAGTTTAAGCCCAGTAACAACTTGTTTTCAGCTTAATCTCACAACTCATCAAACAAGAACTGTCATGAGATTAAGCTAAGCAACAAGTTGGACCTATCCTTAAACTACGTAACAACTTGAATCTAACTTAACTTCACAACTCATCAAACAAGAACTGTCATGAAATCAAGTTAAATGTCAAGTTGTAAGAAAAGAACTCAATATTTTTGAAGGATTGGCTCAATTTTTGGATCGCTTTCAAATAAACAACTAGTATATATCCAAAGTGAAGGTTCAACTAAGAGGGATGTGCATTCCTGTTTCCTCCAAAATCAATAGTGTATGCCCTAAGCATATCTCCTAACGTCGGATAGTGTGCTCACCCCGGCCATCGGTCTAGGAATGGTAGGTTGTACTCAAATCTAACTGTGTTCCTATTGCGTCATATAGTGTCTACCCAAAATCGCGATGTGGATTGTCTTGTCACGATTCGATATAATAGGTAAGGCGCTCCTCATGTATGTCGCTCTAATTGGATTTCTTATCTTTGAATACTAGGGAGGCATCGATCAAACCAAAGGACTTATCTTGAAAACTCGAATTGCCTGCATATCGTTCTTAACACGATTTTAGGGTTGTCAGTCTTGTACACTCTCAACTAATGATATTCGGGTTCGGAATCTTTCTTCGAGAAGTATCGCGTATCATGAAATTTGTGTCGCTCCAGGAGTTAGGTTGATGAGTATCCCAGTTCATCAAAGAGGGGTAAATCCTGTGAGGTCTTTACGAAGTACTCCAGGGAAGTCTTAAGCGCGCGAGGTATCTTTGGGTTTCTGCTCGTCCTACTAAGCGCACTGAAATAGGCGGTTTTATAGTAACCCTCGAGTGATTAGGTCTCATGAAATGCCTCGTCCATTCTTGAGCAAAATCATTTAAAAATTTTAAGCTAAGTAGCAACTTTAAACTAAATCTCACATCTCATCAAACAAGAACTAACATTGAATTAAGTTAAAAGTTGTTAAAAAGCTTACTTTTTTTTTCTTTTTTCTTTTTTTTTTTTTGAAGAAAAGAAAAAATTTAGTCAAAGTTTGGGGTTGCTCAAAAATGAACGGGTGGCATTTCCGCACTCCAAGATCTTACTACCAGGTGGTGAAGGTTTGAATCATCTTATCGGTTTCTACCTTTTGGTCATACACTATATCAATCTCATAACTAAGAGCTAGGACACTAGGCTTTGCCTTTAACAGAGGCATGAACTGAGTGGAAACAAATCTATAATCGATGTTGGAATCAAACAGTATGATAGTCTAATATCCGTTTAAGGATAACATACCCGTCACGAGGTAGGTTGCCATTGTTTGCAGTGTTTCCATTAGTCACTACAGCCTGACTCTGGTTATTTCGCACTTGCCCATGTGCCCTATTCAGCTTAGGACACATATTTTGGAAATGATCCGGGCTCCCGCACTCGAAGCATGTCCTTGGGTAATTGACATTAACTGGTGTCGCCTGCATGACTACTGCTCGAAAATTCCTTGCAAAGTGACCAGTCTGATTGCTGCTGAAACACACTAGGCAGGGTATAGTCTCCAGGTGGTGGTAGTTACATTTGATGCAATTGGGGAAAGAACCATGATACTCCTTCTTGACGGCACTAGTTGCCACAAATCCTTTTCCCCATTCCGCCTTCTTATTGTCACCATTTACATCTCCTTGCTTACTTGGCTCGCTCACGGTCTTCCTCTTATCACCATTCTTGGACAATGTCCCATTCCTAACCATTTCATCCGTTAAGGTTGTAGATTTCAGTATTGCGCTCTGAAGGTGTAATACCTCGTAAAAATCCCATGTCATTAATAATGTTAATCACCGAATGATCCTAATTTATGATTGAATAACCTATTGTGCGGGTCATATATATATATATATATATATATATATATATATATATATATATATATATATATGGCAACGATCACCAAGTCACCCGAATGATTTCGAAACTCACCATGAATAGCTCGCTTGCGCACCGACCATGAAAGTCAAACGAACACTACGAATTACTACACTGATCTTATTAGTGAACGTATAAAACGAAAGGCATTAATCATTTCACAAAGTCTTATACATATACAACTTAACTAATTTATTTCATCCTTCACTTTTCCTTATGGATCGAACCACACAAACATCACAACTCAACAACAAATATTGTAACTTACCAGTACATATTATTGTTTCTGCTTGATCTCCCACGACACAAAACCCACGGACATAAACTAACGACACACAAATACCACCAACAAATGAAAGATGCTAATTACATCATTAGTGTACCCTTGTCCCCTCCTAAACCTATTACCCATTGGACAAAGCTAATACACACTCAAAGTCAACTAGTATGAAATTCTTAAACTACTCCTTCCTTGTTTCCCATGCATGAAGAATCGACTAAAGGATTTTGGTACATCGTCCTTGCTTCTTGTCAAACCACAAAACCGGGCATCTCTCCCCTTGGTTAAGTACTAAACCACCTTGAATGTTGTGTGATTTTGACTTCCTAGTATAAGTACAAGTTAAACAAATGTCAACCCCTATTTCCCTTAAGCCTCGTTTCCTATTTAAACACACTCACCACTCTTTGCATGACACAAACTTAAAACAACAACACACAAACAAGTCACCTTGCTCATTCCATATTGCTCACTGCCGAGGAAAGGAAGGAAAGGAAGACAAGAGTTTGTGAGCCATACAAGTTGTGTAAGGAGTTATACAAGGGTATAGGTTCGAATACAAGCTAGGTTAAGGCTCGGGACACCCGTGTTCTTTTCATGCTCGCTCATACTCACTCCCGTACCTCTTCACCACCTTTGGTGTAGTAAGTCCGCGAACCTATTTCATTATGTCTATAGCATCATAAGATTCATTGCATTCATAATGCATGTCTATATATATATTCAACACGTTATATACATTTCAAAATCAAACTTGTTTCACTGAACATATCACGTACCCTTTTTAAAACTTGAACCATGAAAACTAACAAGTAGTAAACACAAACTTAATAACCCACTTGAGCAAATTGAGTCGAACACAAAATGTATATTTTTCTAGGATTACACCCAAATAGCCTTATATGTTATGTGTTATTAGCTAACTACACTGTTTAGTTAACCCCCGTATAAACCCTTTTGTTACTCTCACTTTTAGAGTAAGATACCCCTAGAAAAACACTCAGAGCCATTCCTTTCGTTTCTTACACCTTTGTTAAAATGTTTCGTTACACCTTACACCTTAGCCTACCCTGTAGATTAGAATCCGTGGTTGGTTAATTGCTATAGGCAAAGTGAGTTTCCTTACATTACCTGTGTTCGCGTGCGTAATTCATTATCTATGGTTAGGTCGGGAAATTGCACAATGCAATTGGAGTGAAAGTAAATATTGTATATCTTTGAGTTTATTTTTCGTGTGTTTACTACTTTCACTATTACCGTTATTTCTGAAGTCATGAAAAGTATGGAAAAATTATCCAGATTTATTGTTATAGTGATGTGGTGAAATTTTACACATCTATGTTTATTAAAAAAAAAAAAAAAAAAATCGAAAAAATGAGAAAAGAAAAAGAAAAAGAAAAAAGTTGGAAGATTGATAAACCAACGATGTAAAGTTATGTAAGTGGTCGATATCACCACTAATTGTTGTACTATATATTTATGGATTGAATGGGAGTTGGCAGTTATGGGAACGTCAACTAAGGTTTATTCTTTGATTAAGATCTTGTTGAGTATAATTCGTGTCTACCTAAAGCGTGTGTTTCAAGTGTTAAAGCGTGAGTTATTCAATGATATGAGTCTTATTCATGGGATGGTTGGGATAGTGATTAACCACACTTATGATTTTAATTTATTTGTTTTGTTTATTTTTCATTTTACACCAATTTATATCCCAAATATTATCCATACCCTGTATTTTTCTTTATCCAACCAAACCTTTGATTTATTGAGATTAGGGATTTGAGCAATCTTAAGTATCGTAGTCGTGGATTCGGCTATGTATTTATGATTTTGTCGCCCTTTTTGATATATTATTATTGGTGAAGTTTGGACCTATCTTTAGCCTATTCGAGTTAAGGATTTGAGCAATTGCAAGTATCGTGTTCGTGGATTCGATCATGTATTTGTGATTTTGTCGCCTTTTCTGGAATTTGAGATCGATAGTGATTAAGAATAATTAACCCTTAAGCCTAAAAACCCTTTTTACCGCTTTAGACTTGTTATTCCTTAGCTTTAGTGGTGGAGATGTGTATACTTGCCAAGCTTATGATAGAATATTCGTCGCGACTGGACAGTTAAACGATTAGATTTGCTTTTATCAAAATATTTTATTTTACTTCTAATTCGTTAAGTGTTTAGTTGTGTGATTATGATAAAACGAATACATGCTTAAATATAAAAATAAATCCTAACATTTTTAGGATACATTTTCATAAGTTTTAATCTAAGGTTTACTTGGGGACAAGTAAAGTTCAAGTGGGGGGATATTTGATGAACTCAAATAAGTACATTTTATTACTATCATTTATCCTATTAATTTGACTTGTTTTACTATATTATGTATGAGGATTGATACTTAATCGTTTACTTTTGTAATTCTCAGGTAAAAACAAGCATTTGGTGAAACTTAGCGATTATGGACTAAAAACGGAGTAAAATGATCAAGATTGGAATTGGTTGTTGGAATGAAGAGAATGAAGACCACTGCCTGACTTTGAAGAATGCGCCGCATGGATTTATCCCATGCGCCGCATATGAAACTTTGGTCAACGAAGAATAACCAACTTGTTCTACTCCAGATGCGCCGCATCTCACCTATTACATACGGCGCATCACTATCAATATTTCACCAGATACGATCCAAGATACAAGAGGACATGCGCCGCATCTGATAATGGAGTTACGCCGCATCTTCTGGCGGTGTACGAATATTCCTGAATATTATAATCTTGGACCCCACGCAAAGTTAAGTACATGCGCCGCATCTACTTACTAGATGCGCCGCATCTCACCCTCAGACAGAAACTATAAATACCCCAAGACCAGACGAATTCGATGTGACATATAATATAACCGAAGACCGAAGACCAGAAACCTAGGACGAATTCAGTCAAGGCAGCAGCACAAGACACACCCAAATCAAAGATACAAGAGCTGTAAGAAGGTGCTGCATGTGTTTAATTCATTAAGTAGTTTTGTTTTATTGTGTTAGTAAACTTTAATTCATCAAGATTGGTGGCTTGTGTAACATGACAACGGAAAGGTTGCACTCCCTTAAAACTGCTTTCTCATCAATTAAAGTTTATATGTTAGTGTCATTGGTGACTTTTATTAGTGCATTGATAACCTCTGTGGCTAGCTGAGCGTTGATCGGGTCGCCATGCCTCTGCCCTCGCCTGTTTATTAGATGCCTATGTATTCTATGGTCTGTAGAAAAGTAGGAGAAAGATAAACGAGATAGTCATAAGTAATCATTAAGGGTTTACTCGCCGATAAGATTAGAACCAACGAGAAAGGACTTAATCTCGGTGCGTTGCATCGAACTATACACTTCATATAACACTAGCAATAAAACAAGTGACAAACTACTTATCATAAGGACAGCCCTCTTATTGTCTCGAGTATTTATCTGTGTACGTGTGTGCTACTTGCTGATTCGTGCCTATTGGTCTAGTTTATTATTTAATTGCAACCAAATCGTGCCAGTCTCTCAGGCTGAACCCCCTTGCGTTAGATTAGATTGTATAGCTAACTTAATATATTAAAATACTGATTAGAATAACTAGATAATACGTTCCACTCTTAGTGATCGACACTCTACTTACCATTATATTCATACTGACCGGGTACACTGCTCGTTAGGTGTGTGTGTTATTGATAAGTCGGCTAAATATAAATTTAAAACTTGATTAGGCATTAAAACTGCTAAACCGCAACGACACACGCACGCGCATCAACAACCCATTTGTACTAGCCGGATAGATAACTATAGTGTTAGCCAGATTGATAGGTAAATGCACTTTATTCGAATTAAGAGTCTGGCAAAACTCCTACGACGAGGGCATTATCACCCACATCATTGCGATGATGTGGGATATTTATTACAACTATTATTACCCTCACATGTTAAGGTTTGCGTGTCATGAGGCTTAGGGCAATATATATCACACAACGATATCACCGTTGTGTTACTAAAATGTTTTATACAATGATATCACCATTGTATTATATCTAATGTTTTTATGCAGCGATGTCACCGTTGTATTACTAATCAACTTGTGTTCAAACTATTTCAAACTATTACAAATTAAACACTATGGATTCACTCAACCTTTGTGTTGACATTTTAAGCATGTTTTATCTCAGGTAACTAAAGAATCTCAAGCACGGAGTTTGGCATGGGCATTGGAAATCTACCCCTCCCTTTTTATTTCAAATAATTATATCATTCTTTTCAAACTCATCATCACTTTTGGTGAAAAACTACCCCTTTTGACAACTAATATGTAATCTCTGAATATTGAGTTTTCATTGAATGATATAAATTCTACTTTTAACGTTTATCTATGCTTCGACTGTGATCAAATTGGTAATTACCCCGTTTAAGTCTTCCGCTGCTATTCAAATATTTTAACGGGGTGTTACAGATTGGCATCAGAGCCTAGGTTATAGAGAACCAATTGATTTTTAAAACATTGGACTATAACCGCGATTTCTAAAAGGACCATTTTTTTTAAAACTCTACCACCCTATGCCCTCCGTGCCAACACTTACGAACTTTTGCATTGAGATTTGCTTGGCAGATTATGCATAAGGAATGAATATTAACACTTATTAACACACGCATTGAGATTTGCTTGGCAGATTATGCATAACGAATTAGTTTTATCACCTACGAATGTTATTATGACTAATGCATATTTATATTATTAATGACTTACACTTATTATTATTGGGATATTACAGTACCATGTCTCCCCCGATCCCCGTCATCATTCTGTCTGATGTTGAGACCGAAGTGACACCAGTACCATCAGCTACTCCACCCACTACTGTTATCATCTTATCAGATGCTGACACCGATACCACCATGCTAGTTGACCATACTACCACCTTATCCGAGACCATGTCCGGAGAGACTGAGCCCTTTGAGGAGGGTGAGGTTGCCCCTACCCCAGCTGTTACATCTCCTTGTCACCCGACTTCACCAGTGTACGGTCCCCTAACATGGGATCAGTATATAGAGACCCAGCAGTTTTTACCTGCTGATGATCTTCCATCACTACCACCAGATTTGACTCACCATTCATCTGGGTCAGAGGCGGATGACGAGTCGTCTGACTCCGACTCTTCCGACTTACCTTCAGCCCCATTGGTACCACCACCAGCTATCATACCACCATCACCAGCACCAGTATCCTCATCACCATCACCTGTATCAGCATCACCTTCACCACCATCATCCACACCACATACTAAACCCGCTATACTTATTGGGCCCGGGAGGAATGTCCCACCCCATCACATTTTCCTATACTACCTTGCTGGACCCAGGATGGTACACACCAGGAGTCACCTAATGCGCCCACTCACACCACTACCACCATCATGGACCCCTGGCATGCCTACCTATGAAGATTTGGATAACTCATCGAGGATCCACCCAGAGGAGCACCAGGTAGTTCTTAGACTACACTATTATCATCAGTAGCTTCTATCCTAGCCACAGGATGTGTGGCCAAATTAGTGACGCTTGTAATACATCTTTGTTACATAACAAATTTGACACAAGTTATCATTTGGACATGTGGTTCGACTAT
The DNA here is from genome assembly GCA_021014915.2 of Artemisia tridentata subsp. tridentata. Lineage (NCBI taxonomy): Eukaryota > Viridiplantae > Streptophyta > Magnoliopsida > Asterales > Asteraceae > Artemisia > Artemisia tridentata. The sequence continues at coordinate 218,294,080 of CP139505.1, read as the reverse complement.
GCTATGTATTGATATTGGTCTAAAAGAGCCGAGATTTTCCATCATATGTGTGATGATTGTATCTACTCATGTTATGATATCATATTAAGATGGTCGTGATTTATTCTGACCTTATCACGTTTGAGCTAATCTCGTTGTATTACATATGTCTATTAATAGGAACATCCTTACTAGGTCTCACTCTTCTAATAAGTACTTTCCTACGAACCTTGAATTAGTGTACGATCTCATATCAACTAGATGTGCAAATAGTCGCCCATTGCACTCCATATTTTACAAACTATTATTATACCATCTTACAAACTATTACCATGTAAAAGACAAATTTGATACCCTACCACTATCAACCAAAACAGTTCACTAACGCCTTTTTATTATCTTACACTGTGAACAAATGAACTTTTCATCCTCTTAAGAAATCTCCTTATAAATTAATAACCAGACTTACTATCAACTTATGAATTGTTTTGTTAGTTTCATATAAACCATTTTGTAAACACCTTACAGACCGTTTTGATACTATCTGGTGAACCATTTACTATCACTTTATAAAACATTTCGCTAAAACTTTTGTTTATCACTATCCCATTAGTCATTTCGTTACTCTACTTTACCACCCAATAAACCACCACTTTACTTCCATTTTTCGACTATTTGACTACCTTACTACCCTCTTATAAAAATAATAAACAGTGTCGCCATCGACATACAACCTATTTTACGAATCATCCCACAAACTATTTGATATAAACACAATAAACAAACTTTGCTACCCTACTACAAATCTATAAACCAACAAATGTTTTTACTGACACCCTGTGGACTATGTTGCAAACACCCTACAAGTTTTATTATTGACTCATAAATTATTTTGCCCCTCTGAGCACCACATTAACCGCTGATAAAACAACAAACTATATCGCAATGCATTACAAACCAATTTTTTGTTATCCTACAAACCATTTTACTACAAAAAAAAAATAAAAAATGCAGCCTTACTTCCAACTTTTGAATAATAAAGTGTCATCCCTATTGTTCTATAAACTATTTCACATATTATTTTATGAACTATCTTATTTTATGCAATAAATCGATTTGCTACTTTAATACTATTCCATAGACCAACAAACGGTTTCGCCAACATTTTGTAAACTAAGGTACATTTATCCAAATTTTCCGTTACCATTTTATAAACTCTTCTACACACCGTTTTACAACCTATTCTATAATCACCCTATGAACTAAGTCCTCTTTGAAAAGTATTTTAAGCTACCACTTTATGAACGGAGTTACCGATACTTTCCTTTAAACTAAATCCAACATTGCATCGTTGAACTTTAATTATGCAAAGCCTGATCACCTATGCATAATTCAAGTAGGACCATGCTATGCTGGGGATAGTTGTCTAATTTTTGCCAAAGGTCAAACTTTCTACTACTATTTTTGAGAATTCACGAACTTACATAAAAGTTGTGCAAGTCATGGGCATCCGTACTAAGAAACACAAATAGACTTCGACACCATCTTATCAAATGAAATCAGTCTAGTCTCGCCACATATTCTAATCTGGAAAGACCAGTTACATCATCACCCATCATAGAAACAATCTATCAAAGAACGTAGCCACAATCAATGAGAATACCTACAGAATTCGTACGAAACTTAACCTTATGACATCTCACTTTACTCCACATCATCTGATTTCGAAGGATCCCACCGTCAAACAGACAACCTCTAAATTCGATAACTACCGAATGACTCATAACTTCAAGGGCGACTAAGACTTACTCTCACTGTACTCGATGTCAATCATGATGATGATTACATTTAGCCCCTAAACCGAAACCATGCTTTATGTGTTAAAAACTAAGTACGCTAATGAATCAACCAACTAATTGCCGGAAGCAATCAAAGACTTTACCTTTCACATTAAGTATTAAGTGTACCACCGAACTAGCCATTTGACTGCTAATAGAACCGACGTCATCTTTCGAGGTTGCACCCTAAACCGACTGGATACCCATAAGACATCGACCTAGTGTCCACATAACTTGAGGCCTAGACATTTTTGGTCTAATTATTAAATTATCCACGATGAGAAACACGTCCGCATACTTTATGGTAATAGGATCTTAACAATACGATGAGGACCCCTCGAGGGAAGTAAACAATGAAAGAACCAATGAAACTCTTGACTAGGGAACAGGAACACACAATGGGATGACTTATAACCTGACGAAAGTCTTAAGACCTTACAGAGCAAACCAAGTCACTATTTTGAGAAATTACCAAATCTTTCACTAATCCTTTAAGAGTATTAGTCTAGCTGGAAGGTAAGAGTAATCCAAAGCACCATTGTTCACTAAACCAAACCTTAGGGGTAAAACAAGCATCTCTGTCCTCGACTTGGAATGACAAGATACCATGACTTGACAGCGTTCTGTCAATGTACAATTCACCCTTCCTACATCGTATAATAAGAATTCCCTTATAAGTAATGGATACCTTGGATTGGACAGTCAATATACGATCACCCTTACAACGTGTCCCTTAGGAGTTCTAGATTATCCAGCCTCAAAAATCAGTTTTGAATTAACCTCACACCCACACTGAAATACCAAGCGGTCTCAACGTACCGAACGGCCATTGATACACGACTTACACTTGTAGCCAAGGAAAATGCCCCATGACACAATATCCGACTCACTCATAAGTCTTGATACATCCCAATACTGTCCTAGTGAATTAAATACCATACCTATAAATTTCACCCGATATTCAACCACCAAACACTATCAAACATTGGAAACTAGACTCCGTCCTTAAAACTTTTGAAAACTGACATAAATGCCATACTCAACTATACTTCCAACTTTGATGATTTCACTTTCAAGAATCTTTCTTTAAAAACGCGTTTATATCAACTACAAAAGTATTTCTCCGAGAAACTCATTTTGTGCAGTTAAAGGTTTTCTCTGGTCAAATTATGTCAAAATTTTGAGCAACTAAGTGTTAATGTTTGTGAAGTTATTTTATCTACACCATGCTTAAAAACCCACACTACTAAATCATATAGTCAGACTTTACCAAACTTTCGTATGTTAACAAACGTCTAAACATTAATTTCTATGGAATTGTCTTTTCTACACCGCATTTAAAAACTCGTTTCACTAAACCTTAAATTTTTCAGAGTCGCATTTATGTACTTAACTATTTACCTCAAACAAAGAAATTTGTGTCTTTTAAATTGTTGATTTGGTTGGGTTTGTGTAAAACGCATACTCAAATAAAAATTTTGAAAAAAACTTTTATCAATACCTCTAAGCAAGAAAACGCACAATACCTGACTTTCCTAAGATTGAAAATAGCGATATGCCATACCTTAACACTATTCCTTCGAAGTGAAACCTTCCCACTCATCCTGTAAGATAAGATTCTCACCCTGGTAGAAGCGCGTGAAATTGAATAAGCAGTTACTCAAGAAACGACGTGCCGTTTTCAGAGTTTTAGATAACATAATCGCTTTGACACGTGACATCACTTTCACATGGATTATAAGAGGTCACATCTGGCCGTAAGACCTTTAACTTCCTTCTGTAATGAAACAAACATCCCTCGACAAAGTACCCACCTGACTTAGACCACTATGCCACGATCTCGAGTCACAATACACCATAGTTTTGCCTTAACAAGTTAAGCACTTGCAATCACGAGCATTATCCGATGATAACTTTTGAGCGTTCCCAATCATTGGCATCTGAATTTTCCCTTAGTTCCCTTGACTCATGGGCCATCACTCTTGACTAGCCATGTATGCGTACTGACATGTCATTCCTTGTCATTCACACCAAGGGACTTTTCCCCTTAAATTCTTTATAACCGCCATGAGAATAATAGCGATACCCAGCCTCATTGTTCTAATTCAAATGAGATTCACCCTTTCATTTCAATGTCGGCAACTACACTTACCTCCCTCGAAAGATGAGGACACAAACAGGCTCTAGGAGACACATTAATAGCATGAGCAAATGATTGTTGAAATAGCCGGGAAAGCCATTTGGCATTAATCAAATCCACCTACAACCACAAGATATCTCACTAGTAGGAGGGCTGTTCCAATTGAAGCACTTTATGGTCGGAAGCACCGATCGCCTGTTTGTTGGGCATAAGTTGGAGACGTTTCGATTTCAGGACCTAATTTATCTACGAAACAACTCGGAAGATCGTGCAAATTAGGCAACGGTTGCAAGCCGCCCGAGATCGGCAAAAGAGTTATGCCGATGTGAGGATAAAATCCCATGGAGTTTCAAGTTGGAGATAGAGTAATGTTAAAAATATCTCCCTGGAAGGGAATGATTAGATTTGAGAAGCATAGACAGTTAAACCCTAGATACGTTGGACCATTCAAAATCCTAGAAAGGATTGGTCCTGTGGCATACAAGCTCGAACTTCCTGAAGAGCTCAGTAGAGTGCATCGTACCTTTCACGTATCGAACTTGAAGAAGTGTTTGTCTGATGAAACCTTGGTTATACCTTTGAAAGAAATTCAACTCGACGATAAGCTAAATTTCGTCGAAGAACCAATGAGATTTTGGATAGGGATGTCAAGCAATCAAAGCAAAGACGTATCCCTATTGTCAAAGTTAGAATGGAACTCTAAGAGAGGACCGGAGTACACATAGGAACGCGAAGATCAAATCCGTTCTAAATATCCACACTTGTTTGACAAAACAACTCCGACGACTACCGCATCTTAGGATTCGGGATGAATCCAGTCTAACGAGTGAGTACTGTAATACCTCGTAAAAATCCCATGTCATTAATAATGTTAATCACCGAATGATCCTAATTTATGATTGAATAACCTATTGTGCGGGTCATATTTTTTTTTATATATATATGGCAACGATCACCAAGTCACCCGAACGATTTCGAAACTCACCATGAATAGCTCGCTTGCGCACCGACCATGAAAGTCAAACGAACACTACGAATTACTACACCGATCTTATTAGTGAACGTATAAAACGAAAGGCATTAATCATTTCACAAAGTCTTATACATATACAACTTAACTAATTTATTTCATCCTTCACTTTTCCTTATGGATCGAACCACACAAACATCACAACTCAACAACAAATATTGTAACTTACCAATACATATTATTGTTTCTGCTTGATCTCCCACGACACAAAACCCACGGACATAAACTAACGACACACAAATACCACCAACAAATGAAAGATGCTAATTACATCATTTGTGTACCCTTGCCCCCTCCTAAACCTATTACCCATTGGACAAAGCTAATACACACTCAAATTCAACTAGTATGAAATTCTTAAACTACTCCTTCCTTGTTTCCCATGCATGAAGAATCGACTAAAGGATTTTGGTACATCGTCCTTGCTTCTTGTCAAACCACAAAACCGGGCATCTCTCCCCTTGGTTAAGCACTAAACCACCTTGAATGTTGTGTGATTTTGACTTCCTAGTATAAGTACAAGTTAAACAAATGTCAACCCCTATTTCCCTTAGGCCTCGTTTCCTATTTAAACCCACTCACCACTCTTTGCATGACACAAACTTAAAACAACAACACACAAACAAGTCACCTTGCTCATTCCATATTGCTCACTGCCGAGGAAAGGAAGGAAAGGAAGACAAGAGTTTGGGAGCCATATAAGTTGTGTAAGGAGTTATACAAGGGTATAGGTTCGAATACAAGCTAGGTTAAGGCTCGGGACACCCGTGTTCTTTTCGTGCTCGCTCATACTCACTCCCGTACCTCTTCACCACCTTTAGTGTAGTAATTCCGCGAACCTATTTCATTATGTCTATAGCATCATAAGATGCATTTCATTCATAATATATATCTATATATATATTCAACACGTTATATACATTTCAAAATCAAACTTGTTTCACTGAACATATCACGTACCCTTTTTAAAACTTGAACCATGAAAACTAACAAGTAGTAAACACAAACTTAATAACCCACTTGAGCAAATTGAGTCGAACACAAAATGTATATTTTTCTATACATACTCTTACTGTGTTAAAATGAGAGTGTATATATATATATATATATATATATATATTATATATATATATATATATATATATCGATCCATTCGAGACACATTTACTTCAATATTTACTCGAGCATACCGACCTCAGTAGCACAAGGACAAAGAAGACATGCATTATAGCCGAAAGGTCAAATATATAAATCCCATGCATGTATATATTTATACATGCACGTTAAGTACATATATATGTACGAATGAGGAATAAAAACTTAGAAAACTAACTGGAACAAGGAAGTGAATTGTAATCGAAACCCATGTGTTTTCAAGTATAAAGTCTGTGTCAAATGGTGAAATTGTTAGCTCGGTTTGAGACCCATAAAATACGTACGAGACGCAAGCATAACACAAAGGAGCCTTGGCTCATTTGGATGTGTCTTTCCCTACTACCCAGCAAACCCAGGTTCGAAACTTATGTGGTGATCTTGGGAACTAAATATATTTTCTTTTTCTTCAAAACTGTTAACCACCTTCTTCTTAAAACCAAACAGACCTTAAATGGGCTCCCAAGCCCAAAGATAATCTCACTCTTTTAAAACCCAATCTGATTTAATGTTGGGCCTTAAAGCCCATTCGACCCCCATATGTCCCTTTTAAATAAGCAGTTGTCTACAAGCTTAAAAATAGTCTCTTTGGGTCGAGCAAATAAAAAGAAAGTATAAAGATTATATTCTTTGAACTTTAAATAATTTTATCACACAATCATCGATAATCTAACACACATCCATATTCACATCGAGCCCTAAAACAATGAATCTAAACACCTGACATATTGCTCTAGGTTGCGAGCCGGAGCCACTCATTTGCATCACTTGATTTCTACTTGTCTACTATATCACCAAGGTGAGTTCATAGTCCCACATTTTACTATGTTTTCAAATCCCGTGGGGAGATACATGCTATAAATCTGAACACAAGTATTTTTCTGTATGCTCTCCTGATTGATATTGCTAAGTAATATTGCCTAAGTTACCACCCTGCCAAAAAGTCCCTCATATCATGAACCATTAATCACTTGTGAGTGAACGCGAATTTTGTGAATAGATCTATTGGAAGTTGACAACCCATTTGTACTAGCCGGATAGATAACTATAGTGTTAGCCGGATTGATAGGCAAATGCACTTTATTCGAATTAAGAGTCTGGCAAAACTCCTACGACGAGGGCATTATCACCCACATCATTGCGATGATGTGGGATATTTATTACAACTATTATTACCCCCACATGTTAAGGTTTGCGTGTCATGAGGCTTAGGGCAATATATATCACACAACGATATCACCGTTGTGTTACTAAAATGTTTTATACAATGATATCACCATTGTATTATATCTAATGTTTTTATGCAGCGATGTCACCGTTGTATTACTAATCAACTTGTGTTCAAACTATTTCAAACTATTACAAATTAAACACTATGGATTCACTCAACCTTTGTGTTGACATTTTAAGCATGTTTTATCTCAGGTAACTAAAGAATCTCAAGCACGGAGTTTGGCATGGGCATTGGAAATCTACCCCCCCCCTTTTTATTTCAAATAATTATATCATTCTTTTCAAACTCATCATCACTTTTAGTGAAAAACTACCCCTTTTGACAACTAATATGTAATCTCTGAATATTGAGTTTTCATTGAATGATATAAATTCTACTTTTAACGTTTATCTATGCTTCAACTGTGATCAAATTGGTAATTACCCCGTTTATGTCTTCCGCTGCTATTCAAATATTTTAACGGGGTGTTACAGAAGGGTAGGGGCTCAGTCGCTTTCACCATCCCGCGAATCTCAGGGACCAAACCATAGATGTACCTCTCAATTCTTTTGGATTCAGGAGTGACCATGTGGGGTACCAATCTAGCAAGCTCATGGAATCGATCCGTATAAGTCGTATGATCAGCTCCTACCATGGTATGGTGGTAGAACTCATGTTCTAGTTTCTGCATCTCATTGCCCGGGAAATACTCCTCATTTAACAATGCCTTAAATTCATCCCAACTCATCCCTATGGCAGCTTCTCTGCCCTTAGCCTGAATTTGCGTATTCTACCAAGTCAATATTTTTCCAATCAATGAACAAGCAGCATACTTCACCTTCTGATGACTCGCACACTCACTTATGTCAA